>JASDDO010000001.1:475876175-476284243 GCA_030015575.1 Agapanthus africanus | reverse complement strand
CCAGATGGGGTAAAACCCGTAGGATGCAAGTGGATCTTCAAAAGGAAGATTGGTGTAGATGGATAGGATGAGACCTATAAGGCTAGACTTGTTGCAAAGGGTTTCCGTCAAAGACCTGGTTTGGACTATGACGAAACCTTTTCTCCAGTGGCTATGCTGAAATCCATTCGGATCCTTCTTGCCATTGCTGCCTTCCATGATTATGAGATTTGGCAAATGGACGTAAAGACCGCTTTTCTAAATGGAAATTTAGAAGAGTGTGTCTATATGGACCAGCCAGAGGGTTTCATTCAGAGTGGGAGCAGCGGAAAGGTGTGCAAGTTGCTTAAGTCCATCTATGGACTAAAGCAGGCATCGCGGAGTTAGAACATCTGTTTTGATGAGACGGTCAAAGAATTTGGCTTTATCAAAAATCCTGATGACACCATGCTGTAAGTCCACGTTGCGACCCCCGGTTCTTACGGGGAGGCGGAAACGGTATAAAAATCAAATTATTAGCGCAAGGGGCAACATGGACTAAGCAAAGTCGGGATCTTTGACTAAACTAAAACTAGCATACTTAGCTAAAGAGAGTTAGCTACTCGGATGGAGATGGTTATACCTAAACTTGTCTTGAACTCCTTCTCTTCAAGCTCCGATGGTGGTCCGAAGATAGATCCACTTGAAAGCTCCAACCTTTAGCTCCTTCTTCGTTCTTTGAAGAAACTAGTTCACTTGGTTTGCTAAACCTAGTGAACTAGAATGAGTAGAGAGGAATAGAATGGGATTTTATCTATGGTTCTTGATTCTCAACTCATGAGACAAGAGAACCATAGATCAAGAGAGGGAGCAAGAGGTTGAGGGTGAGAGCAAGAGGAGAGCTCAAGAACAAGAGAGAGAATGAGCAAGAAAGAATGAGGCTCTCTTTTGTCTCTTACCCTCTCATAATCCAATGTAATCATAACTCATCATATCAATAAAAGTCTTATGTGATGGTTGAAGCATCCATAACCTTATCATGTCATGCACTCATTTTACTCAAATGAACAAGCAAGCAAAAGTCTTTGGCATGAAATGATAACCATGGTTATCATGATGGTCAACTAGTCAAGCCTAGTCAACCGGTCAACAAAGTCAACAAGTCAACAAAAGTCAACAAGTCAACAAAGTCAACAAAAGTCAACAACCAAGTCACCATAATACTTAATTAATATAATAGTTAATCGCATATCATATTCTCATTAGGGTTGAGCAAAAAGTCAAAAAGTCAACGGTCAACTGTCAACAACCCTAATGAGAATCCGCTGTCTGTGCCTCCCTGACAACTGTGCATACACACCCGCATCCGCGTTCCGAGGAACACGAATGCAAACTGGATAAATCCAATCCCATAAGGTACACTAGGATCTGGCTTAAACCAAAGCCCGCTAGTGTAAACTGTCCGGACACTGTACGTGCACAAGTGCACGGATGTGACCGAACCCTGTCGCAAAACCATGCGACCTGTCGCAATACCATGCGACCTCTACTCTTTTGCCTAAAGGCGAAAAGCTTTCTGTGTGGGACTCTAAAGACTCGACACTACGCTGGCAGTGGGTTTAACCACAGACCGCAAGCGGCACTAGCTGTGCGTAACGGTCCCCAGGTAATGCCGACAAGAAGACCGACGAGGCGAAACCCATCTGAACTCCTACTGAGCCTGAGTGTGACATTCTCCGTACAGTCCGGTCTGTTCGTCTGATACATCGCATGGCGGGCCTAGGGGGCGGTAAACGTCAGTCCCCCAATAGCGGTACAAGTCGTGCCGGAGCGAAGCCCAAAACACCCTGAGATAACACTGGAAACCTACCAGTATATCTCGTTTGCCCTGGCCAGGGACTACTCATGTAATGGCTCTCCTAGACACAGCGCGATGTCAACCCCCAATACCGGGAGAGACGAATCCTGTCTAACCATCACTGCCTCCAAGTGCTTCGGGACTGCACCCAACCACTACCTGTTTGCACGACTCCTTTGAGCCGTGGTAGGGTAGTGGTCAAAGTACAGTGGGAACACACTCGAGGCGGAGTGACAGTGTCAAGTCAGCAGACTAAGCTGTACTCATGTCACCTGGGAACTGATAACTGACGATAGGTATAATACCAACTAGTCAGTTCCCGACGAGTCCTGTCCAGTGTACCCGTAACCTAACGAGCACCCGCATACTATCTCGAGTACGACGTACTGACGGCTGTGGGACAGACCGTCTCCCACACTGGGATGAGAAGCGCATGCGCTGGTCTACTCCGGAGTATCGATGCCCTGTCTCGATAGTCCTGCGACCAGGGACCTGCATAAGGATGTGCTTATAGATTACCCAGCCCCACTAGTGTGACGGCCATCACATCGCTGGTAATCAAGCAAAGATCCTAAGGGCTCCACTAATGTGTATAGGCGATATACAAAATATAAACACATGTACACATTGAAGTAGAAAACAAACCAAGTAGCATACTACTATTTTGAGCAAGATTGTATATACAAGGTGAATATCCCAAGCATCCATTAAGTAATATACAAACCAGTATGATACAGTAATGGCCTCTAGGGCATATACACTAACAATCTCCCACTTGCACTAAGGCCATGTACTGGCGTATCGAAGACCTATCATCTCGATCAGCCGCTCGAACTGAGTCTGGGGCAGGGCCTTGGTGAATGGATCTGCAGTGTTATCTTCTAAAGCGACTCTCCGAACCTCGATCTCCTGGCGATCTACGATCTCCCTGATCAGGTGATACCGCCTCAAGATGTGCCAGGATTTCTGATGGGACCTTGGTTCCTTCGCTAAAGCTATAGCCCCGTTGTTGTCACAATACAGAGGTATTGGATCAACAATGGACGGAACCACCTGAAGTTCTTTCAAGAACTTCCTCATCCAGACAGCTTCTTTTGCGGCATCAGATGCAGCGATGTATTCCGCTTCCATCGTCGAGTCTGCAACGGTTTCTTGTTTGGAACTCTTCCAACACACCGCCCCTCCATTGAGGGAAAAGACAAAACCCGACATGGACTTGGAATCATCCTTGTCACTCTGGAAGCTGGAGTCAGCAAAGGCCTCGATCTGGAGGTCTTTTCCGCCATACACCAAGAACATCTCCTTAGTCCTTCTCAGGTACTTGAGAATGTTCTTTACCGCTATCCAGTGTTTCTCCCCAGGGTTTGACTGATACCGGCTTACCACACTCAGTGCATAAGCTACATCCGGTCTGGTACACAACATCGCATACATTATAGAGCCTACCGCAGAAGCGTAGGGTATAATAGACATGCGATCCCTCTCCAAATCAGTCTTGGGAGACATCTCTTTAGAGAGGGTGATCCCGTGACAAGCCGGTAGGTTACCGCGCTTGGAATCTTCCATACTGAATCTCTTCAGTATGGTGTCGATGTACCTGGACTGTGAAAGTCCTAATATCCTCTTGGATCTGTCACGGTAGATCCGGATACCCAGAATGTATGAGGCATCACCCAGGTCTTTCATGGAGAACCTGTGTGACAAGAACCCCTTGACAGATTGTAGCATAGGAATGTCATTTCCTATTAAGAGAATGTCATCCACGTATAAAACGAGGAATACTACAGTTCTCGCTACAAATCTACTATAGATGCATGGTTCATCTGGATTTTTGATAAAGCCAAATTCTTTGACCGTCTCATCAAAGCAGATGTTCCAACTCCGCGATGCCTGCTTTAGTCCATAGATGGACTTAAGCAACTTGCACACCTTTCCGCTGCTCCCACTCTGAATGAAACCCTCTGGTTGGTCCATATAGACACACTCCTCTAAATTTCCATTTAGAAAAGCGGTCTTTACGTCCATTTGCCAGATCTCATAATCGTGGAAGGCAGCAATGGCAAGAAGGATCCGAATGGATTTCAGCATGGCTACTGGAGAAAAAGTTTCGTCATAGTCCAAGCCAGGTCTTTGACGGAAACCCTTTGCTACCAGCCTAGCTTTATAGGTCTCAACCTGTCCATCTACACCAATCTTCCTTTGAAGATCCACTTGCATCCTACGGGTTTTACCCCGTCTGGAGCAATGTCCAACGTCCATACCTTGTTGGTGTACATGGACTCCATTTCGGTCCGCATTGCATCCAGCCATTTTACTGAGTCAACGCTCTGAACGGCTTGCTGGAAGCTAGTAGGCTCATCATAATCTATGATGCAATCCTCTCTATCCCCGTCTATGAGAAAACCGCAGTATCTCTCGGGCGGATGAGACTGCCTACTACTCCTGCGGAGCGGCGTAGGAATGTCCTGTTCTGTTGAACCCTCTGGTTCCACTAACCTTTCAGTAATAGTCTGTGGTTCTGGAATTTCTTCCAGTTCCACTGCGCTCCCACTATTTTCCTTTTCAAGAACTGGTGTTCTAGGAAGTGGGCATTACGAGAAACAAGGACTTTTTGTTCCTCTGCGTAGTAGAAAAGATACCCCCTGGTGTTCTTTGGGTATCCCACAAACTTGCACAGTACTGAGCGTGCCTCGAGTTTGTCCGCATGCTGCTTTTTGACAAAAGCTGGACATCCCCAGATCTTCAGATATTGAAGATAGGGTTTCTTCCCACTCCACATTTCATATGGGGTGGTAGGCACAGTCTTAGTCGGAACTCGGTTCAAAAGGTATGCAGCTGATTCTAGCGCATACCCCAGAATGATCGCGGGTAACTCAGCGTTACTCATCATGGACCGCACCATATCCAATAGGGTGCGATTCCGTCTCTCCGATACACCGTTATGTTGCGGGGTGTATGGAGGAGTAAGCTGAGAGAGAATTCCGTTCTCTTTTAAATAGTCCAGGAACTCGGCACTCAAGTATTCTCCACCTCGATCCGATCTTAGAATCTTAATACTTTTGCCGGTCTGTTTCTCTACTTCATTCTTATACTCCTGGAATTTTCCAAAGGCCTCGGACTTATGTTTCATCAAGAAGACATAACCGTACCTTGAGAAGTCATCCGTAAAAGTAATGAAGTAAGAATGTCCGCTTCGGGCATGTGTAGACATTGGACCGCACACGTCACTGTGTACGAGTCCCAAGAGCTCGCTCGCTCTTACTCCTTGTCCAGTAAACGGAGTCTTTGTCATCTTTCCTTTGAGACAAGATTGACAAGTGGCATACGATTGATATTCGAACGCATTCAAATATCCTTCTGTATGTAACTTAGTCAACCTTCTCTCATTGATGTGACCTAATCTACAATGCCATAAGAAAGTCTGATTTATTTCTGGAGACTTTCTTTGTGTGTATTCTGGACGTTGAAAATCTGTGGTTGGTTTAACACGTATATACCATTACTCAATGTACCTGACCCAATCAAAACTTGATTAAGGTGAATGTTTACAACATTACTTACAAACGCAAATTCATAACCTTCTTTAGAAACTAAAGATACAGAAATGATATTACAAGTTGCGTTGGGTACAAAAAAGCAATTACGCAAAACCAAAACATGTCCATCTGACATTCCTAGGTGATAGTCCCCCACGGCTTTAGCATCCATGCTAGCTCCGTTCGCAACTTTGAGGGTCATGTCACCTGCCTTCAAAACCCTACGGTTTCTCAACGCCTGCAAAGAATTACAGATATGAGATCCTGATCCGGTATCCAATACCCAGGAAGTAGAGTTTATTGAAAGACAGTTTTCAATAACATACACACCTGAAGCTGAAGCTGCAACCTGCTTCAATTCCTGTGTTCTGGCCTTCCAGGCCCTGCAATCATTCTTCCAGTGTCCTTTCTTATGACAATAGAAGCATTCTTCCTTATCCACAAGCTTCCCCGCTATCTTTGTTGCTTTTCCTTTTCCCTTCGTATCCACTTTACTAACACCGCCCCTTGGTTTGGCGGGGGCCTTCTTCTTCTTTCCCTTGGCTTTCGCTTTGGACCTAGAAGAAGATGATCCTCCTATAAACAAAGTGGATGTATCCCTACCTTTCTGTAGGGTGCCCTCTGCGCTCCTCAGCATGTTGAGGAGCTCTGAAAGTTCAACCTCTTTTTCTTGTAAGTTGAAGTTCAGTATAAACTGGGCGTAAGTGGAAGGAAGGGACTGGAGAACTATATCCGTATATAGCTCACTCTCCAATGTGATCCCTAGGTTAGCGAGCTCCTCAATGAAGCCGATCATCTTTAGCACGTGCTCGGCTACTGATGATCCGACGGCCATTCTTGTCGAAAATAACTTTTTCGACGCTTCGTATCTTGCGATACGTGATTGCTCTCCATACAGTTCTTTTGTATGAAGCAATATGGATTCCATGTCCATATTCTCATGCCTCCTCTGATGTTCGTTGTCCATCGAGGCAAGCAGGAGGCATTTGGCCTTCGCGCTATCAATCTCCCAAGTCTTACGGATTTCCTTATCCGCGACGCTGGAAGTTGGACCAGGGACTGGGGGAGCTTTGGTGGTAAGAAGATACCCCAGCTTGTCATAAGTGATTGCTATCTTGACATTCCTGAGCCAATCTTTGTAGTTTGGCCCTGTCAGTTTGTTTTTATCTAGGAGTAACTTAAGTCCAGTCATGTTGATTGGTCGCTGCAATTAGGAGAGAGAAGAAGAAACACTCAGCATGATGCTCTTGCAAGTTTAGAGTGGTTTTTAGTTTGTCTAAACAGGATGGCTCCCACTGTTTCTCGAATCCCTCCTCAAACCATAAAGGAAGAATTAGTCAGGATCAATCCCACCGTACAATACTTGCTTAACCGTTCAGCCAGGCCGGTGTCGGTACTTCGAGGGAGGTTTTCCAACGCTTTCGCGAAGTTCCTTAATTAGAGAACCTCTTTTCCCTGGGGGCGTAACCCCGCTAACACCTTTCTAGGCACCTACTAGGTTTATAGCATTGATCGATTAGTGAGAAATTTCCCGAGGAGTAGCATATACTCACAGTAGGATCGGGATCCAAATATCATCGCGTGACGAAACTGAAGGAATCCTACCAGAATCATCACACTCCAAATGGTATGCAAATCTAGCAAGTTTCAGTACTTATGAAACTCCCGATGTGGATTTTTGCCCCATGCTCTTATGACCTTGGCGTGAGGTCAAAATGTCATAAGTCACATGTCAAGTTCGTCCCATCATTATCCAGGTTAATTTGAACCCACCCGTACATACCCTTGACGTAGGCCAAAATGGCAGTACGACTGTCTCAAACCAACGCATTCTATCTATGCAACAGATAAATATCCGGCAGCTACCAATCACTATGCCTTGGCGTGAGGTCAAAATACATAGCTTGAATACTACCGAATATTTAACTGAAATGATGGAGGGCTACGGATGGTTTTGGCAAAACCGTGAACGTAGTGAACTTGATTTGGTCGATGGAACGAGATAGCTTTTAAATGGAGTGGCTCAAACTCCGTATTTTAAAAGTTTGTTTTGAAAAGAACCGAGTGGTTTTTCGAAAGTGTTCCAACGACTTTAACTTGGTTTATTATCTTGCATTAGTTCTTTTAATGCGTGATATTCTTGCATTAGTTCTTTTAATGCGTCCCATCATTTAATCCTACCATTGCAGAAAACAACCAAAATATGACGTACGCTTATGCCATTCGCATTCGCCACGGGGCCCCGTCATTACCCGTTAGGTTACTTAACTAACGACAGAGCGGGGGCTGGGCTAGCGCGTCTGTAAAACATAAGCAACGCCTAAATAATATCATATATAGATATACTGCAATGATAAACATTTCAGATCACAGATAAATACATTGGATATACTAGGAATCTGTAATTTGTACGAGCCTGTAACAAAAACAGATTACACGGTCGCGGTGAATAGCCAAAACCCCACCCAAGACCCCTACGGGTGCGGCAAACTACCCGCCAAGTACCCGAAGCGTAGCAACCTCCCTCATCTCCATGAGTAGGCCACTCGACACTTCGGCATACCCGGTAGTTTGTGCACCCCTCCATGGGTCTATCCTAGGAGCAAAAACAGTAAAAAGAAATTATACAATGACGGCTACAACCCCGACCCGGTTGTGCGGCCATACAAATAATTATTACATCAATTTACAAATTTACATGAATTGCAAGAAAAGAAAACTCTCGTCTCACAACCCCCGGCTATTCACCCGCGACAATCCAACATATTTATATACACATTCCAGCATCAAACACAGATCATGTATAACCCCGACCAATCGACTTATAGCGATTAGCCGACGTTCAATACATGCAAACATCACAGATATAACCATCATAGTCAAAGTGCAGTGAAGTTCGGAAAAAATACGGAATTATAGGACCCCAAAAGGAAATTTCTTTTCTGGAAAATCTGGGGACATATAATATATTTCAAAAATCCCAAAACCAACACAGACACACACTGCACGAAAAACGATGCAGAGAAGACGACAAACTGCGGCGCTTTCGCGGCACATGCCTATCTCGTGCGGCGGAAGCGCGGCGGTTTGAACGAATTAGGGCAACGTTTTTCTTGGGTGTTCACACAAAACCCTGAGCCGAATTTAGGTATATAAATTTTTTCATTTTGAGCCAAAAAAATTTCAACAGAAACTCAGATTTTGTAAAAGTTTGTTTTTTGGATTTTTCCGGTTCCGAACTTCGTTACACTTCACTACCAAGCTAGTTTAAGTTTAGTTAGGCTCTGATACCACTGTAAGTCCACGTTGCGACCCCCGGTTCTTACGGGGAGGCGGAAACGGTATAAAAATCAAATTATTAGCGCAAGGGGCAACATGGACTAAGCAAAGTCGGGATCTTTGACTAAACTAAAACTAGCATACTTAGCTAAAGAGAGTTAGCTACTCGGATGGAGATGGTTATACCTAAACTTGTCTTGAACTCCTTCTCTTCAAGCTCCGATGGTGGTCCGAAGATAGATCCACTTGAAAGCTCCAACCTTTAGCTCCTTCTTCGTTCTTTGAAGAAACTAGTTCACTTGGTTTGCTAAACCTAGTGAACTAGAATGAGTAGAGAGGAAATAGAATGGGATTTTATCTATGGTTCTTGATTCTCAACTCATGAGACAAGAGAACCATAGATCAAGAGAGGGAGCAAGAGGTTGAGGGTGAGAGCAAGAGGAGAGCTCAAGAACAAGAGAGAGAATGAGCAAGAAAGAATGAGGCTCTCTTTTGTCTCTCACCCTCTCATAATCCAATGTAATCATAACTCATCATATCAATAAAAGTCTTATGTGATGGTTGAAGCATCCATAACCTTATCATGTCATGCACTCATTTTACTCAAATGAACAAGCAAGCAAAAGTCTTTGGCATGAAATGATAACCATGGTTATCATGATGGTCAACTAGTCAAGCCTAGTCAACCGGTCAACAAAGTCAACAAGTCAACAAAAGTCAACAAGTCAACAAAGTCAACAAAAGTCAACAACCAAGTCACCATAATACTTAATTAATATAATAGTTAATCGCATATCATATTCTCATTAGGGTTGAGCAAAAAGTCAAAAAGTCAACGGTCAACTGTCAACAACCCTAATGAGAATCCGCTGTCTGTGCCTCCCTGACAACTGTGCATACACACCCGCATCCGCGTTCCGAGGAACACGAATGCAAACTGGATAAATCCAATCCCATAAGGTACACTAGGATCTGGCTTAAACCAAAGCCCGCTAGTGTAAACTGTCCGGACACTGTACGTGCACAAGTGCACGGATGTGACCGAACCCTGTCGCAAAACCATGCGACCTGTCGCAATACCATGCGACCTCTACTCTTTTGCCTAAAGGCGAAAAGCTTTCTGTGTGGGACTCTAAAGACTCGACACTACGCTGGCAGTGGGTTTAACCACAGACCGCAAGCGGCACTAGCTGTGCGTAACAGTCCCCAGGTAATGCCGACAAGAAGACCGACGAGGCAAAACCCATCTGAACTCCTACTGAGCCTGAGTGTGACATTCTCCGTACAGTCCGGTCTGTTCGTCTGATACATCACATGGCGGGCCTAGGGGGCGGTAAACGTCAGTCCCCCAATAGCGGTACAAGTCGTGCCGGAGCGAAGCCCAAAACACCCTGAGATAACACTGGAAACCTACCAGTATATCTCGTTTGCCCTGGCCAGGGACTACTCGTGTAATGGCTCTCCTAGACACAGCGCGATGTCAACCCCCAATACCGGGAGAGACGAATCCTGTCTAACCGTCACTGCCTCCAAGTGCTTCGGGACTGCACCCAACCACTACCTGTTTGCACGACTCCTTTGAGCCGTGGTAGGGTAGTGGTCAAAGTACAGTGGGAACACACTCGAGGCGGAGTGACAGTGTCAAGTCAGCAGACTAAGCTGTACTCATGTCACCTGGGAACTGATAACTGACGATAGGTATAATACCAACTAGTCAGTTCCCGACGAGTCCTGTCCAGTGTACCCGTAACCTAACGAGCACCCGCATACTATCTCGAGTACGACGTACTGACGGCTGTGGGACAGACCGTCTCCCACACTGGGATGAGAAGCGCATGCGCTGGTCTACTCCGGAGTATCGATGCCCTGTCTCGATAGTCCTGCGACCAGGGACCTGCATAAGGATGTGCTTATAGATTACCCAGCCCCACTAGTGTGACGGCCATCACATCGCTGGTAATCAAGCAAAGATCCTAAGGGCTCCACTAATGTGTATAGGCGATATACAAAATATAAACACATGTACACATTGAAGTAGAAACAAACCAAGTAGCATACTACTATTTTGAGCAAGATTGTATATACAAGGTGAATATCCCAAGCATCCATTAAGTAATATACAAACCAGTATGATACAGTAATGGCCTCTAGGGCATATACACTAACACATGCATCTATAGTAGATTTGTAGCAAGAACTGTAGTATTCCTCGTTTTATACGTGGATGACATTCTCTTGATAGGAAATGACATTCCTATGCTACAATCTGTCAAAGGGTTCTTGTCACACAGGTTCTCCATGAAAGACCTGGGTGATGCCTCTTACATTTTGGGGATCCGGATCTATCGTGACAGATCCAAGAGGATATTGGGACTTTCACAGTCCAGGTACATCGATACCATACTGAAAAGATTCAGTATGGAAGATTCCAAGCACGGTAATCTACCGGCTTGTCACGGGATCACCCTCTCCAAAGAGATGTCTCCCAAGACTGATTTGGAAAGGGATCGCATGTCTATTATACCCTACGCTTCTGCGGTAGGCTCTATAATGTATGCGATGTTGTGTACCAGACAGGATGTAGCTTATGCACTGAGTGTAGTAAGCCGGTATCAGTCAAACCCTGGGGAGAAATATTGGATAGCGGTAAAGAACATTCTCAAATACCTGAGAAGGACTAAGGAGATGTTCTTGGTCTATGGCGGAAAAGACCTCCAGATCGAGGCCTTTGCTGACTCCAGCTTCCAGAGTGACAAGGATGATTCCAAGTCCATGTCGGGTTATGTCTTTACCCTCTATAGAGGGGCGGTGTGTTGGAAGAGTTCCAAACAGGAAACCGTTGCTGACTCGACGATGGAAGCGGAATATATCGCTGCTGCAGATGCCGCAAAAGAAGCCGTCTGGATAAAGAAGTTCTTGACAGAACTTCAGGTGGTTCCGTCTATTGTTGATCCAATACCTCTGTAATGCGACAACACCGGGGCTATAGCTTTAGCGAAGGAACCCAGGTCCCATCAGAAGTCCAGACACATCTTGAGGCGGTATCACCTGATCAGGGAGATAGTTGGTCGCCAGGAGATCGAGGTTCGGAGAGTTGCTATTGAAGATAACACTGCTGATCCATTCACGAAGGCCTTACCCCAGACTCAGTTTGAGCGGCTGATCGAGATGATAGGTCTTCGATACGCCAGTACATGGCCTTAGTGCAAGTGGGAGATTGTTAGTGTATATGCCCTAGAGGCCATTACTGTATCATACTAGTTTGTATATTACTTGATGGAAGCTTAGGATATTCACCTTGTATTGACAATCTTGCTCAAAATAGTAGTATGCTACTTGGTTTGTTTCTGCTTTAATGTGTGCATGTGTTTCTTTTAGCATATCGCCTTTACACATTAGTGGAGCCCTTAGGATCTTTGCTTGATTACCAGCGTTGTGATGGCAGTCACACTTGTAGGGGCTGGGTAATCCACAAGCACATCCTTATGCAGGTCCCTAGTCGTAGGACTATCGAGACAAGGCATCGATACTCCGGAGTAGACTAGCGTATGTACTTCTCATCCCAGCCTGGGAGACGGTCTGTCCCATAGCCATCAGTACGTCGTACTTGGATAGTATGCGGGTGCTCGTTAGGTTACGAGTACACTGGACAGGACTCGTCGGGAACTGTTGGTTGGTATTATACCTATCGTCAGTTATCAGTTCCCAGGTGACATGAGTACAGCTTAGTTCATTGACTTGACACTGTCACTTCGCCTCGAGTGTGTTCCCACTGTACTTTGATTACTACCCAACCACGGCTCAAAGGAGTCGTGCAAACAGGTAGTTTTTGGGTGCAGTCCCGAAGCACTTGGAGGCAGTGACGGTTAGACCGGATTCGTCTCTCCCGGTATTGGGGGTTGATATCGCGCTGTGTCTAGGAGAGCCATTACACAAAGTCCCTGGCCAGGGCAAGCGAGATAGACTGGTAGGTTTCCAGTATTATCTCAGGGTGTTCTGGGCTACACTCCGACACAACTTGTACCGCTATTAGGGGACTGACGTTTACCGCCCCTAGGCCCGCCATGCGATATTCTTAAACGAACAGACCGGACTGTACGGAGACTGTCGCATTCAGGCTCAGTAGGAGTTTAGATGGGTTTTACTCGTCAGTCTTCTTATCGGCATCTACCTGAGGACCATTACGTACAGCTAGTGCCGCCTGCGGTCTATGGTTAAACCCACTGCCAGCGTAGTGTCGAGTCTTTAGAGTCCCACACAGAGGGTTATTCGCCTTTAGGCAAAATGAGTAGAGGTCGCATGGTTTTGCGAGGGGGTTCGTTCACATCCGCGCACTTGCGCACGTTTGGTGTCCGGACGGCTTATACTAGCGGGCTTTGGTTTAAGCCGGATACTAGTATATGATTTGGGATTGTTTTATCTCTTTGTATTCGTGTTCCTCGGAACACGAATGCGGGTGTGTATGCACAGTTGACTGAGGCAGAGGAAGAGGATTTTCATTAGGGTTTTGGAATGGGTGTGTATGCACAGTTGACAGTTGTTTTTCCAAACCCTAATGAATATGTGAAATATCAATTAATAGTATTAATTAAATGAAATTGAGTTATGGTTAGGGTTGTTGACTTGTTGACCAAGGTTGACTTGTTGACCAAGGTTGAAAAGTTGACCATCATCATTTCAAGCAAAGATGCTCTTTGATCTTTGCAAAACTCATTTAATATGAAATGATAATGGTCATTTCAACATACCATCACCTTTTTCATTTTGATTAATTTTGTTAATTGATTAATTCACATATATTTGGTTATGGTTGAAAAACTATTCTCATTCTATCATTTTTTATTCTCTCTCTCCTCCTCTTCCTCTCTCTCAAGCTCTCCCCTTTCATGAGTTGAGAACCCATTGAGCTTGAGATAAAACCCTCAAAAATACCCTCTACTCTTTCTAAGGTTCTAGGTTTAGCACACCAAGCACCTTAGTTACTTCTAGTTTGAAGTTAGAGCCAAAGGTAGAGGCCCTCGGGTGGATCTTTCTTCGGCAAGAGAAGGCGACAAGGAGGACCCGTTCTTTCACTTCAAGGAGCAAGAAGAGAAGGACTTGAAGACCTAGGTATAACCCCCTTTCGGAGTAGCTAACTCTTTTAGCATGGTAGTTAGTTTTGTTTAGCAAAGATCCCTCCTTTTGCATAGTCCATGTTGCCTAGTGTTGTAAAAAAACTGATTTTTCATAACTTTTCCGCCTCCCCGCAAGCACCAGGATGGGCAACGTGGACTTACAGGACGCACTGAAATATTATATCAAGAGAAACCGGGGTTTTAAAACAGTACAAGATTTCTTTTGAAATAGCCACGATTCTCAAATCCAGAAATCTCATGAAAACAACATATCTCAATGCGTAAAAGCGTAAAGCATGATGTATGCGACATATAACAGAAATGTAAGTATATCCGTATATCATGCAACATGGAACAGTAATATGCACATATAGAGGGAAAACCGCTCTTTTAAATGAATCCAGTTTTAAAATATATCCTGCGGTTCCCAAATCTCCAAAATCAAATCCAACATCGTAATAAAGGTGCACATGTGTATGTACGCAAGTATGGATGTACAATATGTATGTACGCAAGTATGGATGTAAAATATGTATGTACGCAAGTATATCGTGCAAGGAGTCATATCATGATGCAGCAAATCCTACTGTGTAGTGACATGGCAATTATCGATGATGAAGTGTGTGAGCCAGAAAATCTGTGTACGTGTAACATACGCATCATCGATAATGGTGTAAGTATACTAGCACATGTATATGCAATGCAATGAGAATAACATGAATGCAGCATAAGGTAAATCATATGCAAATGCTGACGGGTATACGTATCTAACATGACCGAGTCGGTGAATCTACCCATCGGCATCTAGCCTTCCGACATCACGTACGGTATAATCCATCGTACGACATCCTCTAGTCAAGGGTATGGATCAATCATCAAGTCAAACTCATCACGTACGGAAAATCATCGTACGGCTGCATTAAACCATTAGGGATCCTATCATCCTATGTGACAATGAGGTGTACGGACCTAACGTCACGTACGACATACCACTCATGATTCACAATATGATATATATATTTATATACCTATGTCCCAGGTCGCATCCATAACAATCTCATATCGGGGGACCGGCAAAGATATCAATCATCTCAATTGACTCTCATCCATATACCAACATATCAATCAAATCATCATATCACATCGTATGTCCTTTTCATCACATTTAGTCATCTCAAAATATACATTCTATCTTATACATTTAATGTCATGCTAAAACTCATACTTACTCTAGTACAACTACATATCATTAAGTCATGACTCACATTCACTTTCTTATCTTTATAGCTTTCATCTCATATCTTCATATGTATATATATTCAACCATTCATATTTAACTATCTTATTAACCTTATTCCTAGTTTTCAAATCTAGGTTTCTACAATTGTACCCTATAGAACAGTTTCCACCAAAAACTTGCGGGGGTGCTATACGCCAACCACCCGACTTCCCCCATAGATATAGATCTACTCACCTTGATCCTTGCCGAAGTCGATGATGCCATGATCCGTCGCCTTGGAATCCACGCGAAGGTACCTACAATAACACACAATCGCAATTGCTATTAAAATCGAATCCGGAAAACCAAAACGGCATACGGATCGCCTATAGGTTAGAACCTATAGCCCACGCATGAAAAACCAACCAATTATCCCTAGTCGTTGATGTACAAACATCCAACAGCCAAAAACAAATCCAAATATCAAAACTTATCATTCAAAATACGGAAAACACGAAAACAGCCACATAGGAAAACCCTTCCCAGATTTCACCCTAGGCCAAACTAGGGAATTTTGCATATAGGGTTGCTCTAGATATAAGATAAGGAAGCCATGGAACAAACACCGAACCAAACCATCAAGACCAGACCGCAATTTGCATCCTGGGGGATTAAATCTACAGCCTGAAAAGGATTGTGGGGTCTCGGGTCTTGGGAGAAAAATCTTGGTTGCCTGCTTGTCTCACTGTCATGGGAACTTATTTTATGAAACTCTCGGGTGATACCAGATTCTATAACATCATCACAATCTGTCGGAATTCCAATGTCGGGCAACTTCTAAAATCTGGTTTCAGGTTTCTAGTATCTAGTCTTGGCTACAATTCAGCCCCAAGGTCTTATAAACACTTACAACACTTCAATTTACCAATCTCAAGTCAAGTTTCCCACTAAACCCTAACTTGGAACTTCTATGTTCACAATTCCACACAAAATCAACCTCTAAACTACACAAGAATGCAAGGAAACTAAAACTAAACTAAATGGAAGAATTTATATCTCCTTTAGGCAACTCAAGAAAAACCCTAGCTTCCCAATATCATCAAAATCCAACTTTGCTTGGTCCATTGTGTAGAGGATGAATAGGGGATCATTTTTAATGAAAGGGGTATAGGGTTTTGGTGAATATTTGGAGATGGATCTTAGGATAGAGGTGGAGGGAGATGAGTTGAGGTAGATGAAGAAAGTAAATAATGGGGAAATGAAATAGGTGTGGCTGCCCCCCCCCCCCTCTCTCTTATTCTCACCCTCTCACTCTCATGTCCCACTCCCACTCTCTCTCTCTCCAATCTTTCCTTTTTTAACCTTTTCTCTTTTCTATTAAAACCAAACCATATAATACCCCCAAAGAACACAATAAAACAACATGTAACCAAAATACAACATGCCATGGCGCACTAGCCACGGAAAACTATAGAAACACGGATTAAGCTAATCACGATTAGCAGTGCACTAATCGGATTTTCATTTAAACTGCATATAATTGATTTTAAAATTGCCAAATCCTTTAAATATATATTTTAATGAATAAATCATTTTAATTTCCAATTATTTCACAATTATTGGTATATATTTATACCCTTTTTCGGAAACCCCAATTTCGCAAATCGGGCAGTTTTCGGCAAATATATTATTTTAATATTAAATTCCAACAATAATATTTTATATTTTCTGAAATGTTACATGATCACATCAGTCACCCACAAGCCGTCAACGGTACTAGCTGGACGTAACGGCTACTCAGGTATTGAGCGAATAGAAGATCAACAAGTAAGCTTGTCCAAACTCCCCGCAAAGCCTATAAGCAGCACTACCGTACAGTCCGGTCTTTTCGTATGATATGTAGCATATCAAGTCTAGGGGTGGAATCGTCAGACCCCAATAACTTGATAAGTCATGCCGATATATGGCCTATAACAATTCGAAAAACTACTGATTACACTTACCAGTAAATCTCTACAGCCCTGGCCAGGGACTTACTGTTATAGCCAATCGAGCATAGCGCGACATCAACTCCCAATACCAGGAGAGACGAAACCCCTCCTATCGCTCATTGCCTCCATGTAGCTCGGGACTGTACCCAAAATCTACCTGTTTGCACAACGCCTTTGAGCCGTGGTAGGGATGAAATCAAAGCATGGTGGGAACCACACAAGACTCTATGACGATCTCGGGTCTACAAACTAACCTGTACCAGTGTCACCAAAGAACTGCTATCTGACGATATGTATAATACCAATTAGGAGTTCTCAGCGAGTCTTGTTTGGTGTACACATTCTCCAATGAGCACCTGTGTACAATATCTGATGTCAAACACCAATGGTTATGGGATCAACCATCGCCCCATATAAGGTCAAGAAACGTACACACTAGTCTACTCTGGAATATCGATGCCCTATCTCGATACTCTCTCGACTAGGAATAATTAAAGGATGTGCTTACGGACTACCCTGGCCCCACTAGTATGATCTGCATCATGTAGGTCCACGGTAGCGCCCCGGCCATCTAACAGACGCCAAATGCGGAACAAAAACTTTTACAACTGGCGCTATTGCGTACTATAACCCGGATCTGCCATTAAAGCTAAACTAAAAAACTACAAAGTGGGTAGAAATGTTATACCGAATGATCCGAGTCCTTCGGTCTTCAACCATCATCCCACGCTTTGTTGCGGCTGCTCCGATCTCCTGAATATCCAGTCTCCTCGTCCAGGTGGCACCACGTCGACGGATCTTTAAACGGGCTCCCGCCTCTGAACCGAGGCAACTCGATCATCAAGTTTGCTAAAAGAGATGACCAAGATTGATGTAGAGAATGAGTAGAACATTTTGTCTCGCTTCGTCCAAAGCTATGGACGAACGGTTAATGAAGTTGCCTTTTGTATCGATATGAAATGAGAAACTTTTCTATTCTAATTTCCATGAACCAAATAACTATCATAATTTCCCAAATGAAAATCCATCTCATCTCACTCATGAAGGACCGGCCAATATATGGTGGAGGGGGTAAGTGTAGGAGCAAGGAATGAGGTAACCATAACCATAAAAGAACTAATGAGTCATTATCTACCTTGCACAAATAATCAATGAAAACAATGAATCATCTTAACCTTGTCACCCTTGCATTAAATGAATCATTAAATGCACTAATGAGTCACTTAACACCTCACCATCCTAGTCACCTTCTAGAAGCTTCCACACTCATCTCAAGAAAAGATAAATCCGTCTTTAACCGAATGTTAAAGACGGGCGATAGAAAACTGGAAACTGGCAACTTCCAAAAGCGATCCCGAAATGAATTTCAGGATAACCCCGTATCAGTATAAACATAACCGTATTTTGTATTACGACCGAATACAAATGCAACTGAGACAAAGATATTATATCTACACAGTATAATACTCGGATCCGGCTTAAACCAAATCCCACCAGTATTATCTGTCCGAAATATGACACGTGCGGAAACGCACGTGCATTTTCCGAACCCTGCCATAAAACCATACGGCCTCTACAACGTTTCTCCCGAACTTGGGAAACTGTCTGTGGGGGACTCTAATGACTCATCAACACACTGGCACTAGGTATAACCACTAGCACGTCAGAGGTACGAGCTGTACGAACGGTTGCCTATGTATTGATTGGAAGGGAAGCTGACGAGCGAACTCATCCAGAAACCCTACTGAGCCTAACAGTGACAATATACATACAGTCCGGTCCGTTCGTTTATGAGTATCGCATATCGGCCTAGGGGGCTGGTAACGTCAGACCCCCAAATACCGGTATAAGTCGTGTCAGAGAGTAGCCCAGAACACCCTGAGATACTACTGGAGTACCTACCAGTAAATCTCCTGCCTCGGCCGAGGGCTTTGTGTAATGGCTCTCCTAGACACAGCGCGATCTCACCCCCAATACTGGAGAGACGAATCCCCTGCCGATCCGCTCACTTGCCTCCATGTGGCTCGGGACTGTACCCAAAAAAGACCTGTTTGCAACGACTCTTTTGAGCCGTGGTAGGGTAGAAATAAAAGCACAGTGGGAATTCACACGAGACAAATGACGACCTCAGGTCGATGAACTAACATGTACACATGTCACCAGGGAACTGCTATTTGACGCTAGGTATAATATCATCTAGCAGATTCCCGGCGAGTCCTATCCGGTGTACTCATAACCCAATGAGCACCTGTATACATCTTAGGTGAACCAACCAACACCAATGGCTTGTAAGAATGGCCACCGCCCCTCGTCGGGGTCTCGACTGTATACACTAGTCTACTCCGGAGTATCGATCCCTTGTCTCGAAACTCCCACGACCAGGGACACTTTAAGGATGTGCTTATAGACCCCAGCTCCCACGTATATGATCGCCATCATACTGCTGGTAGTCAAGCAAGAATACTATGGCTCTATCATCATGCAATAGTGAACTAAAGCATGTATACGATGATAAAGACAAACCAGATAGTATACTATCATCTCGAGCAAGACTGTCATATCGGTATAGGTCCTGCCTCAATCATTGCAATCACGTACCTGCGATCCAATAATTGACTTTAAGGGCACTATATCCAACAATCTCCCATTTGCACTTAAGGCTAATTATTGTGATGTCTCATACTCACAAACCCGTGTGATACCGAACATCCAACTCTTCTACTAATCAGTTTCACAAATCCTGTTTATAAAACTATTGTATTCGAGAAATAGCCTTAGTGAGTGAATCCGCCCTGATGTTTCTTTCTATGTCTCTCTTAATCTCAAGTTCACGGAGAAATCCATCTCCTGAATGAGTAATAGGTGTCTTAGGATATGTCTGGATATTTGATGGGACCTAGTTCATAAATGAACTACAAATCCAAACTTCTTAGACTGTATTGATAACTGAACCTAATCAGTTTCCAGCACTATGCCTCCCACAGTATCCTCTTGGACCACCTGTCCATAATACCGTCCCTCGCCAGAGGAAAAACTATAACTCTGACAATCACTCTGTCATCCTTGTCACCTTTGAAGCCTGGAATGATAACCGTCTCGCGAAGGAGGCTGCCGTCATCAAATCCGTAGAACATGCACTTATGTTCTAAAACTGCTTCCTTATATTTCTTCAGGATTGGATTAATATAAACTTATCGCATCTAGTGCAAAAACAACATCTGATGTGGTACGTGACATCTCACGATTGACTCAATTGCCTAAGCAAGTGATCTGCCAATCATGCATATCCCTCTCCCCTTTAGTCTGTAAGACACCTTTAGAGAGGGTGACTCTATCACCTGCAGGTACAACCACCATACCAGGAGTCATCTATTCTAAATACCTTTAGAATACTGTCAAAGTACCCACATTGGGAAACTACCCAAATCTAGATCTTAATACCATAGATCTAGTAACCAGGATGTCAGATATTATATCTATGTCCTTTGTGGAGAAACAACTGTGTGACGACCAAAGTACAACCGATCGTAGTATAGGTAATTTTACTTCCTACTATGTGTATGTCATCCTAATACCAGGACATCACACCTTACTACCTTCTTATCAGATCCATCCCTTATTCTGATGAAGTCAAACCTATGACTGTTTCATCAAAATTAGATGATCTATCTCCGCTATATCTGCTCAAGTCTATAAATAGGACATAAGCTACTTGCCCACTATGCTTCCGCTGCTCCCACTGACTATGACAACCATCTGGCAGAATAATATATACGTACACTTCTAAAGCTAGTTAGAACGACGCTATACTTATCCTCCTGCCGGGTCTCATAGCCTGGAACAACAGTAGTGTCAAGTCTAGGTAAACAAGAACCTCCCTGTCACCGTCCTTGAGGCTACCGGAGTACCTTTCGGGTGTCTGAGGTTACCCACCATATCTGCGGAGTGGCTATTGGAATGTCAAACCTGATTGAATATATAGGTCTATTAAATTTTCCGTAATCATTTGCGGTTCTGGAATTACTTCCAGTTCTACCATACTCCCACTACTGTTTTCTGAAAAAAATCCATTTTACTAAAACTGTGGCGAGTCAAGAACAATATCACTATTGATCTTCCAGATGTAGAAAATCAACCCTCAATATAGCCCGGGTCAACCCACAAACTGCCATTACAGAAACGTGCCTTTAGTTATCCAGAGTCTGGTTTTAAGCATAAGCCGGACAACTCCCCGTATCTTAACATCGTTAAGATATGAACCATTCTATATACAATATAGAAATAGAGGCACTAATTTAACTGGAACCAGATTCAAAATATGCAACTGTCTCCAGTGCATATCAACTTAATGGAGAGAGGCTAATCAGCATTACTCAACTTAGGAATACATCCAATTATGAGTAACCCGAAAGAGAAACAATTTCTCAAAACCATTACTATCAACTGAATACCAATCACAAGAATCTACGTCTTCGATCTCTTTGAAGAATCCCGATACTTGCGATACCTGGTTCTCTACTTTATTCTTATACCCACAACTTCTCAAAACTTAGATATTGTATTTCTACGAAGACACTTGTCTAAAAACTAGAGAAGTCACAAGTAAACAGAACATAGTATGAGGACCTACCCCTTTGTCCTGACGGACACTTGACAACATACAATACTCTGTATAAAATCGCTGAGTTGAATAACTCAAAACTTGTGCATCGTAGGTTGAAAAACTGTACCCAGGCGATTTCCTCAAATATCATCAATTACAACGAATTCCGATATAATGAGGATGATCTCTTAATTCCCAATAACTACTCCCACTCATCATCTGTAAAACCATACAGATATGAGAATGAAAACTGGTAAATACATACCCTGGAGTAAGTATCTAATCGGGAAATCAGTTTTCCTTTAACAATGCACTGAAACATGAATATGTTTCGAAGGGGTATCCTGGTATTCCTAGTAATGCCTCTTCCATTATCCAATTCATGACTGTAACCGTATATTTCTTTGCCTCCTCTCCAAATCCCTTTATTTGTCTTTATTCATTACCTTCTGTACACCCTTTAGGCTAAGTGGTTTTCTTCCTTCCCTACCGTTAGCACCAGCCTATGGTTTGGAAGAAGACTCATCCAGTAAGCATAATAGGTTTACTCTCCTAAACCAAGGAGTACTCGCAACTTGAGAGAAGGTGATGATAAAAGACAACTCAATAATACCTTATTCAATTTCTCCCGAACTGGGGAAAAAAGCAAAGGTGAAAAAGGAGTGGCGATGAAGTACGCGGTTTGGTCGTGCATGATAACAGTCGCAATTTACTTTGCCCTCTTTCTAATCTCTTTATTTTGTCTTTAGTTATTATATTCTGTACACCCTACTTAGGCTAATTGGTTTTCTTCATTCCCTACCTTTCGGCCCCTGCCTATGGTTTGGAATAAGACTATCCAATAAGCGTAATAGGTGTACTCTCCTAAACCAAGGAGCCCTCGTAACCTGAGAGAAGGTGATAATAAAATACAACTGAATAAACCAATTCTATTTCTCCTGAACCTGGATCCATCCTCGAAGAAGTCCCTTCGAGTTCGTATATAACCATATGATGGATCTATCCAATGGAAGTGGATGTCCGTAGTAATACGGGTGTTCTGAGAAATACAAAGGGTCAAAGAAGGAGCGACAATGACTTATGCAACTTAGACAATCCAAAAGCCAGTATTTTAAGAAGGTTCGGTCAACTTGGTCACTGAGTCATAGTCTAGGGCCGGTCAAAGGTCGCTGCCAAAGAGAGAGAGAAAAGAAACACTATGCGTGCACTCTAACCTAGATCAGAATGGTTATCACTTTATCTAATCAGGAAACCTCCCACTGTTATCTCAAATTCTCCTCCAAACCTGAAAGAAGAATTAGTCGGGATTACCCAAAAAGTAAACCAACTCATCAGCGAGAATCGGGATCCAACTATCATCGCATGATAACTTGATGGAAGCCACTCAAGTTATCACACTCCAGAAGGTATGCGCATGCCTGGCAAGTTTCCTGTATGTTTGAAACTCCCGATGTGATTTTTGCCCCATGCTCTTATGACCTTGACGAAGGCCAACAAATCATAAGTCACATGTCAAGTTCTACTCGTCATTGTCCAGGTCAATTTGAACCCACCCGTACAAGCCCTTGACGAAGGACAACAAGGCTATACGACTGTCCCAAACCAACACATCTATCTATGCAACAAATGAATACCCTAGCAGCTACCAAACACTATGCCTTGACGAAGGCCAACAAACATAGCTTGAATACTACTGACCATCCATAAGATACGACGGAGGGCTACGGCTGGTTTTTGGCGAAAAACCTTTAACGTAATGAACTTGATCTCGCTGAAGGAACCTGATAGCTTTTTATAAAAATATAGTGACGAAAACCTTTTGCTAAAGAGGTCACTCCAAGTGAAGGGATCTCGGCTCTTTCCTCGTGGAATGAGGTGCAGGATATTCTAACTGAATACCGCTATGCAAAGCAACTTGTAATCGACTATAGTAAAGTTATTATCCTGGCGTAAACTTCTGCCCAAGGGGTCACTCCCGGTGAAGGGATCTCGGCCCTTGCCTCGTCGAATGAGGTGTAGGATATTCCAACTGAATACCGCTATGCATAACAAAAAGGAAACATCTTTGTAATAACACCTTTTAAAATTTGTTCCAACAACATCAAATATAGGATTGTTTTATCCTTGCATTGATAAAAATCAATGCAGTCCCATCAATCAATCACACCAGAAAAGAACGAAAATATAATGTACGTATATGCCATCCGCATTCGCCACTGGGTCCTGTCATCACCCGTTAGGTTACTTAACTAACGACAGAGCGGGAACTGGACTAGCGCGGGTGTAAAACATATACAATATCTAATAGTATATATACCAATATACAATAATCGCTCCAGGCGTGATAATATGCAACAGTACAGAAAAGTAATAAGCATCACAGAACAATACAGATAATTTGGGATCCTCGGGTTTCACAGAGCCGCTACTGAAACCCGACGTTCCCCTGGTCGTGTGGATAGCCTGTGCAATGAAACCTAGACCCCTACGGGTGCGGCAAGTTACTCGCCAAAACCTGAAGCGAAGCAGCCCCCTACATCAAAATGAATGGACCACCCGGCACTTCACGGAATCCGGTAAATTGAGCACCCCTCCTTGGGTCAACCTGTATCCCCTACGAGTGCGACGAATAGTCTGCCAATTCTAGAGTAAGGCCCCTCTGCCTCTCAAAGCCATGAGATACGGACCCGTTGCCCTCCAGAACCCGGCTATCCGTGCACTCCGTCGCGGGGGAAACCTAGTGCATAAATAAAAATATGTACAACGGGTACATCGACCTCAGCCCAGTCATGCCCCAAATAGAATATTATACAAACAGGTAGTGACGGCAGTCCACATGTTGGACGCTCGCCCCGCAATATCAAATGTACAAATAAATCCAAAAAGCACTACTATTGCACATTGCTATCCACTACGACATATCCGCAACATCACAGCACAACACAGAACATCAACGCGGATGTCACGTTCGCAAACCCGTCTAAATGGACTATAGCAATTAGACGCGGTTTACCGCTCGAATGACATTCACGGTTAAAGATATAAAGTAAGTACTGTAAACTAACACGTTTAAATTTCGATCGACAAAATTTCCCAAAGTGGGCCCCACGAACATCTGTTGTTCAGTAACAAAATATGGGCCCAAAAGAAATATTCCAGAAACCACAATTCACTGTGTAGAACATACTGTGGAAATTTGGAGCATTGATCCCACAATCTCGCGGCGGATCCGCGGCCAAACCCTGGTTTGGGCCGCGGATCCGCGGTGGAATAGTAAGATCACTTGACCGAATTTCACCAGTGTTCTACTAAAAGCCTGCACGAATTTCTGGGATGCTCAAAATTATTTTTAGACCAGATTTAAAATCGACAGAAAGTTTGTACAGAAAAATTGTAGTTTTCGAAAATCCATTCGATCGATATTTTAAACGTGTTAGCACAAGTTAGTAAAGCTTAATGGTGAGGCTCTGATACCACTGTAGGTCCACGGTAGCGCTCCGGCCGTCTAACAGACGCCAAATGCGGAACAAAAACTTTTACAACTGGCGCTATCGCGTACTATAACACGGATCTGCCATTAAAGCTAAACTAACAAACTACAAAGTGGGTAGAAATGTTATACCGAACGATCCGAGTCCTTCGGTATTCAACCATCATCCCACACTTTGTTGCGGCTGCTCCGATCTCCTGAATCTCCAGTCTCCTCGTCCAGGTGGCACCACGTCGACGGATCTTTAAACGGGCTCTCGCCTCTGAACCGAGGCAACTCGATCATCAAGTTTGCTAAAAGAGATGACCAAGATTGATGTAGAGATTGAGTAGAACATTTTGTATCGCTTCGTCCAAAGCTATGGACGAACGGTTAATGAAGTTGCCTTTTGCATCGATATGAAATGAGAAACTTTTCTATTCTAATTTCCATGAACCAAATAACTATCATAATTTCCCAAATGAAAATCCATCTCATCTCACTCATGAAGGGCCGGCCAATATATGGTGGAGGGGGGTAAGTGTAGGAGCAAGGAATGAGGTAACCATAACCATAAAAGAACTAATGAGTCATTATCCACCTTGCACAAATAATCAATGCAAACAATGAATCATCTTAACCTAGTCACCCTTGCATTAAATGAATCATTAAATGCACTAATGAGTCACTTAACACCTCACCATCCTAGTCATCTTCTAGAAGTTTCCACACTCATCCCAAGAAAAGATAAATCCGTTTTTAACCGAATGTTAAAGAAGGGCGATAGAAACTGGAAACTGGCAACTTCCAAAAGCGATCCCGAAACGAATTTCAGGATAACCCCGTATCAGTATAAACATACCCGCATTTTGTATTACTACCGAATACAAATGCAACTGAGACAAAGATATTATATCTACATAGTATAATACTCGGATCCGGCTTAAACCAAAGCCCATCAGTATTATCTGCCCGAAATATGACACGTGCGTAAACGCACGTGCATTTTACGAACCCTGCCATAAAACCATACGGCCTCTACAACGTTTCGCCCGAACTTGGGAAACTGTCTGTGGGGGACTCTAATGACTCATCAACACACTGGCACTAGGTATAACCACTAGCACGTCAGAGGTACGAGCTGTACGTAACGGTTGCTTATGTATTGATTGGAAGGGAAGCTGACGAGCGAACTCATCCAGAAACCCTACTGAGCCTAATAGTGACAATATACATACAGTTCGGTCCATTCGTCTATGAGTATCGCATATCAGCCTAGGGGGCTGGTAACATCAGATCCCCAATAGCGGTATAAGTCGTGTCAGAGAGTAGTCCAGAATACCCTGAGATACTACTGGAGTACCTACCAGTAAATCTCCTGCCTCGGCCGAGGGCTTTGTGTAATGGCTCTCCTAGACACAGCGCGATCTCACCCCCAATACTGGGAGAGACGAATCCCCTGCCGATCCGCTCACTTGCCTCCATGTGGCTCGGGACTGTACCCAAAAAAGACCTGTTTGCACGACTCCTTTGAGCCGTGATAGGGTAGAAATCAAAGCACAGTGGGAACTCACACGAGACAAATGACGACCTCAGGTCGATGAACTAACCTGTACACATATCACCAGGAACTGCTATCTGACGCTAGGTATAATACCATCTAGCAGATTCCCGGCGAGTCCTGTCCGGTGTACTCATAACCCAATGAGCACCTGTATACATCTTAGGTGAACCAACTAACACCAATGGCTTGTGAGACCGGCCACCACCCCTCGTCGAGGTCTCGACTGTATACACTAGTCTACTCTGGAGTATCGATGCCCTGTCTCGAAACTCCCACGACTAGGGACACTTTAAGGATGTGCTTATAGACCCCAGCTCCCACGTATATGATCGCCATCATACTGCTAGTAGTCAAGCAAGAATCCTATGGGCTCTATCATCATGAAATAGTGAACTACAGCATGTATACGATGATAAAGACAAACCAGATAGCATACTATCGTCTCGAGCAAGACTGTCATATCGGTATAGGTCCTGCCTCAATCATTGCAATCACGTACCTGCGATCCAATAATTGACTTTGAGGGCACTATATCCAACACATCATAGTCCTGGTAGTCAAGCAAACATCCTAAAGGCTTTATCAACATGTATTAGAGAGAGACAGTATAATAATACCAGTATACATGTTAAGATAAAGAGCAACCAGATAGCATACTATCACGTCGAGCAAGAAAGTCCTCACTATATATGTCCAAGCATCCACTATAATATACAATCATGTATAATAATGGCTTCTAGGTCATACTTATAACTAACAATTTTCTCTGGTCTAATCCTTTTGTGGTAGGTCGAAATTGAAGGAGCGGTTATGACAGGCGCCTGTGTAGAAGAAATCCTTCATTGTAAGACAGAGGGATGATCTTTCTCTTGCCGAGCTTTCGATTTCTTCGGTCGACGAGAGTAATCTTGATTAATCACGGAGTCCTGGACTTTTAACCAGACCCTGTAAATTTAGGAGGAGAGCCGTTGATGGGGCTGCTCCAGCTTTTCCTGCACTGTGGTTTCTGCAGGCAGGGCGATTTCTGTAGCACCGCCGTTGGAGAGTTCTTGCACACCCTCCTGAGTAGATCGAAGCTGTTCCGAGTTGGAACAACAACTCAACTTCCACCATTGGAGCTAGTAGGGTGAGTCCAGAGGGGGAGTTGCCCCAAGCTTTTCTCACTCGACGCCAGTGGCCATGTCGAGTGTGTCTTGCAGACGAGACCGCCTCAGTTTTAGAAGCGGCTTCTTCATGCCCCCGGTTTTGCTGAGGGGCTGTTGTTGGTCTCAGCCTGTTGAAGACTAACATCCTTAGCAGAGCTTGAGGAGGAACAGCAAATCTTTCAAAGACCGACTTTCTGGTAGAGGAAGCACTTTTGACAACTTCACCTGCATGAGAAGTTGGGAGGGCTATCCATTTCGGGGCAGCCCTTTCAGGTGTCACAAGCCTCTTTGCGGGCCCGTTTGGGTTCTTTCCCGGCCTGTTGAAGACCGAGAAGCCGGATTTGGACGACCCGTTGAGAGGGGCCGTTGTGGTTGCCAGTCGATTGAAGACCGACCACTTGGGAGCTTCTTCGCGCGGCGCTGAGGCACCAACACCAACTGGTGGGAATATGGTCCCGAAGAATAGTCCAGTAGTGGCCTACGTAACCTGCCCTATCGGCATAGAGAAAATGGAGACGGCGTTGGGCTCGTAAGTCGCTCCTCCAGTTGGGGTGGAGCGAGAGTTACTGTTGCAAGTTGTGCAGTTGGAAGCCATCGATCTTTCTTTTCTTCTTCTGCACAGGAGTAAGACACCAAATCTTAGTATCTCGAATCCAAGGACAACCATCGTGACTTTGTTCGTGAACACGACACACAAAGTGTGGAGTGGAAAGAGGAAAAGGTCCCACCGGGCGTGCCAGAACCTCTTCACCGTCGGAAGACGGACCGGGACGTTGTGACATCTGGCCTGAATTCTGGGGGGCAGATGCTATTTGGATTTATCCGTCCACCTCTCCGAAGATGCCAATTTGATTTATAGCACCGTATATCGGAGGTTTAGAAGGACACGACTGTTATAGCAGACTTTATCAGATTCCCCCTCGTTTGTGAGGGGTTTTTGATTATGGGGATGCTCTTCCCTGCAGGCGCAAGTCCCTGCAGTTAATTACATTACCGCATTGCGATAACCACTTTCTCCTACTCCGGAAGTTCACTTCGTGTTGTGTGTGTTTTTGTTTGTTTTGGTTGCCCGTGGATTATATACGGAGACTAGTTTTTGTTGTCGTCCGTAGGGCGCGGATTAGTCCAAATCCGTATATTTTAGATTTGGGCTTTGGTTGATTTAAGGATCTTTAATCTGGTTTGATATTAAAATCGACTTAAAACATATGAGCATTTGTGCACAATTATTTTATTTTAAAGACCTCAAGGTCCATTATCGCCATGTTTGAGACGAAATTTTAGTTTAGGAACATTTCGGTCCATTATCGCTGTATTTGGGGGGTGAATATTAGTTTAAGGAAATTTCGGTCCATTATCGCCGTATTTGGGGGCGAATGTTATTTTAAGGACATTTCGGTCCATTATCGCTGTATTTGGGGGCGAATGTTAGTTTAAAGACATTTTGGTCCAACATTCCCATTTTCGGGACGAGTATTAGTTAAAGAAATTTCGGTCCAACATTCCTATTTTGGGGACGAATATTAGTTTAAGTACATTTCGGTCCAATGTCCATTTTTTGCGCATGTGTATTTATTACATGGCGGAGTGAACGATGGTGACATGGAATGCGCCAAATTTGGGGTGCGATCCGATATGAGGTGTGCACGTCAATTTTAAAGTGCATCAATGTGGCATATATCATTCCATATCTTGACGAAATTTTATATCAAGTTGGGACGGGAAAGGAGTTGTTGGTTGTCGTGACCTGCCACCTCTCTGAAGACGTTGAGAAATTACAACGACATAGATCAGAGGTGTGGAAAGATATACCCTTGAACCAAATCCCATATTTTAGGGGAAAATGGGTTGTGGTGGATCTAAGAATCGTTAGTCATATTTGAGACTAAGATTTCCTTAGGAAATATGGGATGAATATCATTTTGGATATCATCAATGAGAGATCATCAGTCATGTTTGAGACTAAGATCAGTTTGGAAATCACGAGCATATGAACTCAGTCGATTTAAAATCAAAGAGGTTTATCCTCAGGAAACTTAGCCAATTTGGGCTGAGATTGGGTTTCTATACTACCCAGCAATTCTGAGCACTAAGATATACAGCGCTCACGTGTATTTCACATAAGACGATGGCATAGTGCTAAGCACTAATCTTTTCTGGCCGTCGCGTGCTTTTCATGTGAGGCGCTAGGTTTTTAGCCTTGGACGCTCACGTGCTTGTCACGCGAGGCGCTACAATAATGCTAAGCACTAATTTTCTCTGGCGCTCACATGTGTTTCACATGAGACACTATGTTTTGGAGATTTAATCTCTGTTGATATTTATAGAGAACTTAAATTTCTGTTATTGGTATTTTGACCATTAACGATCACCAAGATCATTATTTTGGGGATCTGGGATCATGTTCTTTAAGAACTAAGTTTTTGATTTGAAGGAACTAAGCTCCTGGAGTGTTATGAATTCCATCTTCTTTCTTTTCAATTTTGTTCTTTCCTGAATCTTTGATTCTCAGGAACAAGATCTTCCCGATGAGAATTAAATTTTCAACTTTTGGGAGATTTGGCTTGCGGATCTCAGATGAGAAGGGTTAAACCCTTAGATATGTTAGGTAAAGGAGATATTTCGATATCGATGTTTTCTTTACCTAGGGTTTAAGAATGAAGACGATCTTCTTTATTGAGAATTAAATTCTATGTTTTTTTGTGGAACATTTTGAGAGCCTTCTGTATTTTTACAGAAGCTTACGGGGGGTCTCTCCTCCTTATTTGGAAAGAGAGATCATTGGTCGTTAGGACCCACCAACTCTCCGACAACGCTGAGAGATTACAGCGCCATGTATCAAAGGTGTGGAGGGATGTATCCTTTGAACCATGTCCCATTCATCAAGGGGAAGAACAGTTGGAGCTTAAACTTCCAACTGCTTGAAAAAGGTTTCTTTGCGTTCGCGCACGTGAGTCGCACACGTGCATCGCATGTAGTGGATGCACGGCGTGGGCATACGTGCGTCGCACGTGTTGCGCACTTAGTGGGCGCATGTGCATTGCACATGGTGCACACGTGGGGTGGCGCACGTGCGTCGCACGTATCTCTTGCACATCATGGGGGAAGCTAAGGCCCTAACATGGAGAACTAAGCTTCTTTGAAGATTGAATCCTTGCACGTGGTTTGCATGTGACGGGCGCACGTGCATTGCACGTGGTGCACACGTGCACTTGCCCATATGCATATTATGGGAGGGCGGCTAAGGCCCTAACTTGGAGAACTAAGTTCCTTTGAGATTTGAATCCTTACACGTGGTATGCACGTAGCGGGCGCACATGTGTTGCGCTTAGTGCACATGGCGCTTGCACATATGCGTATTATGGAGGGCAGCTAAGGCCCTAACTTGGAGAACTAAGCTCCTTTGAGGATTGAATCCTGGCACATGGTGCTCACGTGGCGTGCGTACGTAGCGGGTGCATGTGCGTTGCATGTGGTGCGCACGTGGCGAGCGCACGTGTGTTGCACGTAGCGTACATGGCGCTTTTGTATATACGCATTATGGGGGGCAGCTAAGGCCCTAACTTGGAGACCTAAGCTCCTATGGAGAGCTAAGCTCCATTGAGGATTGAATCCTATTTTTTCTAAGAGGCATCCCCTCTTATTTATATGAGAGTACCAGAGAAGAGATCTCTCTTTTTTCCGATGTGGGACTAAAAATGTATCCCCCATATGGTAGAACATTATTTAAACTATACGTGCATAGCACATTTGCTCATAACTTTTGATTCCGGTAGAGTTATGAAGCCCGTAATATATCAAATCAAAGGATTTTTCGATACGCTTTCGATACTATCAGAATTTACCTGATTCTAATTCAAGATTTTGGTAAAATACAGCCTGGAAAATACTGGTTTGCATTTTCTTAAGCATGTTGCTGCTATTAAATACATTGGGCTCTTTTGTGCAGAAATTTTTGGCGGGAACATTCATGCTGATGTGTGGTATATAACCTTTTGAGAAACTATTGATAACATTTATCAGTAAATCTCATCATCCCTGACTAGGGACTTGCTGTTATAGCCAATCGCTCATAGCACAACATCAACTCCCAATAACGGGAGAGACGAAACCTCTCCTATCGCTCACTGCCTCCATATGACTCGGGACTGTACCCAAAAACCATCTGTTTACATGGCTTATTTGAGCCGTGGTAGGGTAGAAATCAAAGCACAATGGGAACCACACAAGACACTATGACGATCTAGGGTCTTCATACTAACTTGTACAAGTGTCGCCAAAGAACCGCTATCTGACGATAGATATGGTACCATTTAGGAGTTCTCGGCGAGTCATGTTCGATGTACTCATTCTCTAATGAGCACCTGTGTACAATCTTTGATGTCAAACACCAATGGTTATGGGATCAACCATCACCCTATACAGGGTTAAGAAACGTACACACTAGTCTACTCTGGAATATTGATGCCCTCTCTCAATACTCCCTCGACTAGAAACTGTTAAGGATGTGCTTATGGATTACTCAAGCCCCACTAGTATGATCTACATCATAGTCCTGGTAGTCAAGGCAACATCCTAAGGGCTTTATCAACATGTATCAAAAAGATAGTAAACTAAAACAAGTGCACATATTAAGATAAAGAGAAACCAGATAGCACGCTATCATGTTGAGCGAGAAAGTCCTCTATATACATACATACATATATATGTCTAAGCATTCACTATAACATACAAAAATGGCCTTTATGGCATACATATTCCTAATAATCTCCCACTTGCACTAAGGCCAGTTGTTGTTGTTGGCTATAGTGCCCTCAAGGCAATTATCATAGTCACAGGTAGGTGATTACGATGATTGGGGGAGGACATATACCGGCAGAACAGTCTTACTCGAGATGATAGTATGCTATCTGGTTTGTCTTTATCATCATGAACATGCTTCATGTGGTATTACAGATCACTACTACATATTGATAGAGCCCATACGATTTATGCTTGACTACTAGTATTATGACGGCGATCATATACGTGGGAGCTGGGGGTCTATAAGCACATCCTTAAATGTCCCTAGTCGTGGGAGTATCGAGACTGGGCATCGATACTTCAGTGTAGACTAGTGTATACAGATTGAGACCCCGACGAGAGGCGGTGGCCAGGTCTCACAAGCCATTGGTATTAGTTTATTCACCTAAGATAGTAGACATGTGCTCATTGGGTTATGAGTACACTGGACGGACTCGCCGAGAACCTGCTAGTTAGTATTATACCTATTGTCAGATAGCAGTTCCCAGGTGACATGTGTACAGGTTAGTCTGTTGACCTGAGATCGTCATTTGTCTCGTGTGAGTTCCCACCGTGCTTTGATTACTATCCTACCACGGCTCAAAAGGGTCGTGCAAACAGGTTTTAGTTGGGTACAGTCCTGAGCCACATGGAGGCAGTGATCGGATCGTCAGGGATTCGTCTCTCCCGGTATTGGGGGTTTATGTCACGTTGTGCACGGGTGGCCATCACTAGAAATCCATGGCCATGGTGGACGAGAATTACTGATCCAGGATCGATATTTTCATAGGTGGTGATGGGTTTCATACCGACATTAAATGTCGCGTTGTTAGGGGTCTAACTTTATCCACCCCTGACTCGATATGCGATACTCTTAGACGAACAGAACGGACTGTACGGATATTGTCATTGTCAGGCTCGGTAGGGGTTCAGAATGAGTTTGCTCGTCGGCCTTGATTTGTACGATGGTTTTAGATCAAAGAATTATTAACCGCAATCAAGAACGGCGTCGCTTGGTAGCTAGCCAGTGAGTACGGGTCGGTCCACAAGGATTTTGTGTATTCTCAATTTGTTCTAACGAGTTAATTCCGATTGGTGTTGGATTGATTATCGCTAAAAACTGAAATGAGTTGATTAGGATTAAAATCTTGCTAGGGTTAGGTTTAGGTTAAGTTTGGAAAGTCAATATTTCTCACCGCTTTCAATGCCCTAATTTAGATCTATTAGGTGTTATGGTAATAATTAATAAAGTGGATTAGTACCATTGGGAAGAAACTAGCTTTCTTCCTCTAGGTTCTTATCACTCCTTTCTTAATTCTTACCCTAACCTCCATGGAAAACATATACAACCGGTCTTTTTAAACTACGGTATCACCGCTACCTCGTGGGATAGGGTGCCGTAGTGAGCGGTGTGTGTATGTATGCATGGAGTCCTATAAAAATATATGATGGGCAAGAAAGGGGTGAGAGATTTTCATCTCTCAAACCTTCCCTAAACCTAACCCTAACAAGTGAGGAACTACTCACTCATTAGGGAATTAAAAGATTTCATTTTATGATTGTTTTTAATAACCTAATTATCTAATCTATGGCAGATAAATAAAATCTAAACTAGGGCAGATAAATAAAGTTATGTTAGGGCAGAAAGGAAAATTAACTAGGGCAAGCTAAAGAAAACTTACTTCCTACTTTTTATTTGATGCTCTCTTCATACATTTACAGCGAATTAAAATTCTGAAATAGATGAATAAAATGAGGCACAAGAAGAGGCATACCTCAAAAAGGGGTTTAGAGTTTCTATTTATAGATCATAGAAACCCTAGGGTTACATCCGATTCATATCTGCATTTACAATTTTATCCTAAAGAAGTCTAGTCAACGCACCGCCACACCGTCAAAATTCGCACCGACACGAGCTCACCATGGCCGCGGAACCGCGGCCAAATGCCCTATTGGGCCGCTGATCCGTGGCCATATAGAGGGATCTTGGGCTGTTCTTTTCTGTGCTGGTTCTTGTTTCATTGTTATTTTGGTTTCTTTACTTAGTTTCTCAGAATGTCTTCTAGTGTCTTCCAGATTTCCACAGTGTAGAATGTTGTGGACTTTTACCGCTTGCTTCGTGTTGAAGTCTTGAATCTTGCGCTGCCTTTGTCCTTTGTGAAATTGTTCATTGATCTTCGTTTGTTCTTCAAACTGTAAGCATGATCAAGATTCTTCTATTTGTTGGTCGTAGTCTCACTTTTGTATTGTCTTTTCATCATTTTCACTGTTTTGTTCCGAGAACCTGTAACCTGCAACTATGTAGCAGACATGGATCAAAAGCACCTGTTTATTTATAAAATGAATAAGAATGGGGAATATAATAATGCAAAATTATGATATGAACAAATACCCCAAAACTTATCTTTTGCTCGTCCTCGAGCAAAACTAGTTTTATTCTCGAAAAAGACCTACCATCACTTTCGCAGGGAAATGCGATTGCACCGAGCTCGTGCAAAAAGCCGTTAAACCTCTAGGTGTCCCTAGTAGGAGGAGTGTTGTCTCCCGAGGGTTTTCAGCGGATACTACCCACAAAATCCTATCAATTCGACCTATTGACTTTTATTCTCCAATTCGGTTTTCTAGCAAGAATTCTATTATCTTCAATTCAGAAATTATCAACCCGTATTTTTCACGCTTCCTTATCATTTAACTTAAGATTGTATATGTTCTGTAGATTTATTTAGTTTTTAGCATCTTTCGAGTTTTCCTTCTAGGTTCCATCTCAACTTAGGAATTTTTATCATCTCTATTAAAAATATAAGTCCTATTTTTCATTCCTATCTCTCATCCAAACCCCAATCATATACCCCTACATGTATGTATCACCCCTACACTTGGAAATTCAAATCAAGCTATTATACTCTTGTCCATCGTCCAAAGTACTTTTCAATTGGTGAATTTTTATATGAAATTGCTCACACATTCTTCATGCGACCGTTAATACTTCTTGAGGTACCAACGATCGATTACAAAATGTGTTTGCACATTAAGACGTAATTCCTTGTCTTGTAACACCTAAGGCTTTAGCAGTGACTCCCAAATCAGTTGGTCTAAGGCACTAGGTGATAAAGCACCCTTGCTAAATATTTTTTCTATTTATACACCCTTAAGTAATTACAAAACCAGTGTTCATTTTTTTTTATCTCTTTATTCACACTTGTATTTTTATTTTATTTTCCTTCATACTAAGGACTTTAGACAAGAGCATTTCAAGGTCTCTTCTACTATTCCAAGTTTCAAGGTTCACGTTTGTGCAATTTGTAGGGTATATATTTTCAGAATTTAGACTTAAGCTTAGGAATTATTTTTCAGACTTATTCTTTAATAAAAATATCAATACTTTTCCTTTATTTTGACTTAGCCCAAGAAGTGAACTCAAAATTTGCCTATTTCTAAATAGACTACAAAGACATATACTTTCTACCGTTAAATTTTAAGAAATGTTATTTTTAGGGTTTTTAATTTACTAAGTCTAGGATCTAGTTGTTCCTAACTAGTTAACCTTCTTGTCAAACTCAAGTCAATTATGTCCAAAATAGAATTTTTCAATTTTTATAATTTTTATAATTTTTCAATTTTTATGTGTTTTAAAAATAAGTATGCAAATGCAAAAATAAACATATGAATGTGAAGGAAGAAAGCTTACCGAGCACACCCCCAAACTTAAACTTGACAGTGTTCTCACTGTCAAGCTACACCAAGAGGGTCAAAATTGCCGGTATTCCCCTGTTTATTTATTTATTTATTTTTATTTATTGTTAACAGAAAAACAAAACAAAATATTTATACAAAACGGTCCCCCCAAACTTAAGTGAAACAGTGTTTCCACTGTTGAAGCATTAAAGTTCAGAGTTAGGGAGGAGAAAAACACAGTATCAAGCTATACAAGGCCTTACACAGACCAAAGGTTAGCACCAACCATTCAAAAATCTTATCGTTATAATGGTGTGGTTGGTGAAAGAATGGAGTGTAGAGAAAAGAAATGAGAAACACACGAGACCGTATGGGAAGAAAGATGGAATATGGTCTCGGTATATTAGGAGAAGAATGTCGGAAGAGAGAAAGAAGTGTAGTACGAACTTGAGGGTGTAAATCGAGTGAATAAATTAGCGCAAATTGTGATGACCGATGTGTTAAAAGCGATTGTGCTAATCTATCAACCCGTCGAGAAATGGGGTCAAATCCCTCAAGATTCGCGAGAAAACATGGGTACGTTGAACTTGGTAAACCATCCATTGGAAGCGTGACGGGTTCTTTCGCGGTCGAAACGATCGAAAGGACGAAGGGGAGTGATTTAGGAAGGGACTCATTCTCACCTAAGTAAGCATATATAAGGTGAGACGGCAACAGTTTGAGTTCGAGTTTCAAAGGTGAAACAATTGAAGGTGAAATTGGTGAAACTGTCTCGAATTCGAAGAATTCCATCAATGGTTCGAAATGACTGTAAGCAACCGAGGCTGATGGTTTAACTAACTCATCTGAAAATTCAAAGGACTCAAACTCCGGTGGGGAGTCTTCAAAATCGTCTGAAAAAGCGAAACTTTCATAATCGTTATCGGTCGTGAGAACTGTGTCAAATTCAAGGAAGAACGCACTAGTGGCGTCAAAACTGCTGTGATCGAACAGAAATTTTTCAAGCTCACAGTCGTCCTGCGTGGTCGGAACGATGGAACGGATGAAGCGGGGTGATTTAGGAAGTATAACAGTTAAAGGTTCAGGAGGATGAATTGAAAAATCCGACTCATCAAACAAAACTGGTTCATCCTCACTACTATCCTCAATACTCTCCTCAATACCATCCTCATAATTCTCCTCAAAAGTTATCCCATTCATGCAATTATCATCAAAATCAAGACGCATATGAAGTTCGGGAGAAACATTTAATGACTCGGGATGATGAATTCGAGAGAAAAATTCAGTCAAATCTGCGGGTTCATCATCCAAAATATTCCCTGCGTCAATATCCTCAATCAAGTGAAAATCAATTTTTTTGGACACCTCATCAAAAGCATGGATATTTATCAATTCAGGTTCTAGATTTGAGGTGTAGAGGTCGAAAGGATTGGTGATGGTTTCACTCGAAAGGGACCCTTCATAATCTGGCAAATCAAGCACTACAAAGTCGCACAACTCATTAAAAGTTTTATTTTCAACTAGTGAATCATTTGGGACACTTGATAGACATTCAAAACCGGAGTTGTGGGATTCAATTGGTGATGGGTAGGTTTGATTTGGAAGGGTGCACAACTCACTCTCTCCACTCAAATTCTCAATATGTCCAACCGCCTCATCATACATTGGAATTTTTGGAGCTAGTTGAAAACTAGCTACCGGGCCACTAGGTTGCATAAGGGCGGCAATGGACGCATCCAAATTCCTCATCTGTTGGTTTGTCGCTACAATATAAGCTTCCAACGACTGTTCCAGACTAGACATGGGTTGTGAAGGGGTTTCAGTAAAAGATTCAAAGTTGTTTGGATACGTAAAACTCCCAAATGGTTGTGTAGAAGCAATGTCTAGGGAAGGTGTGAAAGTCGGGTAGGACTGGTAGGAATTGAATGGTTGGACAGGAGTAGGATCAACATTTGGATAAAAAGGTGAATGGACTTGTTGATCCCAAGAACTGGAAGTGTTGAAAGGAGTGAAAGATCGGTTACGAGATTGTTCAATATGTTCAGCAATAGACATGGATTTCGGAGTTACAACAGAATTCAAAAAAGGAGTATCAACGTAAGAAGGTGGTGAAGGTTGAAATGGTTGATACAAAGTGGATTGCGGAGTCGAACTGTTTCTCCTAGAAGCTTCTATTCGATCTTTCAAAGATATTTTGGGCATGGAGAGGTCGTCCGTAATTCGACCAAAACAATGCGCGTAGGAAGCAATATTTGAATGAGGGTACCAAAGTTTGGTAAGAGTTTTGTGAGGTGGGGTACCCATGATATAAGAAAGGAGAAGAAAAAGAATGTCGGTGCAAGTGGGGTGCAATAGATTTCTTAGCGACAAGTGGCAAATTTTTATTTAAAAAATTCCGTTTTGTGTTTTTTATAAGGAGCTTTTTGCAAAAAGATTTTCAATAAAAGGCTTAAACACACGTTCAATCAAGCACAAATGCACAATCAAGCCTATATCTAGGGTCACCTAGATCAGCTAGACTGCTCCTAACTGTTCCAAAGGGCAAGATGTGAGGACCTCAAACCGCCTCTTCACCGCCAATTGTGGCCAGGTAAGCACAAGTAGAGAAAGGAGGGATCCGCTCACGAATCACCGTGAGACGGGCCTTTTAAAGTTACCTTTCCCTACCTGTCTAGCCTAGGCACCACAAAGTCAGGTTTAGATCAACGGTCGATGGCTACAACTATTCCTTTGTCCTATTGAGCGCGAAGTCCTTAGGGCTGAGTCTAATTTTTTTTAATTAACTTGATGGTCAATGCAATATGCTTTATGTGATTTTTGGGGTCCTGGAAAGGGTAATGAAATCCCCACCCAAATTGGATTGGTGTTCAAGCCCCTTAAAGTCAATTTTAAATATGCAAAGCAGTAAACACAATCAAACACTTGCAAACAATTTCTTTTAGCGCGGCGCAAAGAATCCTGCACAAGATCAAGTTATTGGAGAAGGGGGAGAAATTTTTGCGCAAAGAATCCTGCAGGAAAATTTTACAGAGGAGATAATAGGGTTACAGAGAAGAAGAAGAGAAAGCTTACAGAGGGGTTTCCACCTGCTGATGTCACCAACCGACCGCGCTTCCGCCGCCAAAACTGCCTCCTTGCCGCGGTGCCGCGGTGGGATGTGCGGTTCAGTTCCCGAGATTTTTTCTTCTTCTCTGGTCTGATTTTCCTCTGTTGTTCAGATCTTCTGTTTTCTGTTTTGCTCTCTGGAATTTTCCAGATCTGAACTCGTTCGTCGATCCTGCACAATTCAAACAAAGCACCCTTCAAAGAATAACAAGATGATAATTTTTTTTAATATTTTTATATTTTTTCAGTTTTTATGATTTTTCAATTTTATATTAACCCGAAATTACAAAAAGAAAATAACTACGTCATCCCCGGCAACGACGCCATTTGATTTGTACGATGTTTTTAGATCAAAGAATTATTAACCGCAATTAAGAACGATGTCGCTTGGTAGCTAGCCGGTGAGTACGGGTCGGTCCACAGGGATTTTGTGTATTCTCAATTTGTTCTAACGAGTTAATTCCGATTGGTGTTGGATTGATTTTCGCTAAAAACTGAAATGAGTTGATTAGGATTAAAATCTTGCTAGGGTTAGGTTTAGGTTATGTTTGGAAAGTCAATATTCCTCACCGCTTTCAATGCCCTAATTTAGATCTATTAGGTGTTATGGTAATAATTAATAAAGTGGATTAGTACCATCGGGAAGAAACTAGGTTTCTTCCTCTAGGTTCTTGTCCTTCCTTTCTTAATTCTTACTCTAACCTCCATGGAAAACATATACAACCGGTCTTTTTAAACTACGGTATCACCGCTACTTCGTGGGATAGGGTGCCGTAGTGAGCGGTGTGTGTATGTATGCATGGAGTCCTATAAAAATATATGATGGGCAAGAAAGGGGTGAGAGATTTTCATCTCTAAAACCTTCCCTAAAGCTAACCCTAACAAGTGAGGAACTACTCACTCATTAGGGAATTAAAAGATTTCATTTTTTTATGATTGTTTTTAATAACCTAATTATCTAATCTATGGCAGATAAATAAAATCTAAACTAGGGCAGATAAATAAAGTTATATTAGGGCAGAAAGGAAAATTAACTAGGGCAAGCTAAAGAAAACTTACTTCCTACCTTTTATTTGATGCTCTCTTCATACATTTACAGCGAATTAAAATTCTGAAATAGATGAATAAAATGAGGTACAAGAAGAGGCATACCTCAAAAAGAGATTTAGAGTTTCTATTTATAGATCATAGAAACCCTAGGGTTACATCCGATTCATATCTGCATTTACAATTTTAACCTAAAGAAGCCTAGTCAATGCACCGCCACACCGTCAAAGTTCGCACCGACACGGGCTCACCATGGCTGCGAAACCGCGGCCAAATGACCTGTTTGGCCGCGGATCCACGGCCATATAGAGGGATCTTGGGCTGTTTTTTTCTGTGCTGCTTCTTGTTTCATTGTTATTCTGGTTTCTTTACTTGGTTTCTCAGAATGTCTTCTAGTGTCTTCCAGATTTCCACAGTGTAGAATGTTGTGGAATTTTACCACTTGCTTCATGTTGAAGTCTTGAATCTTGCGCTGCCTTTGTCCTTTGTGAAACTGTTCATTGATCTTCGTTTGTTCTTCAAACTGTAAGCATGATCAAGATTCTTCTATTTGTTGGTCGTAGTCTCACTTTTGTATCGTCTTTTCATCATTTTCACTGTTTAGTTCCGAGAACCTGTAACCTGCAACTATGTAGCAGACATGGATCAAAAGAACCTATTTATTTGTAAAATGATTAACAATGGGGAATATAATAATACAAAATTATGAGATGAACAGGCTTCCCTTTTGCTCAATACCTGGGTAGCCGTTACGTACAGCTAGTGTCGCTGACGTGCTTGTGGTTAAACTCACTGCCAGCGTATTGACGAGTCTTTAGAGTCCTACACAGAGGGTTTTCACGGTTCAGGCGATATGGTGTAGATGACATATATTGGTACATATAGGTGTCCGATTAAATAGCTGCGCAGACTTTAATCGGACGGTTGATAATACTGGCGGCTTAGGATTAAGCCGGATTATTAAATCACGTTTTGATTTAATAATTTATATATATGTATTTATATATGTATTCTAGTATTATTGTTTACTATTCATTTTCTCTTGGCTATTCGTATTTCTGTACGAATATGCGTATATGTATTTCGATACATGTACCAGGAAGTATTCCGTATTTATACGGAATAGCTTCTAGAAGTTGACACCTCATTTGTATGATTTTCCATTTTTGGAAATTCATTTGTTTCACAAATGAGGTGGAGGAGTGAGGTGGCACGAGCATGGGTCATAGGTATGGCTTGGAATTGTTTATTTGGATATTGAAATGAGATATTTTTTAGATGAGAGAATGAGAGGGCACCCACCATTCTAGACTTGGCCTTGTTCATTTTCTTGAGTTTTTTCTTCATTTGCTTCATAGGTTACACTCTCATTCTCACCTCAACACTTAGCCATTCTTGAGTTGCTCATACCATTGTTTCCTCACCTCCTTCATCTTTTATGGTTGCTCTCTTAAGCAATAGTGATGAGAGAAAAATATAGTGACATATTCCCACACCTCCACTCTCCATTACTAGCAACCTTGGAGCGTCGGTTGCCTCGTTCGACAAGACTGAAGCTTGCGTCGTTTCCCTCAGGTGGATCATCATAGATGGAGGAAGACCAGCAACCAAACTCGATCAAGGAGCCACTAGGAGCTTGGGGATGATGGTTGAAGACCGAAGGACACGGATCAAATCGGTATAACCATTCTAATGTCTTTATAAAGCTTGCTAGTTTAGGGTTTAGGGTAGATCCAGGGATCGGGTAATGGTAGCGCCAGTTTAGTAAATTTTTGTTCCGCATTTGGCCACGGTTTGATGGCTGGGGCGCTTCCGTAACCCAACATGGTATCAGAGCCAACCTTTAAACCCTTAGCTAGCTAGTTTAGACAATGTTAAAGTATCGAAACCGAAACAACTCCGTAACAGTGCACTGCTGATTTCAGTCTTTGTCGATTTCCAAAGTCATCAAAAAATTATTTTAGCAAGTGCGGAAGACTTCTTATATGACCATTAGAACATACCCCAAATACGAACCCATTCCATGCAATTTGACCCGAGCACATTGCTCAAAAATCCGAGGAGGCTGACCCTAAGAGGGAATTTGGAGTTTGTATTTTGGGTGTGGTTTGGTCTCTGGAATGTTGGTTCAGTGGTGTTGCTAGTTTTGCTAATTTTGGATATTATTTTTTCTGTTGTTCAGGGGCAATTCGGGGTGTTTCAAAATCGATAATTTAACACGGTTTAAATGTTTATCAGTACATGCATTACTTTCTGCGACCGTGAATGTCATTAGATCGGTACAACTCGTCTAATTGCTATAGTTCTTTTAGACGGGTTTGCGAACGTGACATTCACGTTGATGTTCTGTGTTGTGCTGTGTTGTGGTTGGATCGTTGTGGTGGATATCTTGGATGCAATGTTAGTACAGTTTAGTTTCATTTGTACATTTGATATTGCGGGGTGAGCGTCCGACATATGGACTGCCATCACTGCCAGTTTGTATATTATTCGTTTGGGGCACAACCGGGTTGAGATCGATATCACCCTTATATATTATTTTCTTTTCTGTACTAGGATTACCCCACGGTGGAGTGCACGAATAGCCGGGTTCTAGAGGGCAACGGGTCCGCATCTCATGGCATTGGGATGGAAGGGACTTTACTCTAGAATTGGCGGTCTATTCGCCGCACTCGTAGGGGGTATAAGTTGACACGTGGAAGGGTGCCCAAGTTCCCGGATTCCATGAAGTGTTGGGTGGCCCATTCACGTTGTTGAAGGGGGTTACCTCGCTTTTGGTTGTGGCGGGTAACTTGCTGTGCTCGTAGGGGTCTAGGTTTCATTGCATAGGCTATCCACACGACAGGGAACGTCGGGTCTCATTTGCAGCTCAAGTGAAACCCGGGGCTCCAGGATTATCCACCATTCTGTATTACTTCTGTGATGTTTCTGTGATGTTGCTTATATCATGTCTGGGACGAATGTTACACACACACACACACACACATATATATATACATACATACATACACTAGTATATGTTGTATATGTTTTGCACCCGCGCTAGTCCAGTCCCCGCTCTGTCGTTAGTTAAGTAACCTAACGGGTGATGACGGGATCCAGTGGGGAATGCAGATGACATATACGTACATTTTATTTTCATTCTTTTCTGGTGTGATTAATTGATGGAACTGCGTTGATTCTTATCAATGCAAGGATAAAATAAACCTATATGATGTTGTTGGAACCAAGTTTTTAAAAACTGACATTACAGACGTTCTCTTTTGCTTTGCACAGTGGTATTCGATTATAAATATCCAACACCTCATTCAACGGGGCAAGGGCCGAGATCCCTTCATCGGGAGTGACCCCTTGAGTAAAAGTTTGCGTCAACGTAATAACTTTACTATATTTGATTCTTGTGCTTTGCATCGTGATATTCAGTTTGGAATATTCTGCACCTCATTCGACGAGGAAAGAGCCGAGACCCCTTCACCAGGAGTGACCTCTTTAGCAAAAGTTTTCGCCACTATATATTTGTAAAACCACTCAGTTCCTTCAATGATATCAAGTTCATTACATTAATGGTTTTTCGCCAAAAACTAGCCATAGCCCTCCGTCATTTCTTTCAGGTGGTACCTAGTATTCGTGCTGCGTTTGTTAGCCTTTGTCAAGGCGTAGTGTGCTGTAGCTAGATATTGCTTGTTTGTTGCATTGAGTTGCGATTATCTAGGACAGTCGTATAACCTTGTTAGCCTTTATCAAGGGTTTGTACAGGTGGGTCTAGAGTAATCCAGGATAATGACGGGTTGAACTTGACTTGTGGTTTATGATTTGTTGGCCTTTGTCAAGGTCATAAACCGCTTGGGGTAAAAATCATATCGGGAGTTTCAAACATACAGGAAACTTGCCAGGTATGCGCATACCTTCTGGAGTAGGGTGACTTGAGTGGATCCATCAAGTTATCATGCGATGATAGTTGGATCCCGATTTTCACTGATGAGTAGGTTTACTCCTCCGGTGATTTTAGATGATCCCGACTAATTCTCCTTTAGGGTTTGGAGGAGAATTCGAGGAAATAGTGGGAGCCATCCTGATTAGATAAAGTGATTAACCATTTTGATCTAGGTTAGAGTGCATGCTGAGTGTTTCTTTTCTCTCTCTCTTAGGCAGCGACCATAGCCCGACCTTTGACTAAAACTCATGAACCAAGTTAACCGAACCTTCTTAAAACACTTTGGCTTTTGGAATGTCACGGTGTCGCATATATCATTGCCACTTCTATATCACTTTTGCATTTCTCCAGAACACTCCGTATCACTACGGATATCCGCTTCCATTGGATAAATCCATCATATAGTTACATATGAACTCGAAGGAACTTGTTCCAGATTCGAGGATGGATTCTGGTTTTGGAGAGATTGAATAGGATTATTCGATTGTCTTTTCCCTTTACCTTCTCCCAGGTTGTGAGGGCTCCTAGGATTAGGAGAGGGTACACCTGCTACGCTTATTAGATAGTCTTCCTCCAGACCATAGGCAGATGCCGAAAGGTAGGGAGGGAAGAAAACCAATCAGCCTAAATGTGGTGTACAGAAGGTAATAAGTAAAGACATATAAAGGGATTAGAATAACGGCAAAGAAAATTGCGTCTGCTATCATTCACGACAAAACCGTGTATACCCCTGCCACTCCCACATCCACTTTGGATTTCTCCAGAAAACTTCGTATCACTACGAACGTGCATAATACTTGGACATGCCATCATACAGTTACATACGAACTCGAAGGAATTTGTTCCATATTCGAGAATGGTTTCCGGGTCAGGAGAAATAGAATATGATTATTCAGATGTCTTTTCCCATTACCTTCTCTCAAGTTGCGAGGGCTCTTGGCATAAGGAGTGTACACCTATTATGCTTATTGGATAGTCTTCTTCCAAACCTTAGGCTGGTGCCGAAGGGTAGGGAAGGAAGAAAACCAATTAGCCTAAAAGAGGTGTACAGAAGGTAATAAGTAAAAACATAATAAAGGGATTGGAGTGAGGGAAGGTAAGTGTATGGTTACTGTCATGAATCATGATAGTGAAAGAGGTGTTACTAGGAATACCAGTTAACCCCTTTTGAAACATTTTCATGTTTCAGTTTCAATATGCGTTGTTAATTGAAAACTGCTTTCCCAATTGGAATCTAACTCCAGGGTATGTATTTACCAGATTTGTTTCTCACATCTGTATGTTATTACAGTTGGTGAGTGGGAGTAAGATATTGGAAATTGGGTGATTAGATCCTCATTATATCGGAATTCGTTGTAATTGGTAATATTTGAGGAAATCATCTGGATTTTGCCGGACGACAAATATTTGGTTTTGAATATCCATTGTTATGCACCTATTTCAAACTGATATATCTGCACGTTTATTTAATAAAGTGAGATATAACTTTTTGAAATAATGTCCATGACATTTACTTATATCAGTTGGTGATTAGGTAAGGTGCATTCAACAGCGGCGTAATTCTTCTTAACCATAGTACAGTTTTTTCAACCTACGACGCACAAGGTTTGAGTTATTAAACTCAGTGGACTTATACAAAGTATTGTATGTTGTCCGGTGTCCATTAGGACAATGGGGTTGGTACTCTTATTCTGTTTACTCATGACTTCTCTAATTTTAGACAGGTATTTCGTTGAAATGTAAGGTCCAGATATTAGGAAGTTATAGGTATAAGAATAAAGTAGAGAACCATTTGTTGGAAGTATCAGGATTCTTCGAGGGAGTCGAAGATGTAGATACTTGTGTTTGGTATTCCATTGATAGTAATGGTTTTGAAAACTTGCTTCTCTTTCAGATTACTCATATATGGATGCACTCCTAGATGAGTAATGTTGATTGGCCTTTTTCAATTTGGTTGATATGCACTGGAGACAGCTGCATGATTTTGAATCTGGTTCCAATTAAATTAGTGCTTTTGTTTCTATATTAGATATATATAGAATCAATTTATATCTTAACGATGTTAAGGTATAGAGAGTTGTCCGGCTGATGCTTAAAAACAGAATCCGAATAAACTCAAGGCACGTTTCAGTAATGGCTGTTTGTGGGTTATCCCGGCTTTGACGAGGGTTACCTTTCTATCATGAGGAAGATCAATATTTATATTGTTCTTGACTCGCCACAGTTTTAGTAAAATGGATTTTTTCAGAAAAATGGATTTTTTCAGAAAAATGGATTTTTTCAGAAAAACAGAAGTGGGAGTATGGTAGAACTGGAAGTGATTCCAGAACCACAAACGATCATTGAAGATTTCATAGAACCTAAGGATTCAATTAGCTTCGACATTCCATTAGCCACTCCGCAGATTTGGTGGGTAACCTCAGGCACTCGAGAGGTACTTCGGTCTTCTCAGAGATGGTAACGGGGAGGTTCTCGTTTACCCAGACTTGCTATTGCTACTGTTCTAGACTATAAGACCCGGCAGGAGGATGAGTATAGCATCGTTCTAAACTAGCTTTGGAAGTGCACGTGTATATGACTCTGCCAGAGGGTTGTTGTAATCAGTGGGAGCAGCGTAGTGGGCAAGTAGCTTATGTCTATTTATAGACTAAAGCAGGTATAGCGGAAATAGATCATCTATTTTTGATGTGACAGTCATAGGCTTTGATTTCATCAGAATAGGAGATGGATCTGATAAGAAGGTAGTAGAAAGTGATGTCAAGGTATTGGGATGGCATGCACTTGATAGGAAGAGATATTCATATACTACGATCGGTTATACTGTGGTTGTCACCAAGTTGTTTCTCCACATAGGATATGGATATAATATCAGGGATTATGGTTACTAGATCTATGGTTTTAGATCTAGATTTGGGAAGTATCCTAATCTGGGTACTTTGACATTATTCTAAAGGTATTTTAGAATGGACGACTCCTGGCATGGTGGTGTACCTGTAGGTGATAGAGTCACCCTCTCTAAAGGTGTCTTACATACTAAAGGGGAGAAGGATCTGCATGATTAGCATATCACTTTCTTAGGCAATTGAGTTAATCATGAAATATCAAGTACCACACCAGATGCAGTTTTTGTACTAGCTGCAATAAGCAGATATATTAATCCAATCCTGGAGAAATGTTGGGAAGCAACTTATGAACATAAATGGATGTTCTAGGGATATGGTAACGGTAGACTCCTTCAGGAGACGGTTATCATTTCAGGCTTCAAGGGTGACCTGGATGACAGAGTGACTGTCAGAGTTACAGTTTTTCCCTCTTTTGAGGGACAGTATGTTGGACAGGTGGTCCAAGCGAATACTGTGGAAGGCATGGCGCAGGATACCTGATTAAATTCAGTGGACGATACAGTCTAAAAAGTTTGCTGGATTTGGAGTTCATTTGTGAACTGGGTCCCATCAGATATCCAGACAAATTCTAAGACAGGTATTACTCATTTCGGGAGATAGCTTTCTCCACGAAGTTAAGATATAGAGAGATACAGAAAGAAACACCGGAGCGGATCCACTCACTAAGGCTATTTCTCGAATGCAATATTTTCACAAACGGGCTTGCGAAACTGATTACTAAAGAAGTTGGGCGTTCGGTATCACACGAGCTGTGAGTATGCGACACCGCAATAATTGGCCTTAAGTACAAGTGGGAGATTGTTGGCTATAGTGTTAGTTATATATATGCCCTAGAGGCCATTGTTGTACATACGATGTATATTATAGTGGATGCTTGGATATATATAGAGAGGACTTTCTTGCTCGACATGATAGTATGCTATTTTGTTTCACTTTGTCTTAATATGTTGACTTGTATTGGTTTACTGTATTGCTCTCACATGTTTATAAAGCCCTTAGGATATGTACTCGACTACTGGGACTATGATTCAGATCATACTAGTGGGGCCAGGGTAGTCCAAGAGTACATCCTATAACTGTTCCTAGTCGAGAGTGTATCGAGACAGGGCATCGATACACCAGAATAGACTAGCGTATACGCATCTTGACCCATATGATGGGCGATGGATGATCCCATATCCATTGGTGTTCGACATCAAAGATGGTGTACGGGTGCTCAGTGGAGACTGGGTACACTGAACGAACTCGCCGAGAACTCCTAGATGGTATTATACCTATCGTCAGATAGCAGTTCTCTGGTGACACTGGTACAGCTTAGTCTGTAGACCCGAGATCGTCATAGAGACTTGTGTGATTCCCACTGTGCTTTGATTTCCACCTTACCACGTTCATGAGAACATGCAAAACGGTGGCTTTTGGGTATAGTCCCGAATCACATGGAGGCAATGAGCGATAGGAGTGGTTTCGTCTCTCCCGGTATTGGGGGTTGATGTTGCGTTGTGTTCGATTGGCTATAACTAGAAGTCACTGGCCAAGACTGATATGGAGTGCTACTGGTAAGTGTTATCAGTAGTTTCTCAACCCGTTATGAGCCACACATCGACACAAATTATCGGTTACCGTGGTCTGAAGTTTACCACCCCTAGACTGGATATGAGACATATCAGACGAAGAGACCGGACTGTACGGTAGTGTTACTGATTGGATTCACAGGAGAATATACAGGCTTGCTTGTTGATCTTCTGATCGCTCAATACCCGGGTGGCTGTTACGTTTAGCTGACCGCTTGCAGCTTGTGGGTGTTTGATATGATCATCACCTACTGCCGGCGTATTGACGATTCTTTAGAGTCCTACACAGAGGTTTCCTGGCTCAAGCAAAACGGAGTAAGAGCACATATGTGATATGTGTGAGACCGAGAATAATACGATATGAGATACCGTATTCGATTCTCGCGATATGTGATATCGGCCGGATATATGTGATATAGCCGGGTCATCGGATCAAGTGTTGATTCGATGAACTGATACATGTTATATTAGTCGGTTATATGTAATATAGCCGGATTATCGGATCAAGTGTTGATTCAATAATTTAATGTATAATTATATATATGATATATTACATTACATTAACTAATATAAGCTCACTAAAATGATTCTTTTTCTCACTTGGTAATACATTGATATATATTAATTGCATTATTTTCTTTTGTTACATTCTATATTATATATGTGATATATAATATTGTAACATGTTAGGATTACAAATGCAACTAGGGTTTTGAGATTAAACCATGCTAGGGTTTGGATTAGGGTTAATGTTATGTTTTGGGTTTATACCAAATTGAGGAGATATTTTCTTTTGTTGACTTTGTCAAACTTTCTTGATATTTACTTGATATTTATTAACCCAACCCTAACCCTAACCTATGGTTCAGTCTCTACAAGGGTTAAGCATGACATGCTTAACCCTAGGTTGCAATTCTAACCTAAAAAATAATTCATTTTTCATCACTCATTCTTCTTCATCTTCTTCAAGCTCTCAAAAGAGCTTGCTTGATTTTTGGTTTGTGATGAAACAAAGTGAGAAATAGAAAACAAAAGAGAGCAAAATTCCTACTTCATCATTCTCATCTATTCTAGCTACTTAGATTAGGGTGTTCACTTCACTAATACTTTCATTAGAGAAGTGTGAGCTTGGGTTAGTGTTTCTTCAAGATAGATCATCTTAGAAAGTGAAGACTTCAAGCAAGATGCCTCATTCACCTCATGAAGCCTCTCTAGAGTCCGGGTTCTTGATGATCGTAGCGAAGAGACCTCAACTCGGAGCTTATAAAGCGAAGGAACGGACTACAAAGGTTGTAATCCCTAACTCTTAGATGTTAAAGTGTTAACATGTTAGTTTGGTTTGATTCTCTAGTTATCGCTTCTTGTTTAGGTTATCTATAATGGCAAAAATTTTAACTTGGCATGGATGATGCTACCCGAAACTTTGCTGCCGTTGTAGGTAACCCAACATATAGTGCCCTCAAGGCAATTATCATAGTCGCAGGTAGGTGATTATGATGATTGAGGGAGGACCTATACCGGTAGAACAGTCTTACTCGAGATGATAGTATGCTATCTGGTTTGTCTTTATCATCATGTGCATGCTTTATGTAGTATTACAGATCACTACTACATGTTGATAGAGCCCATAGGATTTATACTTGACTACCAGCATTATGATGGCAATCATAAATGTGGGAGCTGGGGGTCTATAAGCACATCCTTAAATGTCCCTAGTCGTGGGAGTATCGAGACTGGGCATCGATACTCCAGTGTAGACTAGTGTATACAGATCGAGACCACGACGAGGGGCGATGGCCAGGTCTCACAAGCCATTGGTGTTAGTTTGTTCACCTAAGATAGTCTACAGGTGCTCATTGGGTTATGAGTATAGGGTTCCTATGCACGACAGAAAGGCTTCGGGTGGCATCATCCATGCCAAATAAAAATTTGTCCATGCTTAAACAACCCTAAAAAAGATTTTTAACTAGAGATTCATACGGAAACATAAAGTAAACAACTTTACTTCTAAGTGATTAGAGATTACAACCTTTGTAGTCCGTTCCTTCACTTCATTAGCTCCAAGTAGTGGTCCTTTCGCTGCGATCAAAGAACTCTCGGACTTATGAGAAGTTCCACAAGGTGAAAGATGCATGCTTGCTTATAGTCTTCGAAATCCAAGATGATCTACTTCGAGGAAACACGAACTCAAGCTATGACTTCACTAATATGGAATTAGTGAAGCTAACACCCTAATCTAAATGGCTAGTATAGAAGAGGATGATGAAGTAGGAAATGGGCTCTCTTTAGTTTTCTTTTTCTCACTTTATTTCATCGCATAGAAAAAAACTAGCAAGCTTTCATAAGGAAGAAGAAGATGAAGTGATGAAAGAATAAAACTTGTGAGGTTAGAAATGCAACCATGGTGAGTTATGTCATGCCTTAACCCTTGTAGAGAATAAACCATAGCTATGAGTTAAGGTTGGGTTAACAAATATCTTATGCTAGACAAAAGAGTGGATTAAGTCAATGAAACCTACAAACTTCTACCACTACTAAAATAGGGGGTTGCCCCTACGGATAATGAAATCCGTAGGGGCAGATTTATTTTGGCCCTACGGATTAGTCCGTAGGGCCATACGGTTGCCTCTACGGTCCTGACGTATTAATTTAAAAATATTAGATCGTAAATTGTTGTTTGCCCCTACGGAGCCGCAAACCAAAGACCTACGGACTAATTCGTAGGGGCATCTAAATAAGGATTTAATTAGAAAGGCACAAATCCCCTACGCTGATTATCTCTCTCGATAATCTCTCGCGCGAGTCTCTTTCGTTCCCTAAATCTCTCGTTCCCGCCGGTCGCCGTTCTCGTCACTGTTCTCATCGTCGTCACCGCCCTCCGTTTTGTCGTCGCTACCGCCCTCGTTCTTCCTCGTCGCCGATTGCGCGCGTTGTCGACCACCGATCGATCGTCTCCTCTACCGCACAGGTTAGTAAATCTTCAATTAAACAAATTTTTGATTATTTTAGGGCTAGGGTTCATAGTTTGGGTACCGATGAGGGTTAGGGTTAGGCATCGGTTGGGGTTAGCGCTAGGTTAAGGCTGGGGTTGTGATTGGGGCTGGGGCTGGGGTTGTGATTGGGGTTGGGGTTCGGCAGGGGTTGCGGTTGCGGTTGCGGTTGGGGTTGGGGTTAGGGTTGGGGTTGGGGTTCGGCTGGGGCAGGGGCAGGGGCAGGGGCTGGGGCTAGGGTTAGGGTTGGGGTTGGGGTTTGGCTGGGGCTGGGGATGGGGTTAGGGTTAGGTATTTGACAAGTTTTCCATAAATTTTTTTCTTCCCTCATTTTTGTTCTTCATGAAATGAGGATAAAATATCATGATACATGTATTTAGAAACTAGGAAAAAATTATGAAGTATTTTTCATCCTACTGGAAAACATGTTCCACTTGCAATGTATATGCGATATCCTTAATGATCATGAAATCCTTGTAATTTCCTCCAAAGCTCACAACCAAGTTTTTCTTTCTGTATTCATGTCAAATCATTGAATTCAAATAACAAATTTGTTTTGAGTTATATTTGAAAGTGCTATTTTATTTCTCGGTCTTCTCACTTCACTGGGTAGTTTGAAGTCTGTATGGTGTAGCCTTAGGAATTCTGTATAGTTTATATTTTGTCCCATCTATAGTTGTGTCTTTAACTATAGAATTTTGTGTTAAACAGTAGAGCTTTAAAACAATAATTGACAATTTCTGATTAATCTGTATTTCTCCATGCTTGAAACCGACATAACAACTTTAGGTTTCGACCTAAAGTTTCAGTTCCTCATTTTCAAAAGTTTCACTTTATTATAATGAAGAAATCAAAAAAAAAAGTTTCACCTTATTATAATGAAGAAAAAAAAGTATATCCAAACACTGCTCTAAATGATAGATTTTTAAATATGCATATTTAACTTTCGAAAAGTGCAAAGAGGATAGCTAGATTCTAGAAAAGCACACGAGTTGAAGGCAAAACTGCATGCGGGTTATATGGTTTTTTGAATATGCCCTACTGTTTGTGACAGTCTATCCAAAGTATGATTAAAAAGGTCTTAATTCTCAAAAACTACTTAACTTAAGGGTTGCGGCAAGTAACTACCAAAATATGCATCTTAGTTCTTTAATGCTCAATTCTTCATATACCTTATTCTCAAGTTGCAACTTGCAAGTAACTAAGCAAGTATTATTTCATAAGTTTAAAATAATGTTATATCGGTTACTTTATATTTTATTTAAATACTTCGTATAGTCTATGTGACGAGAAGATTCAATCGTATGATAACCGATATGAGCCTTACCCCCGACAGCCGAAACACACACATACAACAAGAATACACAACAAACGCATCATTAGAGAGTGATTCAAGATGTTGAAGTTAAAACTAATATATGATACTCGATGATAATATGAAACTTTCATATTCTCATCGATACTCATCTATGAAACTAAAAGCGCCACTTAGTCCCCGTCTATCGGTTAACATACATTCGATGTTCGTCGTGACATAGAACTATACGAAGGTTGTTAAATATCGGACGGTATAGCTCGATACTAACAACCGTCGTATAGTCTATGTGACGAGAAGATTCAATCGTATGATAACCGATAGATTTTTCCCGTATGAACAAGTTAGGAATGTATAAAGCAAACACCTTCATTCACTTATGTTTTCATCCGTCTCGAGATATTTCTTCGGTACCTTTCCGCTGGTTATCCGTGTACAAAGATAGAATAGATGTTCATTTCAACGTTGTTTCACATCTTTGAAATGATTATCTATTCTATTACAGTGCACTCGGAGAACAGCCGGGAGGTGCTGCCGAAATTTACTCGAAACGGTTGAAAGCACAAGCGAATGGGTGTTCGCTCTATACATTCTTAATGGGATAGAAGCCTTACCCCCGACAGCCGAAACACACACATACAACAAGAATACACAACAAACGCATCATTAGAGAGTGATTCAAGATGTTCAAGTTAAAACCAATATATGATACTCGATGATAATATAAAACTTTCATATTCTCATTGACACTCATATATGAAACTCAAAGTGCCACTTAGTCCCCATTTATCGGTTAACATACGTTCGATATTCGTCGTGACATAGAACTATACGAAGGTTGTTAAATATCGGACGGTATAGCTCGATACTAACAACCATCGTATAGTTTATGTGACGAGAAGATTCAATCGTATGATAACCGATAGATTTGTCCCGTGTGGACAAGTTAGGAATGTATAAAGCAAACACCTTCATTCACTTGTGTTTTCATCCGTCTCGAGATATTTCTTCGGTACCTTTCCGCTGGTTCTCCGTGTTAAAAGATAGATTAGATGTTCATTTCAACATTGTTTCACAGCTTTGAAATGAGTATCTATTCTATTACAGTGTACTCGGAGAACAGCGGGGAGGTGCTGCTAAAATTTACTCGAAACGGTTGAAAGCACAAGCGAATGGGTGTTCGCTCTATACATTCTTAATGGGATATAAGCTTTACCCTCGACAGCCGAAACACACACATACAACAAGAATACACAACAAACGCATCATTAGAGAGTGATTCAAGATGTTCAAGTTAAAACCAATATATGATACTCGATGATAATATTAAACTTTCATATTCTCATCGATACTCATATATGAACTAAAAGCGCCACTTAGTCCCCATCTATCGGTTAACATACGTTCGATAATTTATTCTTTTCAAAGACAAACGCACACACAAAGCATATACACGGATTTTCTCCTTTGTCAGTAACTATCCCATTCTTAGATTTCTCAATATAGTCACCATAACCTACAATTTATATGTTATACAGTCTAACATGGCCCATGAGTATGTCAGATTTAAGGACTGGATGTATGTGGATTGGCAACAACGTATGCAACCTAAGTTTTTCGCAGGAGTTGCTGCTTTTATTGAATTTGCACGCGCACATAATAAGATCGTGATAGAGAAGATTCTCTGCCCATGCGATAGATGTGGGAATAAGTACTGGCAGAAGGTAGAATTGGCAGAGCTTCATATCGTAAAATATGGTTTTACTAGACTTTATACAACTGGGAAATATCACGGGGAAAGAGAAGAACGCAGTAATACGGCAGAAGAAGGAGAACACGATAATGCGGTAGGAGAAGAAGGAGAAGACGGTAATGCGGTAGATGAAGAAGACGGTAATTTATTTCCATCAGAAGAAATGGAGGATACGGTAGAGGCTGCCCTAGGTGAATCTATTCGTACCGAAGATGACATTCCTTCCGGTCAAGGATCGCGTGCGGATAAATATGAAAATTTCATGAATGATGCTAGAAAACCAATTTATGTGAATGCAAAGTATTCCACCCTCTCATGGTTCGTCAAACTTTTCCAGATTAAGTGCCTAAATGGATGGAGCAACAACTCATTCACAATGCTTCTTTCGTTCTTGAAAGATTCTATGCCCCCGGGAAATAACGTGCCCGACAGCTGGTACGGAGCCTAGAAGATGTGTCTGATTTGGGTCTGAAGTGCGAGAAGATTCAAGTATGTCCTAAAAATTGCGTGTTGTACCGGAAAGAGAATTCAGATTTGAAAAAGTGTCCAACATGCGGAGAAGCCAGGTATAAGCCGAAAGATTCTGATAAGAAGCCTGATATACCTATCAAGATAGCACGATACTTTTCCATAACATAGAGGCTACAGAGGCTATTCAGGTGCAAGAAAACAGCCGAGGAAATGATTTGGCATCACCGTGCTCCTCCAAGTGAAGATGGAAAAATGAGACATCCAAGAGATTCGTCGGCATGGAAGGATTTCGATAGGAGGCACACAATATTCAGTAGCGATCCTCGCAATGTCCGGCTCGGACTGGCTAGTGATGGCTTCTGCCCATTCAACTATATGGCTAGAAGTCACAACACATGGCCCGTTGTAATGATAATTTATAATCTGTCGCCTTGGTTGGCTATGGACCAATCATACTTTACGACGTCTCTTCTTATCGACGGACCAAACTCACCGGGAAACAATATCGACGTCTATCTTCGACCTCTGATCGAGGAGTTAAAATCTTTGTTCATTGATGGTGTAGAGACTTACGATGCAAACACAAATACAACCTTCATACTGCGTGCGGTTTTAATATGGACAATTAATGACTTTCCTGCGTATGGAATGCTATCAGGTTGGTCCATACATGGTCACAAAGCATGTCCTCATTGCCATCAACACACAACATCGAAATTCTTGAATTTTAGCAGGAAGGTTTGTTATTGCGGCCATCGATATTTCCTGCCTCTAGACCACCCCTACAGGTTTGATACTGTTCACTTTGATGGTCATCAGGAGCTTCTTGGACCTCCAGCCCCATTGTCCGGAGAGGACGTGACTGCTCAGTGGGATGGTTACAATAATGTGACAATCCGACAAAACAGGTCAAACCACCATTTTGGAACAAGTTAAGCATTTTCTTTGAGCTTTCGTACTGGTCAACAAATTTAGTGCGTCATTGTCTGGACGTCATGCATATAGAGAAGGGAGTATCAGAGCACATACTCAACTTGCTTCTTTATAAAGACGGGAAATCGAAAGACAACCTGAATGCTCGGATGGATCTACAGGAGTGGGGAATAAGAAGTGAATTGCACCCTAGTCCGGTAGCGGATAAACCAGGCAAATTTGTACTTCCCAATGCCGCTTATCATATGTCGCAACCGGAAAAGAAAAGATTCCTGTAGGTGTTGCATGATTTGAATGTTCCCACAGGTTTCTCAGGATCATTCAGCAAGAAAAAAAATTGTGAAAGGCAAGATCGATGGGCTGAAAAGTCATGAGCACTATGTTATCGTGGAGCACCTTCTTCCATTAGCCCTCAGGACTTCTCTCCCCGAATCGGTTGGTCTAGTAATTAACGACCTATGTTGTTTTTTCAGAGAGTTGTATGCTAAAACACTGGAGGTTGTGACGCTGGATAAACTAGAAAATTCTATTGCCTTGATACTTTGCAAGTTTGAGCGTATTTTCCCACCGTCATTCTTCGATATCATAAGACACTTGACGGTTCATCATGCAACTGAGGCTAAGTTAGCCGGACCGGTACAATATCGATGGATGTATCCCGTTGAGAGGTACGTGGAATTTTTCATTTCGCGCAATTTTTAAAATTATTGTTGTCCTGTATGACCTTATTTATTTATTCAACATATTTTCTTTAGGTATCTCTACACTCTTAAAAAGTATATACGCAATAGAAATCGACCAGAGAGTTCTATCATGCAAGGTTATCTTCTTGATGAAGCAACCACATTTTGTTCCCGCTATCTGGACGAGACCATTGAGAAGAGACTTAACCGGCCTCGAAGAATTCAAGACAGGCCATATGGTAAAGCCGATTATAAGAGGGTAGACACTATGTTTATCAACAAGATATACCGGTTTATCTTTCTTAATTGCGCATGTCTTGAACAAATTAGAGAGTAAATTTTTTTGGATTAATTGTTATATTTGTGTTTGTGTGTGTATGAAATGATATAATATTAATGCCACCCTTATTTGTCGAAAACAGAATTCATTTTAACGAGGTACGTGAGGGGCATCCTGATTGGAACGATGAACGATTGGAAAAATATAATCAGGATAATTTTTGCGATTGGGCCACAGATCATGTAAGTTATTCGAATAACATGTTATTGCTATCAGTTTTAATCTAAACTTATATCGTTATGTATTTGTCGTAAAATTTGTTTTGTTAGATCCACGATCCGAACTTGTCTGCATCATTTGAGAGTGATTCAAGATGTTTAGCTCAATTTCCTAATATGGAGGTTGCATATTATAAAGGATTCGGTGTCCTCGGATACAAATTCGAAGTTAAGGATATAGAGACATCAAGAACCACTCAGAATAGTGGGATTGCGATGGTAGGATCGGACGGTGTGATTTATTATGGGTACTTAAATTATATACTCGGCATCCACTATCCCGGACGATCAGAACCCTTTTACATATTCCAGTATACTTGGTACGATACGCGAACCGATACGGATAAGTGGAGAAGCAATCTTGGGACTTGGAAAGATGAATGTGGATTGACCAGTGTGAACACACTTCGATTTTACGGTCAGGAAGATCCGTTTATCTTTCCGAACCAAGCGTTCTAAGTATACTACTCACAGTGTTTGAAGCATCCAAGATGGAGTGTCGTATGCCGTTGGAAACCCAAGAATGTCTACGATGTCCCAGAATTCGAGGACAGCGATGAGGATGAAGAAGAGAGAAGGCTTAGAGTGCTCCGACCGTCTGTTTCGAAAGACGGGTTGTCTTCGGCCGATCATGAAGTTACGTGGGTTAGAAATGATATCGATGATGAAATCCAAGTAGATATGTCTAATGTGCCCACGAAACAAAAAAGCTTATCAGTAATGTTATATTATTACTTCACATTTTACGATCTATACATATATAGTCAATACTCGTAATGATTGTCTAATGCGTCCACGAACCGTTTATCTTGATTTGATGAAGATGACGGGAGCAGCGAGGGGCGGCAGGAGCTCCAGCCGCGGCATCGGCAGAGGCAGAGGCAGAGCGGTTCTGCCACCTGAAGAGCTGTGTAGGGAGCTTCAGAGGGCCGATCTTGCACCCAGATCGGAGACCCCTTCGGATGCCTCCTTCCGTGCGGACTTTGCCACACCTCTAGGTATATTGCACGCATATCCATTTTGAATGTAATATTATAGATATTCATGCCTGTTCATGTCAAAATTACTTATATTGTCAATGTTTGATTGTCTAGCTGTTGGTGATGCGTCTACATCAGGGACAGAGGCCACTCCCGCACCTCCAGATATGTTTATATATCATATAGTGCATGTATATTGATTTAGAATGCTATATCATAAATATACACACATTTCTTTTGCTCTTACTTAGATAATCATTTTTTTTATTGTCTAGTTGTAGGTGGTGCCACCACCGCACCTGCGGGTATGTTTATATATCCTATAGTGCATGCATATTGATTTAGAATGTTATATTATTGATCTACACATTCTTTTTGCAATTACTTATATAATCTATTTTTAATTGTCTAATTATAGGTGGTGCGTCCACATCTGACGCAGGGGCCACTCCCGCCACTTCCGTACCCTCCGCTCAGTCTGTAGATTAGTATGAATAAATATAAAATATTTATTCATTTTACATATCCTCTAAAGAATAAATATGAACTTCATGGAAATTTAGCGTCAATGTTTATTTTCTATTTGGAGGGGATGCGTCCGCATCCGGGACACCGGCTGTTCCTCACCAGAGGAACTATCGTCCCGCTCGTGCTACTGCCTGGGCCCAGGCTCGTGCTTTAGTCACCGGAGGTATATATCACACTTCAATTTTCATTAAACCTTGATTTATTAATACAACTTTGTCTTAATATTGATTGTCTTGATATTTCTTGCAGACGCAGGGCCTCCCTATCCCTAAAGGGGGACTCGAGGCCCGAATCAGTCCCACAGGCTGAGGCCTAACAGAGCTAGGGGGAGGCAGCATTCCCCTTCTTTTTTACCCCTGATTATCGCTATACCGGCGATCATGTCGAGAGGTTCGGCCGGTATATGGGGGATGAGAGCCGGCTCGTGAAGAACTATCCACTTCACGTTGAGTGGGACGACCAGCACCGGCGCTCATTCGCTTTCTTCTGAGATCAGACTCGGGTATTAATATATATTTTCATTTGATTTATCCAATATATTTATTATTAACACTTGCAATCTAATAACAATGTTTTTTTTGTATTTTCAGTTGGATTATGATTTTCCTGTACCCGACCCTGATCACCCTGGGAGGATGCTCAATTTTCATGCTCTGTACAATGGCCTGATGAAGAACATGCAGACCAAGGTCCGATACAACAGGAATGAGCTGAAGGCCGACTGCTACTCCCTGTGGATGGCGACCCCCGAGGCAGAGAGAGCGGCCCTCCTATCTACTCCGACCTTTGCGAGAGTCGACGTAGAGACATGGCCTCTATTGTGCGAATATTTCGACTCTCAACGCAAACAGGTATGTATTTTAAATGTAATTCATTGTTTAGTATATAATATATTGTTTTGTGTTCCTTAATTAGAAAACTAAATGTGAATGTGTTGTGCAGAAACAGGCCGCTCAAAATATAGAGAATAGGAAGTCGGCGAAGAGGGGTCGCTCCATTTATACAGGTGGCTCGAGAAATATTACTCATGCCATGGAGTTATCGGTAAATTACAATAGACCGACCTTTGTGATATAATGCAATATTAAGAGTTATTTTCTAATATATCTAATATTAAGAGTTATTTTCTAATATTGCAGAGAGCTCAGACCCTGGCGCAAGATAGTACACCGAGCGTGCTGTCCGCATATCTTGTCGCCCATGGCACCTCGACAGATCCCGCCACGGGCGAGCTTCGATACCCCGATGCCGCTACCTAGGAGTATTGCATAAGTGTTAATATTTATTCAACCCCTATTTGAAATTTTAGTTTTGAAAGGTTCAAATTTAAATGATATACTTATATTTTACTGGTTAATGTGGGTGTAGGAGCGGGTGGTTGAGCAGGCCGAGGCATCGGGGATCGATTTTACTGGACAGAACGATCCGATACTGCTGACCCCGGTCCTGGATGCCGCACACGGAGGGCACCACGGAGGTTGGGAGAGAGGCCGGGGACTGGGCCCTAGCAGGACCCATATGAGGTTGGACTCCACCCCGGCGGTTACTTCCTCCGTCTTCAGTGAGCGACGTTTCCAGTAAGAACTGGAGAGCATGAAGGCCACCGTTCAGGAGTTGAAAGAGATGTTGGTATGTATACTACTTAATAGTAAAATATTTTGTCATATTATAGATAGCAACATATCCAATATTAGTACGTAGCCTGAGCTTATTTGGTTGTAGACTTAGCTTTGATTAATCATACATAGATGCCTAATTAAAATAAACTACGGGTTTCCAAACTAGATATCCAAACGAGGCCTAAGTCCCTAAGTATACATAGATTGGGGTTTCGAAATAACTTGATAATGATGTGAATTCGAATAATACGCAGTTCTTACTCGCTTATTACACACGTAGGTCCAGACACGACAGGGTACATCGGCCGAGCCTCCATATACATCTCCTTCGGCTGCGGCTCCGCAACCCACTACATCAGCTGCGGTTCCGCAGACAGTTCCTATAGCTCCACTGCCCGCTCAGACTCCCGCAGCCGCGGCTCCGCAAGCCACTACCTCGACGGCGGCTGCGCAAACCACTCCTACAGCTCCACAGCCCGCTCAGACTCCCGCACGCTCCGCATTGCATGATTTATTGACTCAGGATATATCCGAGGAGCAGGCGCGCCAGATTATGGCGTTTATCAGAGGTGGAGCTAGACCGAGCTAGGGTAGCTTTTTGATTCTTATATTTTAAACATATATTTATTTATATGATACATATTGTACTACATTTTGGACGATATTGATATTGGTGGTGTTTGCGTGTTTATATTGATATCATATTCTGCTTGTTGATTTTTTTTATATCTTATGCGTGAGATGTGATTATGAATACTATGATATATGTTCTGCGTGATGATTAATTTTATATATGATGTATATATTATTGTGCACAGGGCGAGAAAAAAATAGGAGGCCCTTTTTAAAAAAAACTGATAATATATATCTACGGATTAATCTGTAGGGCCCAACATTGCCCCTACGGATTAATCCGTAGGTCCCAACAATGTACCTATAGATTTATCCGTAGGGGCAAAATACCTATGATCTCAGTATTAGGGGTTACGCTTGCCCCAACGGATATATCTGTAGGGGCAAACAAATGCCCCTATACAGGTATCCGTAGGGACAAAATATCAGGATACTTGATATTTTGTCCCTACAGATTTATACCTACACACTTATCCGTAGGGGCAACTACTTGGCCCTACGGATAGGTCCGTAAGGACACCTAATTTATTTTATAAAATCATAAATTAAATAAATTGTTTGTCCCTACAGCCTAATCCGTAGGGACAACTGGACCTACACATTACTCCGTAGGGGCAAGTTTTTGACCGTAGGGGCATGTTCAAGGCTGCGACTTGTACCTACGGCGTTTGCACCTACAGGGTATTTTTTTGTCCCTACGGATATATCCGTAGGGGTAGTGGTTTGCTCCTACAGATAAATCCGTAGGGGCAACCCTTATTTGTAGTAGTGTACAAGCTTCATCCAAAAGATCAACCATGACAAATTCCACTTTATTTGAATTACTTCATAATAAATAGAAACCCTAAGATTAACCCTAGCATGGTATAAGTCTCATACATCCATGTTGCATGTGTAACCTAGCATGTCACAAGGATATATATCACATATATATATTTGTGAACAAAATAAAACAATACAATTAACATACATCACATATATATTAATGTATCATCAAGTGAGAAAAAGTAATGCTTAAGTGAGCTAATATTAGTTAATGTAATTTAATATATCAAATATATAATTCTACATTAAATTATTAAATCAATACTTGATTTAATAATCCGGCTAAATTACATATAACCGACTAATATCAAATGCAACAACTTATCGAATCAACACTTGATCCGATAATCCGGCTATATCGCATATAACCGACCAATGTCACAAGTCATGAGAATAGAATGCAGTATCACATACGCGTATTAATATCGGTCCCGCACATATCATATATGTGCTCCTACTCCGTTTTTCCTGAGCCAGGAAGCCTCTGTGTAGGACTCTAAAGACTCGTCAATACGCCGGCACCAGGTGACGATCATATCAAACACCCACAAGCCGCAAGCGGTTAGCTAAACGTAACGGCCACCCGAGTATTGAGCGATCAGAAGATCAACAAGTAAGCCTGTACATACTCCTGCGAATCCAATCAGTAACACTACAGTACAGTCCGGTCTCTTCGTCTGATATGTCGTATATCCAGTCTAGGAGTGGTTAACGTCAGACCCCAGTAACCGATAAGTCATGTCGATGTGAGGCTCATAACAGGTAGAGAAACTACTGATAACACTTACCAGTAGATCTCCATATCAGCCCTGGCCAGGGACTTCCAGTTAGAGCCAATCGAGCACAGCACAACATCACCCCCAATACCGGGAGAGACGAAACCCCTCCTATCGCTCATTGCCTCCATGTGATTCGGGACTGTACCCAAAAGCCACCATTTTGCACGTTCTCATGAACGTGGTAAGGTGGAAATCAAAGCACAGTAGGAATCACACAAGACTCTATGACGATCTCGGGTCTACAGACTAACCTGTACCAGTGTCACCAATGAACTGCTATCTGACGATAGGAATAATACCATCTAGGAGTTCTCGGCGAGTCCGTTCAGTGTACCCAGTCTCCACTGAGCACCCGTACACCATCTTTGATGTCAAACACCAATGGATGTGGGATCATCCATCGCCCATCATATGGGTCAAGATGCGTATACGCTAATCTACTCTGGAGTATCGATGCCCTGTCTCGATACACTCTCGACTAGGAAAAATTATAGGATGTACTCATGGACTACCCTGGACCCACTAGTATGATCTCCATCATAGTCCTAGTAGTCAATTACATATCCTAAGGGCTTTATCAATATGTGAGAGCAAGACGGTAACACAATACAAGTCAATATGTTTAGACAAAGTGAAACCAGATAGCATACTATTATATCAAGCAAGAAAGTCCTCTCTATATATATCCAAGCATCTACTATAATATACATCATATGTATAATAATGGCCTCTAGGGCATATACATAACTAACAATCTCCCACTTGCACTAAGGCCAGATGTTGTAGTATCTCATACCCAACATCCCGAAGAGTCTCTCAAATTGTATCTGGGGTATGGCCTTCGTGAGTGGATCCGCAGTGTTGTCCTTCGTGTCAACTCTCCTGACCTCGATCTCCCGCCGATCAACTATCTCCCGGATCAGGTGATACCGCCTCAGAATATGCCTGGATCTCTGATGGGACGTGGGTTCCTTGGCCAATGCCACAGCTCCATTGTTATCACAATGCAAAGGTATTGGATGCTCAATGGACGGAACCACACCTGGTTAAGTTATGAACTTCTTCATCTAGACAGCCTCTTTGGCAGCATCGTTGGCAGCGATGTATTCATCCTCCATCGTTGAGTCTGCCATGGTTTCCTGTTTGGAACTCTTCTAACAAACTGTCCCTCCATTGAGGGTAAAGAAAAATCCCGAATGCGACTTAAAGTCGTCCTTATCACTCTGGAAGCTCGAATCAGTAAAGGACTCCACTTGGAGTTCTCCGTTACCATATACAAAGAACATCTCTTTAGTCCTTCTCAAGTACTTGAGAATGTTCTTCACAGCTGTCCAGTGACTCTCTCCAAGATCTGCTTGATACCTATACACTACACTTAGTGAGTATGCTACATCGGGTCTGGTACATAGCATCGCGTACATGATAGAGCCTACTGCCGAAGCATAGGGTATCCCTTGCATGCGAGCTCTCTCCAAATCAGTCTTGGGAGACATCTCTTTGGAGAGAGTGAGTCCTGAGATCGTGGGTAAATTCCCACGCTTGGATTCTTCCATACTAAACCTTTTTAGTATGGTGTCAATGTACCTAGATTGGAACAATCCAAGTATCCGTTTAGATCTATCTCTATAGATCTTAATCTCCAAAATGCAGGAGGCATCATCGAGATCTTTCATTGAGAATCTTTGTGATAAGAAGAGCTTGACCGAGTGCAGCATAGAAACATCATTTCCTATTAAGAGTATGTCATCCACGTACAATACGAGGAAGACAACCTTACTCTCTGCCACCTTCTTTTATATACAAGGTTCATCTACATTCTTGATGAAGTCAAACTCTTTGACTACTACATCAAAACAGATGTTCCAACTCCGCAATGCCTGTTTTAACCCGTAGATGGATTTAAGCAGCTTGCACACCTTTCCGCTGCTCCCACTGTCTACGAAGCCCTCTGGCTGATTCATGTACACGCTCTCTTCTAAATCACCATTTAGAAAGGCGGTCTTAACATCCATTTGCCAGATTTCGTAGTCATTGTATGCAACAATGGCAAGTAGGATCCGGATAGACTTAAGCATAGCCACTGGAGAAAAGTTTTCATCATAATCCACACCTGGTCGTTGACGAAAACCTTTTCCAACAAGTCTAGATTTGAAAGTCTCAACTTTTCCATCTACACCAAGTTTCTTCTTAAAGATCCATTTGATCCCAATGGGTTTGACCCCTTCAGGAGCAACTTCCAAAGTCCATACTTTGTTGGTGTACATGGATTCCATCTCAGATCGCATTGCATCCGTCCACTTCACAGAGTCCCTACTCGTGATGGCCTGCTCAAAGCTAGTTGGGTCATCATCTTCTATGATGCAATCCTCGCTCCCACCATCAATGAGAAAACCATATAATCTCTCAGGTGGATGAGAAACCCTACTAGATTGGCGGAGAGACTGGGATTCATCGGGAACTATCGAATTCTCTCGTTCCACTAAATCTTCAGTTGTAGTTTATGCTGCTGGAACTTCTTCCAGCTCTAACTCTTCACCACTAACTTCTTTTACAAGAAATTCCTTTTCTAAAAAGGTAGCGTATTGATAAACAAACACATTTTGTTCCTCGGCGTGGTAGAAAATATATCCTTGTAAATTCTTTAGATATCCCACAAACTTGTATAGAACTGATCGTGCCTCGAGTTTGTCCGGATTTTGCCTTTTGACATAGGCCGGACAACCCAATATCTTAACACGTTTAAGATATGGTCTCTTCCCACTCCATATCTCATATAGTGTGGTAGGTGCAGATTTAGATGGAACTTGATTCAATAGGTATGATGTTGTCTCAAGCACATAACCCCAAAAGGAAATAGGTAACTCAACGGTGCTCATCATAGCGCGCACCATATCTAATAGGGTGCGATTCCTCCGCTCCGATACACCGTTGTGATGTGGTGTATACGGAGGAGTAAGCTGAGAGAGAATTTCATTCTCTTTTAGATAGTCCAAGAGCTCATTGCTCAAGTATTCTCCTCCCCGATCAGATCGTAGGATTTTAATACTTTTACCCGTTTAGTTCTCGACTTCGTGCTTATATTCTTTGAATTTCTCAAAAGCTTCAGATTTGTGTTTCAACAGGAACACATGTCCGTATCTTGAGAGATCGTCAGTGAATGTAATGAAGTACGAGGAACCATTCCTGGCATGTATAGACATGGGACTGCATACATCACTATGTATCAGTCCCAAGAGTTCCGTAACTCTTTCTCCGTGTCCACTAAATAGAGTTTTGGTCATTTTGCCTTTGAAACATGACTGGCAAGTATCATAAGATGAAAATTCAAACGGATTCAAATATCCATCATCATGCAACTTAGCTAGTCGTGTCGCACTGATATGACCTAGTCTATAATGCCACAAGAAGAATTCATTCATTTCTGAACTCCTCCTCTTGTGTGTGTTTTGTACATTAAGAACTGTGGTTTGATTTAGAACGTATATGCTATTATTTAACGAGCCTGATCTAATCAACTTTTGATTCAGGAAGATGTTCATAACATTATCCTGTACTACAAAATTATATCCTTCTTTACTCAATAAAGAAACTGATATAGGATTGCATATCAGGGTCAAAATGTAATCGCATTCGTTCAGAATCAATGTATTACCATTTGGCAATACTAGGTGATATTCGCCATTGGCTGCAATATTTGCACCGTTCCTTACTCTTATGGAATAATCACCCATTCCTAGTTCCCAACCTTTCCTTAGCCTATGTAATATATTACATATATGGAATCCCGATCCGGTATCTAATACCCAAGACATAGAGTGAATTGAGAAACAGTTCTCGATAACAAAAACACCCGAAGAAGATGCATGAACATACTTATTCTTCGTTTGGGCGGCATGAGAATCCAGATATTCCCCTATTTCCTGCTCAGTCTTATAACAATTATAAGAAAGAACGGAACCAATATTCCCCTGCTTAGCATAACAAGCGGGTTCAGTTAATACATCCATATTATTATCTTGATTAAGTCCTGACATGGTCGCTACCTGGAAAGAGAGTGGGAAACACTTTAGCATACGCTTTTGCAAGATTAGATTGTTTATTATCTTATCTAATCAGGATGGCTCTCACTTCTTTTATCAAATCTTCCTTTAAACCCTGACATGGCAACTTATGACCTTAACATAGTCAACAAATCATAACCGCAAGCCAAGTTCAAGTCATTTCCTGATTGAATTAAACCCACCCATATGACCCTTAATATAGTCAACAAAGTCGTACGACTACCCTAATCCAATCGCATATCATGCTTTAGCAGATAAACATTAATTAGCTACCGCACACTACGACTTAACATAGTCAGTAAACATAGTACGAATACTAAGTAGTAATTATCTGAAATGACGGAGGGCTACGACAGGTTTTTATGAAAACCTTTTGCGTAATGAACTTGATATCGTTGTAGAAACAAGTAATTTTGAAAAGGTGTGTTTTTGAGGCTTTTACTAGTTTCGCTAAAGAGCTCACTCCCGGTGAAGGGATCTCGGCTCTTTCCTTATCGAATAAGGTGCTGGATATTTTACAAGGAATACCGCTATGCAATGCAAAAACTATAGAAGCAAAAAAAACAAAACCGAGTGAGTTATAGCATCTGCTAGTTTCGCTAAAGAGGTTACTCCCGGTGAAGGGATCTCGGCTCTTTCCTTATCGAATAAGGTGCTGGATATTCTACAAGGAATACCGCTATGCAAAGCAAAAACTAGAGCTACCCTTTTTGAAAATTTGATTCTACAACATCTTTTAGGTTTCTTTTTCTTTATTAATCTCATTAATGATGTCCCATCAATTATGCTTCCTAAGTATTATAAAAGAAACGAAAATTTAACGTACGCTTATGCCATCCGTATTCGCCACAGTGTCCCGTTATGCACCGTTAGGTTACTTAACTAACGGCATAGTGGGGCGGGACTAGCGCGGGTGCAAAACATAAGCAACGTTTATTATATATCATATATACAATAATAAAGCATTCGTCTCACGAATATAAAATGATCACATCACAGACTATCAGCAAAAGAAGATAACATATGAACTATTGGATATACTAGGAGGTCCGTGTTTTATTTTGAGCCTGTATAAAACACGGATTCTACGGTCGCGATGAATAGACAAACCCACAACCCTAGACCCCTACGAGAGCGGCAAGCAACCCCACCAATTCTAGAGTTAGGAGACCCGGACTCGACTCCTCGAGTTGGTTGTTAGTTATATGTATGCCCTAGAGGCCATTACTGTACATAGGATGTATATTGTAGTGGATGCTGGGACATATATAGGGAGGACTTTCTTGCTCGACATGATAGTATGCTATCTGGTTGCTCTTTACCTTAACGTGTATACTGATTGTCTCTCTGTTACATGTTGGTAAAGCCCTTAGGATGTGTACTTGACTACCTAGACTATGATGCGGATCATACTAGTGGGGACATGGTAGTCCATAAGTACATCCTTCAAAGTCCCTAGTCGTGGGTGTATCGAGACGGGGCATCGATATACCAGAGTAGACTAGCGTATACCTTCTCGACCCATATAGATGGGCGATGGATGATCCCATATCCATTGGTGTTTGTCATCAGAGATGATATACGGGTGCTCAGTAGAGACTGGGTACACTGGACGGACTCGCCGAGAACTCCCAGATGGTATTATACCTCACGTCAGATGGCAGTTCTCTGGTGACACTGGTACAGAGTAGTCTGTTGACCCGAGATCGTCATAGAGTCTTGTGTGGTTCCCACTGTGCTTTGATTTCCATCTTACCACGTCCAAGAGGGCGTGCAAAATGGTGGTTTTTGGGTACAGTCCCGAGTCACATGGAGGCAATGAGCGATAGGAGGGGATTCGTCTCTCCCGGTATAGGGGGTTGATGTTGCGCTGTGTTCGATTGGCTATAACAGGAAATCCCTGGCCAGGGTTGCTGAGATTTACTGGTAAGTGTTACCAGTAGTTTCTCGAACAGTTATAGACCTCATATCGACACGACTTATCGAGCTATTGGGGTCTGACGTTTACCACCCCTAGGCGAGATATGCGACATATCAGACGATCAGACCGGACTGTACGGTAGTGTTACTGGTTGGATTCACTGGAGTGTGAGCGGGCTTGCTCGTCGATCTTCAGATCGCTCAATACCCGGGTGGCCGTTACGTTTAGCAGACCGCTTGTGGCTTGTGGGTGTTTGATATGATCATCACCTGCTGCCGGCGTATTGACGAGTCTTTAGAGTCCTACACAGAGGTTTCCTGGCTCAAGCGAAACGAAATAGGAGCGCATATGAGATATGTGCGGGACCGAGAATAATGCGTGTATGTGATACCGTATTCTATTCTCGCGATGAATGTATTGATTGGTTGTATGCGAGATAACCTAGTTATCGAATCAAGGATTGATTCGATAAATCGATACATTGGATATTAGTCGGTTATATGCGATATGACCGGATCGTTAAATCAAGTGTTGATTTAATGATTTAATGTATAATTATATATTTGATATATTACTTTGCATTAACTAATATTGGTTCACTTTAAATGGATTTTCTCACTCGAATGTGCACATTGTATATTCGATATAGCTTTGTGCACTTGATTGTATCATGTTTGATGATGCATGTTCACTTGTGTTTGTGTGAAGATTGAACCATGGTTATATGAATGGTTAGGGTTATGATTATTTATTCATTTATTTATCTATTTATTCTTTTTTGGAAAAAGGATGGCATGAAAAGAAAATGGTGGCTTGTTTTGTATTCTAGTTGAAGCTTCATGAAGCTTTGACCTAAGTGACCATTTTTGTCTCATGCTTAACCCTAACCATTCCAACTAACCTTGGTTTAATCTCTACACTTGACCATGGTTTACATTATGATAAGTTTTGATTTTCTATTGATTTTTAATTAACTTATCATAACACTTTCTTCTTCTTCTTCCTTTCTTCACTTGAAGAAAGCAAGCTCCATCAATGGTGATTGATGGAAATGAGTGAGAAATCCAATTCTAAAGTCTACCCACTTCCTATTTCTTCATCCTCTACCTCTTGCCAAGTAGTAGAGTGTGTTTTCTTCACAAGTTTCATCACTTGGTGAAGTTGGAGCTTGATCTAGCGATGCCTCGACGTAGATCATCTTCGGCACGAAGCCGACGACCTTGCCCGCTCTTTCTCCGATGAAGCCGACGCTAGAGCCCGGGACTTGCATTTGGACAGCGGAGAGGACTTCATCACAGAGCCGTGGAGGTGGAGGACCGGATCTACAAAGGTTGTATTTCCGTATTCTTATAGTTAAGTGTTAACTAGTTTACTTTTCGCCTAAACTTTAGCCAACGATCCGTATTAGGGTTTCTCGGCACCTAGATTTTTTGAAATTGGCATGGTTGATGCCTTGTGAGACCTCATTAGGGTGCCTAGGAACCCTACAGTGGTATCAGAGCCTAGCTAGAGCCTTAGGCGAAGTCTAGACGCAATTTGAAGTCCGATCGAACCAAAACCCGAACTCGAAACATGCTCTCTGTCCTTTTTTCAAAAACTGGGATTTTTTCAAATTAAAAATATGCAGAAAACTCAGCAGGGAAATCTAAGCATTACGGTGCAAATAGTTTTGAATGAACAGTGTAATAGGCGGCGGAACCGCGGCATAAGCCTAGCTTATGCGGTGGTTCCGCGGCAGAATCATGACGTCAGCCGTTACTGTTTGCACAGTAATTCATTGTTTCAGGTGCTGAGTTCTCTGGGTATTTTTAAAATTTATTGAAGAGTTGAATTTTCTGGAGTTGTTTTGGGGATTCGGTGTTTTGATCGGAGTATCAAATTTTGTCTGTGTGGCTTTCCGGATAAATTTTAGAATATGTTAAAAAGTTCGACCGGATATAAATACCCAATTTTTCCCCTGTCGGGAAATTTCCAAGTGTTGGATTTTTCCGTAGTTTAACGACGTTCTAAGTAGTGCAAGTAACGCGATGGTCCCTCTAGAAGACAACAAACCTTAACTCGATTATGTGACCGTCTTGAACTGCCCTTTGAACCTTCGGGTTTGGGGCAGTACGGCGTGCCACATGTGAGGCGTTGGCTTGACCCTTCTACGGCTGGACCGTCGGTACTGAGGCACGAACTGAATGTTGTTAGACTTATTTCATGTGTTGATCTGTATCGGGAAAAATTGGGTGTTCGATTGTTCGATCGAAAAGTTTGACATTTTCTATTTATCCGGAATGGGATACAATAATTGGAATTCACAAAAAGTTATGTGATAACTGAATGAATGTTATAAATCTAGCGGTTTAGTCTCACTTGATCGGTTGCCACGGAATTTTGATGTGATCAAAAGTCCGTCGCAATCACGTAGCGTACGCGGATACTCGCCGGGTAAACTTAATAGACAGCCTCACTCCATAGCCCCGACCAAGTGACTGTAGGAGAACCCCGTCGCCGAAAGCATCCGTTAGGGTGCTCGCGGCAGCGGTGTTCCGCCTTGGTGCACTTCGTCGACGGCGTCGGGGGTGCGGCCGCCTACTGAAGTTTGCGACGAGCATTCGATCAGGATGTCGGGAATCTTGTTGAATTGCCCGACTTGGTATTGAAAAGTGTTTTCGATAATGAGACTAAAATGCGGGGTTTATAATTGTTAGGCATGCGATGTCTAAGGAATTCATTTGGTCAGGCATGTGATGTCTGAGGTGGTTGCGGATTCCAACTGTTGTAGTTTTACACTTTCTTTTCTGTGACCGTAAGTGTAATATGTGATATCGCCGGTTTCGTTGCTATATGTCAACGACAATTGGGATGCGCATATTTACTTACGTTGATGACATCTGATGTTATGTGTTGCTGGATATGTTATATTGGATCGCTGTGTTTGAATAGCCGGGGGTTTTTTATGTGAGATGAGTGTTTTTCATTTTCATTCATGTAAAAACTTGTATGTAATATTCTTTTATTGGGGCACTTCCAGGTTGCGGAAGATGTCACCGTTTGTATATTATTTACTTTTCCGCACTAGGATAGACCCAAGGAGGAGGGCACAAGTAACCGGGTTCTGGAGTCCAGTGGGAGACCAACTCGAGGAGTCGAGTCCGGGTCTCCTAACTCTAGAATTGGTAGGGTTGCTTGCCGCTCTCGTAGGGGTCTAGGGGTGTGGGTTTGGCTATTCATCGCGACCGTGGAATCCGTGTTTTATACTGGCTCGTATTGAAAACACGGACGTCCTAGTATATCCAATATTTCATATGATTCTTCTGCTGCGATATCTGTGATGTGATCATGTGATGTTCTGTGATAGATACAGTATATAGTATATATGATATATTATATAGGCGTTACTTATGTTTTACACCCGCGCTAGCCCTGCCCTGCTCTGCCGTTAGTTACCTAACCTAACGGTGCACGAAGGGACATCGAGGCGAATGCGGATGGCATAAGTGTACGTCGTATTTATCTGTGATGTTTAGGTACTTAAATGATGGGATTTCATTAATGTGATTAATGAAAATAAAAGAAACCTAAGATGTTGTAGAATCGAATTTCAAAATAAAACAGGTAGCTACAGTTCTTGCTTTGCACAGCGGTATATATGATATATCCTGCACCTTATTCGATAAGGAAAGGACCGAGATCCCTTCACCGGGAGTGACTCCTTTAGCAATAACTGGCAGATGCTACACACTCGGTTTGTCTTTTGATTGCTTTTAAGAGTTTTTGCTTTGCACAGTGATGTATATGATATATCCAGCACCTCATTCGACGAGGAAAGGACCGACGATCCCTTCATCGGGAATGACTCCTTTAGCAAAACTAGAAAAGCCTAAAAAACACTCCATTTCAAAATTCATTCGATCCTACAACGATATCAAGTTCATTACGCAATGGGTTTTCAGAAAAACCTGTCGTAGCCCTCCGTCATTTCAGATAAATCCTGTTTAGTATTCGTGCAGCGTTTGTTGACCTTGTCAAGGCGCAGTGTGCGGTAGCTAACCAGTATTTATCTGCTTATGCATATGATGCAGATTGGGTTAGGGTAGTCGTGCGGCCTTGTTGACCTTGTCAAGGGTCGTGCGGGTGGGTTTGATTCAATCAAGAAATGACGGGTTGAACTTGACTTGCGGTCTTTGGTTTGTTGACCTTGTTAAGGTCATAGATCGTTCGGGGCAAAATATTATCGGGAATTTCAAGTGTTGAAATTTGCAATGAGATTGCATACCTTCTATGAGATAGTTGGATCCCGATACCCGCTGCGAGTAAGTGTTACTCCTGGGAGAGTTTTATACATTACAATTAGCCGATCAAGTAGGTGTCTAGAAAGGTGTTAACGAGGTTACGCCTCTGGGAAAACGAGGTTTACATTAATTAGGTTCGTGCGAAAGCACGGGGGACCTCCCTCAAAGTACCGACACTGGCCTGGCTGAAAGATTGGCGAACTTGTAGTGTGTAATTAATCCCGGCTAGTCTTTCCTTTTAGGGTTTGAAGGAAGATTTGATAAAAAGCAGTGGGAGCCATCCTGATTAGATAAAATAATAACCAATCTATTCTTGAAAGAGCGCACGTTGAGTGTTTTCTTCTCTCTCTTTCCAGGTAGCGACCATATCACGCCTTAATCAAGATAATAATACGGAATATTTGACCGAACCCGCTTGTTATACTGAGCTGGGGAACGTTGGTCCCGCTCCAACTTATAATTGTTATAAGACAGAGCAGGAAATAGGGGATTACCAGAATTCCCGTGCCACCCAAACGAAGACAGTGCATGTTGATGCATCATCTTCGGGTGTGTTCATTACAAAGAACTGTTTCTCTGTATCCTCTACGTCCTGGGTATGTGATACCAGATCAGGATCCCAGATATGTAATCTGTTACATAGGGCTACAGAAAGGTAGAGAACTGAGAACGGGTGATAAGTTTCATGAGGCAGAAAACGGGGCAAGAGTTGCAGCCAAGTCTGTTGGTCACTGTCACCCTGTATTACCAATACATTGATTCTGAACGAATGTTATTAGATACCGAACCTGATATACAAAATCATATCAGTCTCTTTATCAGTAAAGAAATGATAAAATTTTGTATTGATGGATAATGTTTTGAACATTTCCTATATCAAAAGTTGATCGGATCAGGCACGTTATCTAAAAGCGTTGATGTTCTAAATCAAACTACAGTTCTTTAGTATACTGAACACACACAAGAGGAAGAGTTCAGAAATGAACGAATCCTACTTGAGGCATTGTAGACTAGGTCATATCGATGCGACCCGACTAGCTGAAGTTACATGAAGATGCATATTTAAATCAGTTTGAATTTACATCTTGTGAAACTTGCCAGTCATGTCACAAAGATAAGATGACCATAGCTCCGTTTACTGGAAACAGAGAAAGAGTTAGTGAACTCTTGGGATGATACATGTTGATGTATGTAAGGTCCCCTGTCTACATATGCCAGGACTGGTTCTTTGTACTTCGTTACATTCTCTGATAATCTCTCAAGATTCAGACATATGTTCCTGTTGAAACATAAGTCCGAACCTTTTGAGATATTCACAGAATATAAGTTAGAAGTAGAGAACCAATACGGGTATAAGTATTATGTCCTTTGATGTGATCAGGGAGGAGAATTCTTGAGCACGGAAATACTGGACTATTCTAAAGGAGAATGAGATTCTCTCTCGGCATTACTCCTCCGTATACACCATAGCACGATGGTATATCGGGGTGGAGCAATCACACCCTATATGATAAGGTGTGCTCTATGATGAGTACTGCTGAGTTACCTATTTCCTTTTGGGAGTTATGCACTTGAGAAGCTGCATACCTATTGAATAGGGTTCGAATCAAATCAGTTGCCTACCACTTCATATGTGATATGATAAGGGAAGAGCCCATCTCTCAAGTTAGTTGAGATTTGGGGTTGTCCGGGCTATGTCTAAAAGCATAATCCGGACAAGCTCGAGGCATGGTTTGTTATGTAGAACTGGAAAGGTTCCAGCTATACAAACAACAGCAGATGATTTGGTAGAACCAAAAGGATTCAGTAGATTCCAACGAACCTCAGCCTCTCCGCCGATCTAGTAGGGTTCCTCACCCACCTGAGAGATACTTCGGTTTCTCTATGACAGTGGGAACGAGGATTGCATCATGAGATGATGACCCAACTAGTTACGAACTGGCCATCAGGAGTATGACTCTGTAAGAATGGCTGGATGCTTAGTGATCTGAGATGGAATCCTTATACACCAACAAAGTATGGACTTTGGTTGCTATATCTGAAGGGTTAAATCCCCATCAGGAGCAAGTATATCTTGAGAAGATTACTTGGTGTAGATGGAAAAGTTGAGACTTTCAAAGCAAGACTTGTTAAAGGTTTTCGTCATCAACCAAGCGTGGATAATGATGAAACCTTTGTTAGTGTTTATGCCCTAGAAGGCCATTACTGTATCATACTAGTTTGTATATTACTTAATGGAAGCTTGGGATATTCACATGTATATAACAGTCTTGCTAAACATGGTAGTATACTACTTGGTTTTTCTATCTTAATATGTGAGTGTACGTATTGATAGAGCTCTTAGGATCTTGCTTGTCTACCAGCGTTGTGATGGCAGTCACACTAGTGGGGCCTGGGTAGTCTACAAGCACATCCTTATTCAGGTCCTTGGTCGTTGGATTATCGAGACAGAGCATCGATACTCCGGAGTAGACTAGTGTGTACGCTTCTCATCCCAGTTGGGGAGATAGTCTGTCCCACAGCCGTCAGTACGTCGTACTGGAGATAGTATGCAGGTGCTCGTTAGGTTACGGGTACACCGGACAGGACTCACAGGGAACTGTTGGTTGGTTTTATACCAGTCGTCAGTAAACAGTTCCCAGGTGACATGAGTACAGCATAGTCCGCAGAATTGACACTGCTACTTCGCCTCGAGTGTGTCCCACTGTTCTTAGATTGCTACCCTACCACGGCTCAAAGGAGTCGTGCAAACAGGTAGCAGTTGGGTGCAGTCCCGAGCACTTGGAGGCAGTGGCGGTTAGACAGGATTCGTCCCTCCCGGTATTGGGAGTAGATATCGCGCTGTGTCAGAGAGCCATTACGCAAAGTCCCTGGCCAGGGCAAGCGAGATTTGCTGGTAGGTTCCAGTAGTTTCTCAGCGTGTAATGGGCTTCGCTCCGACACGACTTATACCGCTATTAGGGGACTGACGCTTGCCGCCCCCCTAGGCCCGATATGCGATAGTCTTGGACGAACGGACCGGACTGTATGGAGATTGTCACAGCAGGCTCAGTAGGAGTTCGGATAGGTTTCCTCATCGGCCTTCTTATCGACAACTACCTGGGGACCATTACGTACGGCTAGTGCCGCTTGCGGTCTGTGGTTAAACCCACTGCCAGCGTAGTAGTCGAGTCTCTAGAGTCCCACACAGAGAGTTTCCTACTCCAGGAGAAACGATATAGAGGTCGTATGGTTTTACGACAAAGGGTTCGGACGCATATGTGTGTTTACACACTTACGTCGTTTGGACAGTTTTTACCAGTCGGCTTTGGTTTAAGCCAGTTACTGGTATCCGGTTATTGGATTTATACAGTCTAAAGTTTTTCCGTATTTTTACGGATCGGAGGGGCGTTCTCGTAATTACTCGAGAAGCTTCTAGAAGATGGTGACTAAGGAGGTTTAGGTGTCATATGCATTGAATGAGATTAGTGAGTCATGAGAGTGATTCATCATAGTCATTAATGCATCATAAATGCTTAATGACTCATGATAATGAATCACCACTTGATATTTATGAAGCATGATTATTCATCACTTATTTTCTTTTCTCTTTTAAAAGATAATGCTTCATATATATTATGATAACTTACTATTCTCACTCATAATATCATTCACATTCTCTCTCCTCAAGCTCACTCTCTTCAAACCCTAATCCTCACCTCTCATGTGTTGAGAACTAGGATTAGCTAGACTAAACAATCCATAACCCTCACTCTATCTCATCTATCTTCTTTGATTAGTAATCCAAGAAGGTTAGTTGCCTCAAGTTTAGAGGCTAAGCTTGGAGTTTTGCTCTCGGGTGGATCGTCTACTACAAAGAGAAGGCCGAGGAGGACGAGGAGATCGTAAAGCCGAAGGACTTGGTTCGATAGGTATAATCCCTAAACACAGTAGTTTAGAAACACTTTGTGTTTGGTTATTTATAGTTTAGCTTCGATTCAAGCGGTTAGTCGATGTTCGTTCACTAAACAAGTTCGTTTTTGAAAATTCCGCCTCCCCACAAGTATTGGGGTGTAGTACATCGACTTACAACCTTTTCCAGTGGCTGTGCTTAAGTCCATCCAGATCCTACTTGCCACGGCTACATACCATGACTACGATATCTGGCGGTTGAGTGTCATGACTGCTTTTCTAAATGATGTTTTAGAAGAGTGCGTCTATAAGTACATAGCCAGAGGACTTCGTAGACAGTGGCAGCAGCGGAAACGTATGCAAGATGCTTTATAGGATTAAAGCAGGCATCGCGGAGTTGGAACATCTGTTTTGATAGTTAGTCAAAGAGTTTGACATCATCAAAATGGTAGATGAACCTTGTATAAACAAAAAGGTAGTAGGGAGTATGGTGGTGATCCTCATAGAGTACGTGGATGACATACTCTTGATAAGAAAGGAGTTTCTTATGCTACGCTCGATCAATCTCCATTTATCACAAAGATTCTCCGTGTAGGATCAAAATGATACCTCCTAAATCCTGAGGTTTAGATCTATGAGATAGATTCAAATGGATGTTAGGATACTCACTAGTTGTAGTGAGATGGTATCAATTGATCCTGGGGAGAATCACTGGAAGGGTTCCAGAGTGATAAGGACGACTGAAAGTCAGTCGCAGGCATTGTCTTTACCCTCAGTAAAGGGACGGTATGTTGGAAGAGTTCCAAGCTAGATACCGTGGCATACTAGACGATAAAGGCAGGATACATCGCTACTTAAGATGCTACCAAGGAGGATGTTTGGGTGTATAATGGTTCATGAGATGAACTACGTTCCAACCATTGTGAGACAATGGAGTTGTGGCTTATGCCAAGGAACGTCCGTCCTATCAATGATCCAGACATATTCTAAGGCAGTGTCACCTGATCATGGAGATGGTTGATCTCCAGGGTGATCGAGGTTAGGAGAGTAGACTCAGAAGACAACACAGCGGATCCACTCACAAAGGCCTGTTCCCAGAGAGAGATTTTTATGGGATGGTTGAGTATGAGATACTACAACCACTGCTATCAGATGGCCCTAGTGCAAGTGGGAGATTGTTAGTTATATGTATGCCCTAGAGGCCATTACTGTACATAGGATGTATATTGTAGTGGATGCTGGGACATATATAGGGAGGACTTTCTTGCTCGACATGATAGTATGCTATCTGGTTGCTCTTTACCTTAACGTGTATACTGATTGTCTCTCTGTTACATGTTGGTAAAGCCTTTAGGATGTGTACTTGACTACCTGGACTATGCTGCGGATCATACTAGTGGGGACATGGTAGTCCATAAGTACATCCTTCAAAGTCCCTAGTCGTGGGTGTATCGAGACGGGGCATCGATATACCAGAGTAGACTAGCGTATACCTTCTCGACCCATATAGATGGGCGATGGATGATCCCATATCCATTGGTGTTTGACATCAGAGATGATATACGGGTGCTCAGTAGAGACTGGGTACACTGGACGGACTCGCCGAGAACTCCCAGATGGTATTATACCTCACGTCAGATGGCAGTTCTCTGGTGACACTGGTACAGAGTAGTCTGTTGACCCAAGATCGTCATAGAGTCTTGTGTGGTTCCCACTGTGCTTTGATTTCCATCTTACCACGTCCAAGAGGGCGTGCAAAACGGTGGTTTTTGGGTACAGTCCCGAGTCACATGGAGGCAATGAGCGATAGGAGGGGATTCGTCTCTCCCGGTATAGGGGGTTGATGTTGCGCTGTGTTCGATTGGCTATAACAGGAAATCCCTGGCCAGGGTTGCTGAGATTTACTGGTAAGTGTTACCAGTAGTTTCTCGAACAGTTATAGACCTCATATCGACACGACTTATCGAGCTATTGGGGTCTGACGTTTACCACCCCTAGGCGAGATATGCGACATATCAGACGATCAGACCGGACTGTACGGTAGTGTTACTGGTTGGATTCACTGGAGTGTGAGCGGGCTTGCTCGTCGATCTTCAGATCGCTCAATACCCGGGTGGCCGTTACGTTTAGCAGACCGCTTGCGGCTTGTGGGTGTTTGATATGATCATCACCTGCTGCCGGCGTATTGACGAGTCTTTAGAGTCCTACACAGAGGTTTCCTGGCTCAAGCGAAACGAAATAGGAGCGTATATGAGATATGTGCGGGACCGAGAATAATGCGCGTATGTGATACCGTATTCTATTCTCGCGATGAATGTATTGATTGGTTGTATGCGATATAACCTAGTTATCGAATCAAGGATTGATTCGATAAATCGATACATTGGATATTAGTCGGTTATATGCGATATGACCGGATCGTTAAATCAAGTGTTGATTTAATGATTTAATGTATAATTATATATTTGATATATTACTTTGCATTAACTAATATTGGTTCACTTTAAATGGATTTTCTCACTCGAATGTGCACATTGTATATTCGATATAGCTTTGTGCACTTGATTGTATCATGTTTGATGATGCATGTTCACTTGTGTTTGTGTGAAGATTGAACCATGGTTATATGAATGGTTAGGGTTATGATTATTTATTCATTTATTTATCTATTTATTCTTTTTTTGGAAAAAGGATGGCATGAAAAGAAAATGGTGGCTTGTTTTGTATTCTCGTTGAAGCTTCATGAAGCTTTGACCTAAGTGACCATTTTTGTCTCATGCTTAACCCTAACCATTCCAACTAACCTTGGTTTAATCTCTACACTTGACCATGGTTTACATTATGATAAGTTTTGATTTTCTATTGATTTTTAATTAACTTATCATAACACTTTCTTCTTCTTCTTCCTTTCTTCACTTGAAGAAAGCAAGCTCCATCAATGGTGATTGATGGAAATGAGTGAGAAATCCAATTCTAAAGTCTACCCACTTCCTATTTCTTCATCCTCTACCTCTTGCCAAGTAGTAGAGTGTGTTTTCTTCACAAGTTTCATCACTTGGTGAAGTTGGAGCTTGATCTAGCGATGCCTCGACGTAGATCATCTTCGGCACGAAGCCGACGACCTTGCCCGCTCTTTCTCCGATGAAGCCGACGCTAGAGCCCGGGACTTGCATTTGGACAGCGGAGAGGACTTCATCACGGAGCCGTGGAGGTGGAGGACCGGATCTACAAAGGTTGTATTTCCGTATTCTTATAGTTAAGTGTTAACTAGTTTACTTTTCGCCTAAACTTTAGCCAACGATCCGTATTAGGGTTTCTCGGCACCTAGATTTTTTGAAATTGGCATGGTTGATGCCTTGTGAGACCTCATTAGGGTGCCTAGGAACCCTACATTGGTCTCCTACTGGACTCTAGAATCCAGTTACTTGTGCTTCCCTCCTTGGGTCTATTCTAATGCAGAAAAGTAAATAATTTACTATAATGGCGATATCATTCTCAACCCAGAAGTGCCCAAATAAAAGAATATTACATACAAGCTTTTACTTGAATGAAAATAAAAAATCTCATCTCACATAAAACCCCCGGCTATTCAAATCATGATTATCCAATATAACATATCACAGCAACACATAACATCACATGTCATCAACGTAAGTAAATATGCGTATCACAATTGTCGTTGACATATAGCAACGAAAATAGCGATACACCACATATTACACTTACGGTCGCAGAAAAGAAAATGTCAAGCTACAACATTTGGAATCCATAATCACCTTAGACATCATAAACCCAAAATATCACATATATCGGATTTCATGCCTAACTATATGAATTCCACATACTGTATCACATTCCAAAAAAAACTAGATGACGTTAAACATTCCGATCGAATCAACAAACACCCAAAATTTCCCAAAAGCTCAACACTTGAGCATAGTTTAAAAATACTCAGTATATGCCACAGTACCAATGAACCAGCCGTAGAAGGATCAACCAATGCCTCACCTGTATCGCCGCAGAACTACCGCAAACCCTAGGGTTTGGCGGAGGTTCTTACGGTCACAGAATCGATTTCGTTCTTCTAGAGGTTCCACCGCATTACTCGCATGATATTTGAATGTTTCAAACTATGAAAAAATCCAACTCTTGGAAAATTTTCCGGTAAGGGTTAAACTGGGTATTTGATATCCGATCGATCTTTTTAACACCGTCTAAAATAACCCGAAAAGAAACTAGAATTACGAATACGAAACACTCCAAATTGCCTTTGTAAAAAGATAACATCATATGCAAATTTAGCAAAAACAAACACCTGAAATACCAAACCCCAGAGACTGGAACACAGTAGAAATTTCAACCAAGGACTCCACCAAAAAACCGAGCAGACCGGTTTTGAAGGCTATGTGGCCGGCCAAAATCCGAGGTCTCGGGTTAAATTTTGTACTGTGTTCATGTTGCATCTCATATAACATTCTGAAGTTGTTTAAAAAATTTTTTGACTCTCAGAAAATTTCAACAGAAACTAGGGTTTAGAATCGGGTATTTCGGAGTTGTTTCGGTTTCGTAATCTTACACAATTCGTCTAATTATCTAGATAGGCTCTGATACCACTGTAGGGTTCCTAAGAATGATAGAAAGGTTTTGGGTGGCATCATCCATGCCAAATAAAAATTTTGCCATGCTTAAATAACTCTAAACAAGATCTTTAACTAGAAATTCATACGGAAACATAAAGTAAACAACTTTACTTCTAAGTGATTAGAGATTACGATCTTTGTAGTCCGTTTCTTCACTTCATTAGCTCCAAGTAGTGATCTCTTCGCTGTGATCAAAGAACTCTCGGACTCTTGAGAAGCTCCACAAGGTGAAAGATGCATGCTTGCTTGTAGTCTTCGAAATCTAAGATGATCTACTTCATGGAAACACGAACTCAAGCTATGACTTCACTAATATGGAATTACTGAAGCTAACACCCTAATCTAAATGGCTAGTATAGAAGAGGATGATGAAGTAGGTTTTCTTTATCTCACTTTATTTCATCGCATAGAAAAAAAGCTAGCAAGCTTTCATGAGGAAGAAGACGAAGTGATAAAAGAATAAAACTTGTGAGGTTAGAAATTTAACCATGGTGAGTTATGTCATGCCTTAACCCTTATAGAGAATTAATCATAGCTATGAGTTAAGGTTGGGTTAACAAATATCTTAAGCTAGACAAAAGAGTGGACTAAGTCAATGAAACCTATAAGCTTCTACAAGCTTCATCCAAAAGATCAACCATGACAAATTCCACTTTATTTGAATTACTTAATAATAAATATAAACCCTAACATTAACCCTAGTATGGTATAAGTCTCATACATCTATATTGCATGTGTAACCTAGCATGTCACAATGATATATATCACATATATATATTTGTGAACAAAATAAAACAATACAATTAACATATATCACATATATATTAATGTATCATCAAGTGTGAAAAAGTAATGCTTAAGTGAGCTAATATTAGTTAATATAATTTAATATATCAAATATATAATTCTACATTAAATTATTAAATCAATTCTTGATTTAATAATCCGGCTATATTACATATAACCGACTAATATCAAATGCAACAACTTATCGAATCAACACTTGATCCGATAATCCGGCTATATCGCATATAACCGACCAATGTCACAAGTTGCGAGAATAGAACACGGTATCACATAAGCGCATTAATCTCGGTCCCGCACATATCACATATGTGCTCCTACTCCGTTTTGCCTGAGCAAGGAAGCCTCTGTGTAGGACTCTAAAGACTCGTCAATACGCCGGCACCAGGTGACGATCATATCAAGTACCCACAAGTCGCAAGCGGTCAGCTAAATGTAACGGCCACCCGGATATTGAGCGATAAGAAGATCAATAAGCAAGCCTGTACATACTCCTGCGCATCCAATCAGTAACACTACGGTACAGTCTGGTCTCTTCGTTTGATATGTCGCATATCAAGTCTAGGGGTGGTTAACGTCAGACCCCAGTAACCGATAAGTCGTGTCGATGTGAAGCTCATAACGGGTCGAGAAACTACCGATAACACTTACCAGTAGATCTCCATATCAGCCCTGCCCAGGGACTTCCAGTTATAGCCAATCGAGTACAGCGCAACATCAACCCCTAATACCGGGAAAGACGAAACCCTTCCTATCGCTCATTGCCTCCATGTGATTCGGGACTATACCCAAAAGCCACCGTTTTGCACGTTCTCATGAACGTGGTAAGGTGGAAATCAAAGCACGGTAGGAATCACACAAGACTCTATGACGATCTCGGGTCTACAGACTAACCTGTACTAGTGTCACCATAGAACTGCAATCTTACAATAGGTATAATACCATCCAGGAGTTCTCGGCGAGTCTGTTTAGTGTACCCAGTCTCCACTAAGCACCCGTACACCATCTTTGATGTCAAACACCAATGGATGTGGGATCATCCATCGCCCATCATATGGGTTATGATGCGTATACGCTAGTCTACTTTGAAGTATCGATGCCCTGTCTCGATACACCCTCGACTAGGAAAAATTATAGGATGTACTCATGGACTACCCTGGCCCCACTAGTATAATCTCCATCATAGTCCTAGTAGTCAAGTACATATCCTAAGGGCTTTATCAACATGTGAGAGCAAGACCGTAACACAATACAAGTCAACATGTTTAGACAAAGTGAAACCAGATAGCATACTATCATATCGAGCAAGAAAGTCCACTCTATATATCCAAGCATCCACTATAATATACATCATACGTACAATAACGACCTCTAGGGCATATACATAACTAACAATGAGTACACTGGACGGACTCGCCGGGAATCTGCTAGTTGGTATTATACCTATTGTCAGATAGCAGTTCCCAGGTGACATGTGTACCGGTTAGTCTGTCGACCTGAGATCGTCATTTATCTCGTGTGACATCCCACTGTGCTTTGATTACTACCCTACCACGGCTCAAAGGAGTCGTGCAAACAGGTTTTAGTTGGGTACAGTCCCGAGCCATTTGGAGGCAGTGATCGGATCGTCGGGGATTCTTCTCTCCCAGTATTGGGGGTTGATGTCGCGTTGTGCACGGGTGGCCATCACCAGAAATCCATGTCCATGGTGGACGAGAATTACCGATCCAGGATCAATATTTTCTCAGGTGGTGATGGGTTTCATGCCGACACTAAATGTCGCATTGTTAAAGGTCTGACTTTATCCACCCCCTAGACTCGATATGCGATACTCTTAGATGAACAGATCGGACTGTACGGATATTGTCACTGTCAGGCTCAGTAGGGGTTCAGGATGAGTTTGCTCATCGGCCTCCCTTGCGCTCAATACCTAAGTAGCCGTTACGTACATCTAGTGTCGCTGACGTGCTTGTGGTTAAACCAACTGCCAGCGTATTGACGAGTCTTTAGAGTCCCACATAAAGGGTTTTCACGGTTCAGGCGATATGGTGTAGATGACGTATGTTGGTACATATAGGTGTCAGATTAAATAGCTGTGCAGACTTTAATCGGACGGTTGATAATACTAGCGGCTTAGAATTAAGCCAGATTATTAAATCAGGTTTTGATTTAATAATTTATATATATGTAATTATATATATGTATTCTAGTATTATTGTTCACTATTCATTTTCTCTCTTGGCTATTCGTATTTCTGTATGAATACGCGTATATGTATTTCGATACATGTACCGGGAAGTATTCCGTATTTATACGGAATAGCTTCTAGAAGTGGACACCTCATTTGTATGATTTTCTATTTTTGGAAATTCATTTGTTTCACAAATGAGGTGGAGGAGTGAGGTGGCATGAGCATGGGTTATAGGTATGGCTCGGAATTTTTTATTTGGATATTGAAATGAGATATTTTTGAGAGGAGAGAGTGAGAGGGAAACCACCATTCTAGACTTGGCCTTGCTCATTTTCTTGAGTTTTTTCTTCGCTTGCTTCATAGCTTACACTCTCATTCTCACCTCAACACTTAGCCATTCTTGAGTTACTCATGCCATTGTTTCCTTACCTCCTTCATCTTCTATGGTTGCTCCCTTGAGCAATAGTGATGAGAGAAAAATATAATGACACATTCCTACACCTCCACTCTCCATTACTAGCAACCATGGAGCGTCGGTTGCCTCGTTCGACGAGGCTGAAGCTTGCGCCGTTTCCCTCAGGTGGATCATCATAGATGGAGGAAGACCGGCAACCAAACTCGATCAAGGAGCCACTAGGAGCTTGGGGATGATGGTTGAAGACCGAAGGACACGCATCAACTCGGTATAACCATTTTAACTTCTTTATAAAGCTTGCTAGTTTAGGGTTTAGGGTAGATCCGGGCATCGGGTAATGGTAGCGCCAGTTTAGTAAATTTTTGTTCCGTATTTGGCCACGGTTTGATGGCCGGGGCGCTGCCGTAACCCAACAGTTGTAGTATTGTATACCCAACATCCCAAAAAGTCTCTTGAACTTATCTGGGGAAGGGTTTTCGTGAGTGGATCTGTCGTGTTGTTCTTCGTGTCAACTCTTCTAACCTTGATTTCACGGCAATCAACTATCTTCCGTATCAGGTGATATCGTCTTAGAATATGTCTGGATCGCTGATAGGACCGTGGTTTCTTAGCCAAAGCCACAGCTCCATTGTTATCACAATACAAGGGTAATGGATCTTCAATTGATGGAACCGTACCAAGTTCAATAATGAACTTCTTCATCAAGATAGCCTCTTTAGCAGCATCATTGGAAACAATGTATTCAGCCTCCATCGTCAAGTCTGCTACGGTATCTTTCTTGGAACTTTTCTAACATACTGCCCCTCCGTTGAGAGAGAAGACAAAATCCGAGACCGACTTGCTGTCGTCCTTATCACTCTGGATGCTCGAATCGGTAAAGGACTCCACTTGGAGTTCTCCATTACCATACACAAAGAACATCTATTTAGTCCTTCGCAAGTACTTAAGAATGTTCTTCATAGCTACCCGGTGCCTCTTCCCTGGGTCTGATTGATACCTACTTACCACACTAAGTGCGTAAGCTACATCCGGTCTGGTGCATAACATCACTTACATGATAAACCCAACTGCAGAGGCATAGAATATCACGTTCAAGCGAGCCCTTTCCAAATTAGTCTTGGGAGAAATCTCTTTAGAGAGAGTGGTTCCTGAACAAGCGGGTAAATTACCACGCTTAGAATTTTCCATACTAAACCTCTTCAGTATGGTGTCTATGTACCTGGATTGGGACAATCCCAACATCCTTTTAGATCTATCCCTATAAATATTTATCCCCAGGATGTAGGAGGTATTACCCAGATCTTTCATGGTGAACTTTTGTGATAGGAAGAGTTTGACCGAGTGCAGCATAAGAACATCATTTCCTATCAAGAGTATGTCATCCACGTACAATACGAGAAATATGACCTTATTCTCTACTACCTTTTCATATATACATGGTTCATCTATTTTTTTGATGAAGTCAAACTCTTTGAATTCCATATCAAAACAGATATTCCAGCTCCGCGATGCCTGCTTTAACCCGTAGATTGATTTAAGCAGCTTGCACACTTTTCCGCTGCTCCCACTATCTATGAAGCCCTCTAGTTGTGTCATATACACGCTCTCTTCTAAATCACCATTTAGAAAAGTTGTCTTGACATCCATCTTCCGCATTTCATAATCATGATATGCAGTAATGGCAAGTAGGATCCTGATGGACTTAAGCATAGCCATCTTGTCATAGTCGACACTTGGTCGTTGACGAAAACCTTTTGCTACAAGTCTAGTTTTGAAGGTCTAAACCTTTGCATCTACACCAATTTTTTTCTTGAAGATCCACTTGCTCCCAATGGGTTTTACCCCTTCAGGAGCAACCTCCAAAGTCTATACTTTGTTGGTGTACATGGATTCCATCTCAGATCGCATAGCATCTAGCCATTTCACAGAGTCCCCACTTGTGATGGCCTGCTCAAAACTAGTCGGTTCATCATCTTCCATGATGCAATCCTCTCTCTCTCTCACCATCTATGAGAAAACCATAGTATCTTTTAGGTGGATGAGGAACCCTACTAGATCTGAGGAGTGGCTGAGATTTGTCGGGACTATTGAATACTCCGGTTCTACCAAATTATTTGTTGTAGTTTGTGTATTTGGAACTTCTTCCAGCTCTACCGTGCCCCCACTAATTTCTTTTGCAAAAAATTCCTTTTCCAAAAAAGTAGCGTGCTAAGCAATAAACACCTTCTGTTTCTTGGTGTGGTAGAAGATATGCCCTCACGAATGTTTGGGATATCCAACAAACTTACATAAAACAGACCTTGCCTCAAGTTTGTCCGGATTTTGCTTTTTAACATAAGCCGGACAACCCCATATTTTAATAAAATTAAGACATGGTCTCTTCCCCTCCCATATCTCATATGGAGTGGTAGGCACAGACTTGGTAGGAATCCTATTCAATATATGATTAGTTGTTTCAACCGTAAATCCCCAGAAGGAAATAAGTAACTCAACAATACTCATCACAGAGCGCACCATATCTAACTGGGTGTGATTTCTCCGCTCCGATACACCATTTTACTGTGGTGTATATGAAGAAGTAAGCTAAGAGGGAATCCCATTCTTTTTTAGATAATCTCGGAATTCCGTACTTAAGTATTCGCCTCTTCGATCAGATTGAAGGATTTTAATATTTTTACCCGTCTTGTTCTCTACTTCACTCTTATATTCCTTGAATTTCTCAAAAGTTTTAGACTTGTATTTCAACAAGAACATATGTCCAAATCTAGAGAGATCATCGGTGAATGTAATGAAGTACGAGGAACCATTTCTTGCATATGTAGACATAAGACCACATTCATTACTATTTATCAGTCCCAAGAGTTCAGTAGCACTTGCTCTGTGTCCCGTAAACGGAGTTTTGGTCATCTTTCCTTTAAGACATGACTGACAAGTGTCATAGGATGTAAATTCGAACGGATTCAAATATTCATCTTTATGCAACTTAGCCAATCTAGTCGCATTGATATGACCAAGTATATAGTGCCACAAGAAGACTTCGTTTATTTCTGAACTTTTCCTCTTGTTAGTGATTTGTATATTTAGAACTGTATTTTTATTTAAAACATATAAACCATTACATAACATACCAAACCCAATCAACACTTGATTTAGAAAAATGTTCATAACATTTTTCTCTAATGCAAAGTTATATCCATCTTTATCTAATAAAAATATGGATATTATATTGCACATCATAGATGGTATGAAATAACAGTCGTTCAAAATCAATGTATTACCATTTGGCAATACCAGGTGATATTCGTCGTCAGCTTCGGCAGCAACAATTGCTCCATTCCCTACTCTGAGAGAAATATCACCCTTTCCCAGTTCTCTACTTTTCTATAACCCTTGTAACATATTACAAATGTGAGATCCTGATCTGGTATCTAATATCCTGAATATAGAGCAGACTGAGAAACAGTTCTCAATAGCTAACACACCCGAAGAAGATGCATTAGAATGCTCTATCTTCATTAGGGTTGCATGGAAATCCTTGCATTCCCCTATCTCTTGCCCTAACTCATGAAAATTGTCATAAGATAGAGCGGAACCAACATTTCCCAGCCCAGTATAATAAGCGGGTTCGGTTAATGCATCCATGTTATTATCTTGCTTAAGGCATGACATGGTCGCTGAGAGAGAGAGAGAGGTAAACACTTTAAAGTACGCTCTTGCAAGATTAGATTGGTTATTATCTTATCTAATCAGGATGGCTCCCACTATTTTTATCAAATCTTCCTTCAAACCCTAGAAAGTAAGATTAGCCGGGATTAATTACACCCTACAAGTTCACTAATCTGTGAGCCAGGATGGTGTTGGTACTCCGAGGGAGTCTCCCCGTACTTTCACACAGAACTAATTAAATAATCTTGTTTCCGCAGGAGCATAACCCCGTTAACACCTTTCTAGACAGCTACTGAATTAGCTAATTGTAAAGTGGAAAAATCTCCCAGGAGTAACGCTTACTCACAGTGGGTATCAGGATTCAACTATCAAATAGAAGGTATGCAATCTCATTACAAATTTCAACACTTGAAATTCCCGATAATGGTTTTTACCCTTAACGACCTATGATCTTAATGGAGGTCAACGAACCATAGACCGCCAGTCAAGTTCATACTGTCATTCTTGATCGATTCGAACCCACCCACACAAACCCTTGACGGAGGTCAACAAGGCTGTGTGACTGTCCCTACCGATCGCATCAACATGCTGCAGATAAGTATTACCCAGCTACCGTACACTGTGTCTTGACAGAGGTCAACAAACACAGCACGAATACTAAACACTGCATATCTGAAATGACAGAGGGTTACGACTGGTTTTGAAGAAAACTTTTAACGTAATGAACCTGATATCATTGTAGAATCTAGTGATTTGAAAATGAGTGGTTTAAGATCCGCTTTAAAAATCGAGTAGTTATCAAAACAAACTGAGTGGGTTATAGAATATGCTAGTTTTTGCTAAAGATGTCATTCCCGGTGAAGGGATCTAGGCACTTTCCTCATCGAATGAGATGCTGGATATTCATAATGGAATACCACTATGCGAAGCACGAACTAGAGCTACCTTTTGAAAAAGTGATTCTACAACATCTTTTAGGTTTATTTTCTTTTCATTAATTTTATTAATGAAGTCCCATCAATTATGTTTCCTAAATATCACAGAAAAACGAAAATACAACATACATATATGTCATCCACATTTGCCACATGGACCCGGGTTTTCACCGTAAGGTTACTTAACTTACGGCAGGGCGGGGTCTGGACTAGCGCGGATCCAAAACATATATAGTGTCTACTAATATATCATATATATAAGTAGCATTCGTCTCACGCTGTTATATGATCACATCACATCATAGAATAACAGAAGCAGATATATGATATATAGGATATATTAGGATGTCCGTGTTTTGGATTAAGCCATTAACGAAAAACTCGGATTCCACGGTCATGATGAATAGCCAAGCCCACACCCCTAGACCCCTACGAGAGGGGCAAGCAACCCTGCCAATTTTAGAGTTAAGCGACCGGTCTCGACTCCTCGAGATGGCCTCCTACTGGACTCTAGAACCCGGTTACTTGTGCTCTCCGCCTTGGGTCTATTCTAATGCAGAAAAGTAAATAATATATATTGAATGGAGATAACAACCTCAACCCAGAAATGTCCCAATAAAAGAATATTACATACAATTATTTACATGAATAAAAATTGAAAAACTCGCATCTCACATAAAACCCCCGGCTATTCAATCACGACGATCCAATATAATATATCGATAGCAACACAATAACATCATATGTTATCAACGTAAGTAAATATGTATATCCCTAATGCCGTTGTCGTATAGCAACGAGATCGGGGATACTGCCATATATTACACTTACGGTCGCAGAAAAGAAGTGAAAACTACAATAATTAGAATCCGCATCTATAGACATCATAAACCCGGATTATCACATATTTTGAATTTCATGCCTAATGCAATAAACTTTACATTTAAGCCTCAAATTGAAAACCCTTTTAAAAAATTAAGCCGATCAATTCAACAAATTTCCGATTAATAGATCGAAGGCTCGTCGAGAACTTTAGTGGATGGCCGCACCCCCGAGGCCGTCAACGAAGTTGACTTGGGCAGAACACCATGGCCGTGATCACCCGAGTGGATGCTCTTGGTCATGGGGTTCTCCTATAGTCACTTGGTCAGGGCAAAGGGCGTGGCTCTTTACTAGTGTCTCCCTGTGAGTATTCGCGTACGATATGAGATTACGATAGAGTTTCGATCCAACTCCAATCTCCTTGGTAATCCATCATATGAGACTAAAATACGAGATTTATAAATCGACAACTAGTTTTTGCAAAACTAATCAATGTGGATTCCCAAAATTTTTATCACATAACCAAAGAAATTAGACAAAATTAACATTTCGATCGATATTTCAATCAACAATAATTTACAGAGACCTCAACCGCTTAAGCCACATTAAAAATATCTAGAAAATCCAAAATATGAAAATAAAGCAGCATGAGAAAACTGGAGTTCTAATTCCACATGTGCGCGGCGGAACTGCGGCCAAGACATGGTCTAGCTGGCGATTTTGCGACCACTTGGAGGAATTAGGAGCCCGTATTTCTTGTGCCACCCTAGAATAGCCTGCACAATTTTCTGAGCATTTTTAATCTAAAAATATTGAAGTTTTAAAAATTGGACAGAAACTACAATTATTCGGAGTTAAAACGTCGATCGAACACTGTAATATTGTCTAGACTTCGCCTAAGCCTCTAGTTTGTCTCTGATACGATGAAAGTATGTCTTATCACCTCTACTAGTTTTCTATGAGTATCAAGTATGTAATTTTAAAAATCTAGAGGGTTAATTCTACTTAATAAAGATCATACTAGAGATTAGGGTTTCAAAATATAGCAAAACAAGTTCTAAACTAAGCGAGGAGAGGCTACAGCCTTTATAGTTTAGTCCTTCACTTCAAAAGCTCCAAGCAGTAGTCCCTAGAACTTTTCTTTGACTCCACTTGAAAAATGGAACGAGATTGCTCGAAGTCTTCATCGTCGAAGATGATCCACCTTGAGCCAATTCACACTCAAGCTCACACTTCACTAATTAAGGTATTGGTGAAAAGAACAACCTATACTAATTTGCTAGAGTAGTGTAGGTTGATGAAGTAGGGATTTTGCTCACTAAAAATCTTTCTTTCTTTATCTTTTTCTCAACCTAGAAAGAAAATTAGAGAGAAGAAGAAGATAAACCTTGGGGATGAGAATGAGAGTTGAGGATACGATGAGATAAAGAAAAATGATTAATATATATGAATAAAACAAAGAAAGGAAGATGAGTCATGGCTTCTCAATACTTCTCCATGAAACCAAAGAATGACTCATTCTTCTTTTTTTTAATTCATATATCTAAATCATTATTTTCTCAACTTTTCTCTAATGTGAGTCTCACACATCCATGTTCGATGTATCATCAACCAAGATACAATATGCATATATATCAAATATATAATGAGATGAAAAGAATTAAAGTGAGCATAATATTATCTAATATATATATATATATAATCATTAAATCAACACTTGATTCAATAATCTGATTATATCACATATAACCTAGCTAATATAAATTAACGCTAGATTAGAATACGATATCATATACTCGTATTTAATCAAGCTCCCGCACATATCTCCATACATGCCCTACTTCGTTATGCTTGAGCTAGGAAATCTCTATGTGGGACTCTAAAGACTTGCTAATATGCTAGCAGTAGGTAATGATCACATCAAAAACCTACAAGACGTCAGCGGTACTAGCTGGACATAACTGAAGGTATGTCTTAGCACCTCTACTAGGTTTCTATAAGCATTAAGTATGCAAATTTTAAAAATCTAAAGGTTTAAGCCATACAAATAAGAATCGAACTAGAGAATTAGGGTTTTGAAGGGAAAAAAACAAGTTCTAAACTAAGTGATGGAGGATTACAACCTTTTTAGACCAAGTCCTTCACTTCTAAAGCTCCAAGTAGTAGTCCCTAGAACTCTTCTTTGACTCCACTTGAGAAAGGATCGAGCTTTCTTGAAGTCTTCGATGCCGAAGATGATCCACCTTAAAGTCTCTCTAACTCAAGCTCATTCTTCACTGATCAAGGTATTAGTGAAGCAAACAACCTAAACTAATGGACTGAATTAGAGTAGGTTGATGAAGTAAGAGATTTAGCTCACTAGAAATATTTTCTCTTTTCTTTTCTCAACTCTAGAAAAACCCTAGAGAGAGAGAATGAAGAAGAGATGAGAATGAATATGGATGAGAGAATGAACTAAGTGTTTATGAGATAAGATTGAGGATGATTAAATATATAAGTAGAAGATGAGTCATGGCTTCTCAATGCTTCTCCAAGTATCTAAAACCATGACTAATTTCCCCCCTTTTCTTTTTTTCTTTAAATATAAATCATCCAATATATCTTTTGCTCATGAGTGATTCTCATACATCCTAATCCAATGTATCATCAACCATGATACAAAAATCAATTTCATATATATATATATATATATATATATATATATATATCATATGTGTGTATAAACATATATGAAGAGAAGAAAATCTTTAGTGAGCAATAATATTAGTTAATATATATAAATATATCAAATATATAAATATATATCAAATTATTAAATCAACACTTGATTCAATAATCCGGTTATATCATATATAACCAAATAATAACATTTATATATGTATATCAAAATATTAAATCAACAATTGATTCAATTATCCGGTTATATCACATATAACCGACTAATATTCAATATTAGATATTAAATCAACACTTGATTCAATAATCCGGTCATATCATATATAACCGGCCAATATCAAATATATATACATAAATCTAATCATTGAATCAACAGCTGATTCAATAATCCGGTTATATCACATATAACCTAACCGATATCAAATATCGCTAGATTAGAATACGGTATCACATACTCGTATTTAATCAAGCTCCCGCATATATCTCCATATGTTCCCTACTTCGTTTCACTTGAGCTAGGAAACTTCGGTGTGGGACTCTAAAGACTCGTCAATACGCCAGCAGTAGGTAATGATCATATCAGATACCCACAAGCTGTCAGCGGTACTAGCTGGACATAATGGCTACCCAGGTATTGAGTGAATTGAAGATCAACAAGCAAACTTGTCTAAACTCTCGTAAAGCCTATAAGCAACACTTATTGTGCAGTCCAGTCTCTTCGTCTAATATGTCGCATATCGAGTCTGGGGGTGAAATCGTCAGACCCCCACTAACTTGATAAATCATGCCGATGTGTGGCCTATAACCTTTCGAGAAACTACTGATAACACTTACCAGTAAATCTCATCAGCCATGGCTAGGGACTTGCTGTTATAGCCAATCGAGCATAGCGCAACATCAACTCCCAATACCGGGAGAGACGAAACCCTTCCTATCGCTCACTGTCTCCATGTGACTCGAGACTGTACCCAAAATCCACCTGTTTGCATGAATCCTTTGAGCCATAGTTGGGAGGAAATCAAAGCACAGTGTGAACCATACAAGACACTATGACGATCTCGGGTCTACTGACTAACTTGTACAAGTGTCACCAGAGAACTGATATCTGACGATTGGTATGGTACCATCTAGGAGTTCTCAGCGAGTCATGTTCGGTATACCCATTCTCTAATAAGCACTTGTGTACAATCTTTGATGTTAAACACCAATGGTTGTGGGATCAACCATCGCCCCATACAGGGTCAAGAAACGTACACACTAGTCTACTTTGGAATATCGATGCCTGTCTCGATATTCCCTCGACTAAGAACTGTTAAAGGATGTGCTTGTGGACTACACAAGCCCTACTAATATGATCTGCATCATAGTCCTGGTAGTCAAGCCTACATCCTAAGGGCTTTATCAACTGTATCAGAGAGACAGTATACTAATACAAGTGTACATGTTAAGATAAAGAGCAACCAGATAGCATACTATCATGTCGAGTAAGAAAGTCTTTTATATATATGTCCAACCATCCATTATATCATACAATAATGGTCTCTAGGGCATACATATTCCTAACAATCTCCCACTTGCACTAAGGCCAGTTGTTGTAGTATCTCATACCCAACATTCCAAAAATTCTTTCAAACTGCGTCTGGGGAGGGCCTTCATGAGTGGATCCGCCATGTTCTCCTTCGTATCTACTCTCCTGACATTGATCTCCCGGCGATCAACTATCTCTCAGATAAGGTGATACCGCCTCAGAATATGTCTGGATTGCTGATGAGACCGGGGTTCCTTGGCCAAAACCACAGCTCCATTGTTATCACAATATAAGGGTATTGGATCCTCAATGGATGGAACTATACCAAGTTCAGCAATGAACTTCTTCATCCAAACAGCCTCTTTGGCAGCATCGTTAGCAGCGATGTATTCAACCTCCATCGTCGAATCTCGAATCTACTATGGTATCTTGCTTGGAACTCTTCCAACATACCGCCCCTCCATTAAGGGTAAAGTCAAAACCCAAAACCGACTTTCCGTCATCCTTATCACTCTGGAAGCTAGAATCGGTAAAGGACTCCACCTGGAGTTCTCCGTTACCATACACCAAGAATATTTCTTTAGTACTTCTCAAGTACTTAAGAATGTTCTTCACAGCTGTCTGGTGCTTCTCCTTTGGGTCTGATTGATACCTACTTTCCACACTATGTGCGTAAGCTACATCCGGTCTGGTGTATAACATCGCGTACATGATAACCCAACTGCAGAAGCGTTAGTGTATATGCCTTAGAGGCCATTATTGTATCATACTGGTTTGTATATTACTTAATAGAAGCTTGGATATTCACAGTTGTATAGACAGTCTTGCTCAAAATGGTAGTATGCTACTTGGTTTGTTTCTACTTTAATATGTACATGTGTTTCTTTTAGCATATCACTTATACATATTAGTAGAGCCCTTGGGATCTTTGCTTCATTACCAGCGTTGTGATGGAAGTCACACTAGTGGGGGCTGGGTAATCTACAAGAACATCCTTATACAGGTCCCTAGTCATAGGATTATCGGGACGGGGCATCGATACTCCGGAGTAGACTAGTGTATACGCTTCTCATCCCAGCAGGGGAGATGGTCTGTCCCACAGCTATTAGTATGTCTTACTGGAGATAGTATGCAGGTGCTCGTTAGGTTACGAGTACACTGGATAGACTCGTGGTGTACTGCTGGTAGGTATTATACCTATCGTCAGGTAGCAGTTCCCAGGTGATATGAGTACAACTTAGTCCGTTGACTTGACATTGTTGCTTCGCCTCAAGTGTGTTCCCACTGTTCTTAGATTATTACCCTACCACGGCTCTATTGAGTTGTGCAAACAGGTAGTAGTTGGATGTAGTTCCGAAGCACTTAGAGGCAGTGGCGGTTAAATAGAATTCGTCTCTCCCGGTATTGGGGGTCGATGTCGCGCTGTGTTCGGAATGCCATTACACAAAGTCCCTGGCCAAGGCAAGCGAGGTTTACTGGTTGGTTTATCAGTAGTTTCTCAGGGTGTTCTGGACTATTCTCCGACATGACTTATTGCGCTATGAGGGGTCTGACATTTAACGGCCGCCTAGGCCCGATATGCGATACTCTTAGATGAACAGACCGGATTGTATGGAGATTGCCACAGACAGGCTCAGTAGGAGTTCGGATGAGTTTCCTCATCGGCCTTCTTATCGACAGATACCTGGGTAGCCGTTACGTACAGCTAGTGCCGCTGATGTGCTTGTGGTTAAACCTACTGCCGGCGTAACTGTCGAGTCTTTAGAGTCCTACACAGAGGGTTTCCCTACTTCAGGCGAAACGACGTAGAGGTCGTATGGTTTTACGACAGGGTTCGATAGCATACATGTACTTCTGCACGTATGATATTTGGGCGGATTATACTAGTGGGCTTTAGTTTAAGCCAGATCTTAGTATTCGATTATTGGGTTAGTTTCATCTCATTGTATTCGTGTTTCTCGAAACGCGAATATGGGTATGTATGTATGGATGAGAGGGGCATTCTTGTAATTGCTCAAGAATTTTTTAGAATGAGACACCTCATTTGGGTTTTAATTATTTGTTTAATTAAAATAATTATGAGGCGGAGGAAAAACATTATTATTCATTATAATTAATGATTAAGCATGTATAATTGGTTTGACTATGGGGAAAAGTTTGACTTAGATATTTTGTGAGATATTTTGTGTGAGCACTAGATATTTTGGAGATATTTTAATCAAGCCATGCTCATAGTCTAATCAACTAGCCATCTCAATTATTCACTATCATAAATACTTTCTATTTCCTCAAGCTTGCTCTCTCTCCTTCTTCCTCTCAAACCTTAGTATCTCATGTGTTGAGAATCAAAAGTTAGTGAGACTTAGCAACCCAAAATCACTCTCTACTCACTCTAGGTTACTTAGTTTACCACACCAAATACCCTAGTTGCCTCATCTTAGAGGTTGGAGCTTAAGGTAGAAGCTCTCGGATGGATCATCTTTGACGTGGAGAAGCCGACGAGGAGGCGCATCCACCACCACTCCAAGGAGCTCACATCAAGGAGGAGGACCGCGAGGAGAAAGACTTGTAGCTTGAGGTAAAATCTTCTTACATAGTAGTTACAACTCCTAGTTAGTATGTTAGTTAGGGTTTAGCAAAGATCCTTATGCATAGTTGATGTTACCTAGTTTGCTAAAATTTGATTTTTACCTATTCCGCCTTCCCGTTAACCCGTGGGGTGAGTGACATTGAGTTACAAGAAGTATAGGGTATCACATGCATGCGAGCCCTCTCCAAATCAGTCTTGGGAGAAATCTCTTTGGAGAAAGTGATTCCTAAACAAGCCGGTAAATTACCACTCTTATAATCTTCCATACTAAACCTCTTTAGTATGGTGTCTATGTACCTGGATTGAGACAATCTTAACATCCTTTTAGATCTATCTCTATAGATCTTTATCCCCAGGATGTAGGAGGCATCACCCAGATCTTTCATAGAAAACTTTTGTGATAGGAAAAGTTTGACCGAGTGCAGCATAGGAACATCATTTCCTATCAAGAGTATGTCAGCCACGTACAATACGAGAAAGACAACCTTACTCTCTACAACCTTTTTATATATACAAGGTTCATCTATGTTTTTGATGAAGTCAAACTCTTTGACTGCCGTATCAAAACAGATGTTCCAACTCCATGATACCTGCTTTAATCCGTATATTGATTTAAGCAGCTTGCACACTTTTCCACTGCTCTCACTGTCTACGAAGCCCTCTGGCTGTGTCATATACACGCTCTCTTATAAATCACTATTTAGAAAAGCGGTCTTGACATCTATCTGCCAGATTTCATAGTCATGATATGCAGCAATAGCAAGTAGGATCCTGATGGACTTAAGCATAGCCACTGGAGAAAAAGTCTCATCATAGTCGACACCTGGTCATTAACGAAAATCTTTTGCTACAAGTCTAGCTTTGAAGGTCTCAACCTTTTCATCTACACCAAGATTTTTCTTAAAGATCCACTTGCACCCAATGGGTTTTACCCCTTCAGGAGTAACTTTCAAAGTCCATATTTTGTTGGTGTACATGGATTCCATCTCAGATCGCATAACATCTAGCCATTTCATAGAGTCTCCACTTGTGATGGCCTGCTCGAAATTAGTTGGGTCATCATCTTCCATGATGCAATCCCCACTTCCACCGTCTATGAGAAAATCGTAGTATCTCTCAGGTGGATGAGGAACCCTACTAGATCCGCGGAGTGGCTGAGCTTCATCGGGGACTATTGAATCCTCCGGTTCTACCAAATCATCAGTTGTATTTTGTGTAGCTGGAACTTCTTCCAGCTGTACCCCATTACCACTAATTTCTTTCACAAGAAATTCCTTTTCTAAAAAGGTGGCATATTGAGAAACAAACACTTTTTGTTCCTCAGTGTGGTAGAAGATATATCCATATAAATTCTTTGGATATCCCACAAACTTGCAAAGAACTGATCGTGCTTTAAGTTTGTCCGGATTCTGTTTTTTAACATAGGATGGACAACCCCATATCTTAACTCGTTTAAAAGATGGTCTCTTTCCATACCATATCTCACATGGAGTAGTAGGCACGGATTTGGTCGGAACCCTATTCAATAGGTATGCAGCTATCTTAAGTGCATAGCCCCAAAAGAAAATAGGTAACTCAGCAATACTCATCTTAGAGTGCACCATATCTAATAGGGTGCGATTCTTCCACTCCGATTCTCTATTGTGCTGTGGTGTATACGGAGGAGTAAGCTGAGAGAGAATCTCAATCTCTTTTAGATAATCTCGGAATTCCTTGCTTAAGTATTCACCTCCTCGATCAGATCGAAGGATTTTAATACTTTTACCCGTCTGGTTCTCTACTGCGTTCTTATATTCCTTGAATTTCTCAAAAGCTTCAGATTTGTATTTCAACAGGAACATATGTCCGAATCTTGAGAGATCATCGGTGAATGTAATGAAGTATAAGAAACCATTCCTGGCATGTGTAGACATAGGACCGCATACATCACTATGTATCAGTTCCAAAAGTTCAGTAGCTCTTTCTTTGTGTCCCGTAAACAGAGTTTTGGTCATCTTTCCTTTGAGACATGACTGACAAGTTTCATAAGATGTAAATTCGAACGGATTTAAATATCCATCTTTATACAGCTTGGCTAGTCTTATCGCATTGATATGACCAAGTATACAATACCACAAGAAGGCGTCGTTCATTTCTGAACTTTTCCTCTTGTGTGTATTCTGTATATTTAGAATTGTATTTTGATTTAGAACGTATATACCGTTACACAACGTACCAAACCCAATCAACACTTGATTTAGGAATATGTTCATAATATTTTTCTCTAATACAAAGTTATATCCTTCTTTACCTAATAAAGAAACGGATATTATATTGCACATCATTGAAGGTATGTAATAACAGTCGTTCAAAATCAATGTATTACCATTTGGTAATACTAGGTGATATTCGCCGACAGCTCCGGCAGCAAAAATTGCTCCGTTCCCTACTCTGAGAGACATATCACTTTTTCCCAGTTCTCTACTTCTCTTTAACCTTTATAACATATTACAAATGTGGGATCCTGATCCGGTATCTAATGCTCAAGATGTAGAGCAGACTGAGAAACAGTTCTCAATAACTAACACACCCGAAGAAGATGCATCAAAATACTCTTTCTACGTTTGGGTTGCATGGGAATCCTTGCATTCCCCTATCCCTTGCCCAGACTTATAACGGGTGTCATAAGATAAAGCAGAACCAACGTTCCCTAGCCCAGTATAATAAGCGGGTTCGGTTAATACATTCATATTATTATCTTGATAAAGGCGTGTCATGGTCGCTACCTAGAGAGAGAGAAGAAAACACTTTAGTCTGCGCTCTTTCAAGATTAGATTGGTTATTATCTTATCTAATCAGGATTACTCCCACTATTTTTTATCAAATCTTTCTTCAAACCCTAAAAAGTAATATTAGCCGGGATTAATTACACCCTACAAGTTCGCCAATCGGTTAGTCAGGCATGTGTTGGTACTCCGAGGGAGTCTCTTCGTGCTTCCGCATGGAACTAATTAAATAACCTCGTTTCCATAGGGGAATAACCACGTTAACATCTTTCTTAGACACCTACTGGATTAGCTAATTGTAAAGTGGAAAACTCTCTCAGGAGTAACACTTACTCGCAGTAGGTATCGGGATCCAACTATCATATAGAAGGTATGCAATCTCATTGCAAATTTCAACACTTGAAATTCCCAATATCTGTTTTTACCCTTACCGACTTATGATCTTAACTATAGTTAACAAATCATAAGCGCTAGTCAAGTTCAACCCGTCATTTCGTGATTGAATTAAACCCACCCGCACGACCCTTAATTATGGTCAACAAGGCCGTACGACTACCCTAATCCAATTGCATCAATATACGGCAGATAAGTACTAATCAGCTACCGCATACTACGTCTTGACTATGGTCAAAAAACGCAGCACGAATACTAAATAGCACTTATCTGAAATGACGGAGGGCTACGGCTGGTTTTGAAGAAAATCTTTAACGTAATGAACTTGATATCGTTGTAGAATCTAGTGATTTGAAACGGGGTGTTTTAATCTCCGCTTTTAAAATCGAGTATTTTTTCAAAACAAACTGAGTAGGTTGTACCATATGCTAGCTTTGCTAAAGAAGTGTCACGACCCGAAGGTACGGAACGTGACCGGCACTTAAATTACGAAACGTCTCAAGGCGTAACGTAATCTAAGTAAGCCAAAGCCCAGAAATCTAAACCATTTAAAGAAATAGAGTGAAGGAAAAATTATTTAAAGAAAGCAATTTTAACAGAATAAGTCACATTAAACATTTTTAAAAACATCAAAACTTCCCGAAAATTTCGGCAGAGTCTCCTTTGTAAATACTGGCCGCAAATGGTTACAAAACAAGAATACATACAAGAATGAATAAAGGTATCCCCAAGCGGGAGCTAGCTCTTCGCCAATGGTGGAATCACAATCACATGCAATTAATATATAACATAAAGTGCAAAATAAGTATATGAAAACAAGAATAAAAAAACACCACGTCGGCTCAAGTGAGTATCGACACTAAACACCACAAATACAAGTCTCACGAGTCTCACCGTCTAGTCCAATATACAAAGGTAGATGGAGTATACTAGATACAAATAATAATACAAGCTGGAACAAAAGTATCCTCGCAACCCACCTATGAGCATAGCTGCAAATCGATGCAATGAAGTAAAAAGAGGAAGTACGCGCCCCGCTACTGCGCTGACGGGTCGAACCTGCAAGGTACTGTGGCACAACGGAGGTGAGTTGCCAACTTGAGAGTAGTAAGTAACATCTAATAAGGCTATCATAAGCATGCACGCAATGCTTCATAGCCAACATATATCAATACAATGCGATGCACTCGTATGGATGCAATATGAATGCATAATCAAACACGAAACTTGAACATGTCTGGTATGAGAAAATTTTTATTTTTATCTTAGAAAAATCTATGTGCAATAAACCGAAGTACTATCAATGAAATAAACAGAAAATCCGTGTCAAGTATCGACACAATACATGTATATCTCAATATCTCAAAGTCTTAATATCTCGATATCACGATGTCTCAATATCTCGATATCTCAATGTCTCAATATCTCAATGTCTCAATGTCTCGGGCTCCGTCAGTCCGGATCGGCCCATCTCATCAAATCTCATGACTACGGTCGATATCCTCCGGATATCCGCTGCGCCAATAATAACCGGTCGGTAGTGCTCCCCTGCCGGGCTCAACGCCATCTATACATCTTCTTGCCCCGAGGTACCGCACCGGGTCCACCATGTATCCGCAGACGGTGCATCCCCCTCCTTGAATCGGGTATATAATACATCTCAAGAACAGAGAAAACTCATGGTGGACGCCACATACATCATATCATGAGAAAACCGCAACTTATATTTTTAAAATGATAACAGGTTTATAAAATTCTTGCGGTTTTCCCAAAAATCCAGAAATCTCATAAATACTGAAGTCCTCGAGAAGAATCACAATATGTAAACATGCCGGTGATGATGGATGTCTATGATACGATAGCATATACCATGCAATATATGACCAGAAACTATGTATGAATTATGATGCAATGATGTATGTATATGTGACTAGCCATCCTACGTGTCAATGTTGATGAATGAATATACAAGTATCAGTTTACATATCATATATGGCGCAAATGGTTTAGATACAAATTTAATCAAGTTTTATAGTGTTCGTGGTATAGCAATTACCAAAGGCGTGTGTGTTACATGAATAGTGCAGTGCGGCATGAACCAATGGTAATGGTGCAAGTGTCCTATGAGATAATATCATGAGTATATATAAGATGATACAATGTAATGAGATGAATGACTAGGAGACGACGCATATAAATACAAGCACTATTAGTAATCCTAACTATCGGACGCCCCGCGCCATTCAGACGATCCTCCTATAGATGTGTACATCTACTCACCGGAACGCCTCGGCTAATCTGATCCGATCTCAGCCTTATCATTCCGTGCCACGTCCGACGCCTATGCACCGATCCTAGAATCGCACATAAGTAAATAAGAGGATAGGTATATGAATAGCCACAGACACAACGATACAAGTCAACCACGTGCACTAACTAGACACGCACGCACTTGGTGATCAAAACGCGCTCGCGACAACGCCACAAACCACAACTAGGATCGCTATACGTGAAAACTACCAAGCCTAGAACCCAATCACACCAATCGCGCATTTGCAACGCACTAAATATTTTAGTTAATAGGTTATAAATCATCAAAACCTCAAACTTAATTAAAATCGATTTATTCCAAAAACCTAGTAAGCATCACCTAATCATTTTAGTGCAAATCTAAATGTTTTAGCAATTGTAGTAGCCACAATGTTCACTTAATATCTTAATTAGGTCACAAAAATATTAACTAGATTTTAATCTCACCTATTTACATTAATCCTAAAAATTTAGTTTGCAAGATTATATAATTTGGACAATTTAGAAGTAACAATTAGCAAATTAACAACTAGTTTAGATTTTTCAAATCTTAAGATGTTAAACTGCACATTGTAACCATAATCAAATGATAAAAAACCTAACTTAAACTCAAACCCTTTTCTTTAGAATTATAAATTTCAATTAAAACCATATTAACACTTAATTTAAAATGAAATTATAACAAGTATGAACAAAGTAACCATTTGAGTAAGGTTATACCTCAACAATTTTGGAGATCTAACATGCAAACTTATCCTCCCAAAATGCTCTTCTTGCTCCAAGATCTAAGCTAGTTTGGGCCAAGGAATATTGGATAAAGGTTTAATGATGAATTAGTGAGACTTTGTATTGATTTTTGATGCAAAAATGGAGAATTTTTGAACAGAAATGAGGTTGAGAAATGGAGGAATGGGGGCTGCCTAGGCTAGGCCAGAGGTGAGGGAGAGAAACAGAGAGTGAGGTGTGTGTGTGTGTAGAAACATCCCCAATTATTACATCTATTAACTCATTTCTTAATTCCTTTTTTAATTAATTAATTTTATTTTATTTTCTAGCCAATCCTAGACTTTTCTAGAACCATTGAGACAATTAAAGAACAACAAGAATATGTTACAACTAGCTATTAGTTGTCATGGTGCACTAATGTGCCATTAACCCATTCTCATTTGTAATTTACACTAATTAAATGTATAGGTGAAAGCTTAAAATAATATAAAAAATAATTAATTAAGGAAAAATATTTAAGTAAATTAACAATTTATAAGTGACTAAATAAATACCAAATACTAGCAATTACATAGTTAAAATAGGTGTATTTAAGTCTATGTTGAAAAATAATTATATCTTGGTTTGTAAGGAAAACACAAGTTATTTTACCGATTATCGGAAAATTCATCTAAACGATTTTTAAAACGTTACAATCTTCCCCTCTTAAAGAAATTCGGTCCCCGAATTTAAAATCTAACTACGCGTTCCTTCGAAGAGATGGGAATAGTTCTCTCTCATCTCGTCCTCGACTTCTACGTGACCTCTTCACCGCTCGGGCCATGCCAAAGAACCATTACGGTAGGTATGTCCTCGGACCTCGGTTTCCTCACCTGCCAATCTAGAATGACTATCGGCTACTCTGTGAAAGAAAAAAAATCATGCTCCAGCAGAACTGTCTGGTACCGAATCGCATGAGAGGGATCAAGAAGGTACTTGCGGAGCATCGATACATGAAACACGGGGTGAACATCTAGAAAGCTAGGTGGAAAAACCAAATGATAAGCAACTGTGCCGATACGCTCGAGAATCTCAAAAGGACTTACATATCTAAAACTAAGCCTTCCTTTCCTCCTGAATCTCAACACGCCCTTCATCGAAGAATCCTTTAAGAAAACATGATCGCCAATGGTGAACTCAAGTCTGCAACGGCGTCTATCAGCATTAACTTGTGCCTGCTCTCGGCCGCTCTTAGCCTATCTTGAATCAACTGGATCTTCTCAGTCGTCTCCTGCACAATCTACGGCCCCAAAAATACTGCTCTCACTGAGCTCTATCCAACATATGGGCGATCGACATATCTCCCTATATAATACCTTAAAAGGTGTCGTCTGAACCTCCTCCTGGAAGTTGTTATTATAGGAAAACTTATCAAGGTCAAATGACGATCCCTGCTGCCACCGAAATCTAGAACGCAAGCTCGGAGCATGTCCTCAAGAATTTATATGGTCCGCTCTGATTGACCGTCGGTCTGCGGGTAGAAAGCTATATTGAAACTCAATCGGGGTGTCCAAAACCTCCTGAAGTTTCTGCCATAGTCGGCTGGTGAACTGGGTGTCCCAGTTGGACACAATACAAGTTGGAACCCCATGCAGTCGCACAATCTCATCAACATGTGTCTTAGAATAACAAACCCGAAAGTGATCTTACTGGCAGAAAGTGAGCCGCTTTCGTTAATCGGACTACGATTACTCAAATAGAGTCATACTCTCAATTGGTCCTAGGTAGAACCACGATAAAATCTATAGAGATCTGTTCAAAGGTTGTAATTCTCCTGCTGACCCCTGATGCTCGGTCTTGACTAGCTGACAAGTCAGCATCCCGAAACAAAAATCTGTGACATCTCTCTTCATCCCTTCCTACCAGTAAACATCCCTCAAGCCGTAGTATATCTTGGTGGAACCCAGATGAACACTATATACTTACTGATGTGCCTCCTCAAAAGTCTTGCGTCCCAGTCCCTCGGAATCTGGCACACACAGTCGAGTCCCAAACCGTAGTACTCTCTGGTCATCAATCACGAATTCTGAATCCCTGCACCGTCGAATCTGTTCCATTATCTCTGACAACAAATGTCATCGGACTGTGCCTCATGGATATAAATAAGAAACTGTGGACGTACACGGATATGCACAAGCTGTCCCCCGGTTGGAGTAAACTCGAGCTGCACTCGGCTGTCGCATAGAATCTCCCAATCTGTCGTCGACTGCCTCTGAACAGCGCTAAAGCAAGATAAGCTATCTCCGGGCCTCCGACTCAAAGAATCTGCCATAAAATTCGCCTTGCCCGGATGATAAAGAATCTCGCAGTCATAGTCTTTCACTAGCCCCATCCAACGGTGCTGCCTCAAATTCCAATCTCACTGCTGAAAGTTGTAATGTCTCCGGATCTTAAGTGTAAAAACCACCGCAGCCATCTCTAAGTCTTGCATGGGATAGTTCTACTTGTGCTTATTCAACTGCCGAGAAGCATCGCAATAACCAACAAAACCGCCTGATCCTAAAGGCAAAGATAAAACTGTGCAGTCATCTAACGCGTCTTCAACTGCTGAAAACTTTGTTCACAAACCTCAGTCCAAAGAAAGGGAACTCTCTTCCGGGTCAACCCGGTCAACGTTGCAGCTATATGAGAAAAATCCTATATGAAACATCGATAGAATTCGGCCAGACCCAAAAACTGCGAACCTCCATCACTGATACAGGTCTGGACCGGTACTGAACGGTCTCGATCTTCTTCAGTTCCATACTTACCATTTCTCGTAACTATGTGTCGCAAGAAGTCCACAATATCCAACCAGAAAGCACACGTGGATAATTTAGCAAATAGCTGGTGCTCCATTAAGATCTGCAACGAAATCCTTAATTACTGCCCAAGCCCCCGTCGGCTCCAAAAGTGTACTAAAATGTCATCAACGAGCACGATAATAACTGATCAAGAAACGGCCTGAATATGCGGTTCATCCAATCCATAAACGCTACTGGGCATTGTTGAGCTCGAACGACATCACCAAGAACTCATAATGCCCGTAACGTGTGTGAAAATCAGTCTTCGGAACATCATAGTCTCGAACCTACAACTGGTAGTAGCCTTACCACAAGTCAATCTTCAAGAAATGTCCTGCACCCTGGAACTAATCAAATAAATCGTCGATGCGAGGTAAGGTATATTTATTCCGCACAGTAACCCGATTCAACTGAAGATAACCGATGCACAAACGCAAACTGCTGTCTTTCTTCTTGACGAACAGGACAAGAGATTCCCAAGGTGACACACTCGGACGAACAAGCCCTTTACCTCACAAATCTTGCAACTGATCCTTCAGTTCTTTATGCTCTGCCGGGTCCCTCGGATATGGCGGTATAGAAAAAGGCTCCGTGCTGGGAATCAAGTCAAAGCAGAACCCAATATCGCTCTCTGGCTACAAACCCAGCAACTTGTCAGGAAAGGCATCTTAAAATTCCCTCACAATCGGGACCTGGTCCAACGGGACCTCTCTGGCTCTAACATCACAAACATACACCAAGAATTCATGACATCCTTTCCTCAAAAGCTGACTAGCGCTAAGAGAAAAAATCAAACTGGGAAAGGCGACGCTACGGTCTCCCCGAAAACAAGAACTGGCCCTCCCGGAAAAATAGATCTGACTGCCTTCTAATGGCAGTCTACGGATGCATAACATGTGGCTAATCAATCCATGCCCAGAAGAACGTCAAGGTCTAACATATTGAGAAGAATCAAATTGACAGAAGAATCCTTATCTCCGATACGAACAAAACAAACATGAATGAGAAATATATCGAGCGACAAAGGATTAGCCTATGGAAGAAATCACAACAGCGGCTGATTTAGGACTACTATCGGCTAGACTTCGATACAAATTATGTGGATACCATTTCAAACGACACCAGAAAGAATATCCGTCACAACGACATCTGTCTAACCGCCTTTGAGCTGACATACCGGTACAAATCTGCTTTGGTCCAGAAACGACTGAAGTCTCAGAAATGCGATCTTCTAACAGTAAGGCCGCATCCATAGTAATGAAGTAAGTGTCAAAAGGTTGGGTACCAATAGCAAGAAATAACTGCGTGTCAAGTCCCGCACAAAACTCTTTATGCGTTTCTCTTCAGTGTCCACCAGGTAAGGGGCATATCGGACCGCTGTGTAAACTAAATGTCGTACTCGGACACTGTCATCCCTGAAGTCTTGCGCAAAGGCTCAAAACTACGAGCTCGGGTATCTTGAACGCTCTCCGGAAGGAAACGAGCAAGGAATACAGCTGTGAACTTCATCCCAGTCATAGGAGGTAGATCTGTAGCTCGGCCTTTCTCAACCAACTCGCACCACGTCTGAGCAAGACCTTCTAGAAGAAAATTCGCAAGCTCAACCCATCTCTTGTCAGAACATCTCAGTGAATGACAAATCCTAGCCATCCTATCGAGGAATGTCTATAGATCCTCCGCTGCATCTGTGCCGGTTAAAACTGGAGGCTTCAGCCTCAAAAACTCCTGTAAGGATACGGAAGTAGTCTCGGTAACAACAGAAACAGCTGCCTGAGTAGCAGGTACAATCACAGTCCCTGCAGTAAGAGGGACATCATCGGCTCTCGAAGCTCAACTAACCTCAACTAACAATCCAACCATCTGTCACAAGTCCTGAATACTCGACTCCAGCCTAGCCATCCGTCCTGGAGAAGGCGGATCACTCTGTCCCTGAGGGGTAGGCGTATCGCCCTAATCGGTCCTCATCTAAAACGAGCCTACTCTAATCTCGTCCCCGGCGGCAGTCCTCTGGCCCTCGTAGTCTCCGGTGGCATAGTGGCTGGAGCAAGAACAGGGTTGATAGGAACATTGCGATCAAATCAAAGGTTTTCCAGAATCAAGGAAGGAAATACAAGCAATTATATATCCTAAGGTCACTTAGGCGGAGTACCGTATCGTATGTATGCCGCGGAACATACACACGCTACGTCACTCTGCTCAAGTCACCTACTCCATCTACCAAGGGTCATCCAACACTGAGAAAGGTAAAACCTAACGCTCTAATACCATCTTATTCATGACCCGAAGGTACGGAATGTGACTGGCACTTAAATTACGAAACGTCTTAAGACGTAACGTAATCTAAGTAAGCCAAAGCCCAGAAATCTAAACCATTTAAAAAAATAGAGTGAAGAAAAACTTATTTAAAGAAAGCGATTTTAACAGAATAAGTCGTATTAAACATTTTCAAAAACGTCTAAACTTCCCAAAAATTTTGGCAGAGTCTCCTTTGTAAATACTGGCCCTAAATGTGTATAAAACAAGAATACATACAAGAATGAATAAAGGCATCCCCAAGCGGGAGCTAGCTCTTCGCCAATGGCGGAATCACAACCACATGCAATTAATATATAACATAAAGTGCAAAATAAGAATATGAAAACAAGAATAAGAAGAACGCCACGTCAGCTCAAGTGAGCATCGACACCAAACACCACAAATACAAGTCTCACGAATCTCACCGTCTAATCTAATATACAAGGGTAGATGGAGTAAACTAGATACAAATAATAATATAAGATGGAACAAATGTATCCTAGCAACCCACCTATGAGCAAAGCTGCAAATCGATGCAATGAAGTAAAAAGAGGAAGTATGCCCGCCGCTACTGCGCTGACGGGTCGAACCTGCAAGGTACTGTGGCACAATGGGGGTGAGTTGCCAACTCGTGAGTAGTAAGTAATATCTAATAAGGCTATCGTAAGCATGCACGCAATGCGCCACAGCTTACATATATCAATACAATGCGATGCACTTGTATGGATGCAATATGAATGAATAATCAAACACGAAACTTGAACATGTCTGGTATGAGAAAATTTTTATTTTTATCTTAGAAAAATCTCTGTGCAATAAACCGAAGTACCATCAATGAAATCAACAGAAAATCCGTGTCAAGTATCGACAAAATATATGTATATCTCAATATCTCAAAGTCTCAATATCTCGATATCTCGATGTCTCAATATCTCAATATCACAATATCTCATTATCTCAATGTCTCAATGTCTCGGGCTCCGTCAGTCCAGATCGGCCCATCTCATCAAATCTCATGACTACGGTCGGTATCTTGCGGATATCCGCCGCGCCAATAATAACCGGTCAGTAGTGCTCCCCTGCCGGGCTCAACGCCATCTATACGATCTTCTTGCCCCGAGGTACTGCACCGGGTCCACCATGTACCTATAGACGGTGCATCCTCCTCCTCGAATCGGGTATATGATACAGCTCAAGAACTGAGAAAACTCATAGTGGACGCCACATACATCATATCACGAGAAAACCGCAACTTACATTTTTAAAATGATAACAGTTTATAAAATTCTTGCGGTTTTCCCAAAAATCCAAAAATCTCATAAATACTGAAATCCTCGAGAAGAATCACAATATGTAAACATGCCGGTGATGATGGATGTCTATGATACGATAGCATATACCATGCAATATATGACCAGTATGTATGAATTATGATGCAATCATATATGTATATGTGACTAGCCATCCTATGTATCAATGTTGATTGAATACACAAGTATCAGTTTACATATCATATATTGCGCAAATGGTTTAGATACAAATTTAAGCAAGTTCTATAGTGTTCATGGAATAGCAATTACCAAAGGCATCTGTGTAATATGAATAGTGCACATGCGGCATGAACCAATGGTAATGGTGTAAGTGTCCTATGAGATAATATCATGAGTATATATAAGATGATACAATGCAATGAGATGAATGACTAGGAGACTACACATAAAAATACAGGTACTATTAGTAATCCTAACTATCGGACGTCTCGCGCCATCCAGACGATCCCCCCATAGATGTGTACATCTACTCACCGGGACGCCTCGGCTAATCTAATCCGATCTCAGCCTTGTCATTCCGCGCCACATCCGACGCCTCTGCACCCGATTCTAGAATCGCACACAAGTAAATAAGAGGATAGGTATATGAATAGTCGCGGACACAACGATACAAGTCAACCATGCGCACTAACTAGACGCGCACGCACTTGGTAATCAAAACGCGCTCGCGACAACGCCACAAACCACAACTAGGGTCGCTATACGTTACAACTACCAAGCCTAGAACCCAATCACACCAATCGCGCATTTGCAACACACTAAATATTTTAGAGAATAGGTTATAAATCATCAAAACCTCAAACTTAATTAAAATCGATTTATTCCAAAAACCTAGTAAGTATCACCTAACCATTTTAGTGCAAATCTAGATGTTTTAACAATTCTAGTGGCCACAATGTTCACTTAATATCTTAATTAGGTCAAACAAATATTAACTAGATTTTAATCTCACTTATTTACATTTATCCTAAAAATTTAGTTTGCAAGATTATATAATTTGGACAATTTAGAAGTAAAAATTAGCAAATTAACAACTAGTTTAGATTTTTCAAATCTTAAGATGTTAAACTACACATTATAACCATAATCAAATGATAAAAACCCTAACTTAAACTCAAACCCTTTTCTTTAAAATTCTAACTTTCAATCAAAACCATATTAACACTTAATTTAAAATGAAATTATAACAAGTATGAACAAAGTAACCATTCGAGTAAGGTTATACCTCAACAATTTTGGAGATCTAACATTCAAACTTATCCTCCCAAAATACTCTTCTTGCTCCAAGATCCAAGCTAGTTTGGACCAAGGAATATTGGGTAAAGGTTTAATAATGAATTGGCGAGACTTTGTATTGATTTTTGATGCAAAAATGGAGAATTTTTGAAGAGAAATGAGGTGGACAAATGGGGGAATGGGGGTTGCCTAGGCTCGGCCAGAAGTGAGGGAGAGAAAGAGAGAGTGAGGTGTGTTTGTGTGTGTATAGAAACATCCCCAATTATTACATCTATTAACTCATTTCTTAATTCCTTTTTTAATTAATTTATTTTATTTTATTTTCTAGCCAATCCTAGACTTTTCAAGAACCATTGAGACAATTAAAGAACAACAAGAATATGTTACAACTAGATATTAGTTGTCATGGCGCACTAATGTGCCATTAACCTATTCTCATTTGTAATTTACACTAATTAAATGTATAAGTGAAAGCTTAAAATAATATAAAAAATAATTAATTAAGGAAAAATATTTAAGTAAACTAACAATTTATAAGTGACTAAATAAATACCAAATACTAGCAATTACATAGTTAAAATAGGTGTATTTAAGTCTATGTTGAAAAATAATTATATCTTGGTTTTTAAGAAAAACACAAGTTATTTTACCGATTATTGGAAAATTCACCTAAACGATTTTTAAAACGTTACAAGAGGTCATTCCCGGTAAACGGATCTAGGCTCTTTTCTCATCGAATGAGGTGCTGGATGTTCATAATGAAATACCGCTATGCAAAGCAAAAACTAAAGCTAACTTTTTGGAAAATTTGATTCTACAATATTTTTAGGTTTCTTTTCTTTTCCTTAATCTCATTAATGACGTCCCATCATTTATATTTCCTAAACATCATAGAAGAAACGAAAATAAAACACACATATATACCATTTGCATTCGCCACAAGGACCTGGGTCTTCACCGTAAGATTACTTAACTTACGGCAGGGTGGGGCCAGGACTAGCGTGGATGCAAAACATATATAGTTTATACTAATATATCATATATATAAGTAGCATTCATCTCACGCGGTTATATGATTGTAGGGTTCCTCAACACTGCCGCTGGATTTCGGGAGGCATCGACCATACCGTTTTTAAAAAATTGGCGCGCTAAAGAACCCTAACCTAGAATCTTAACTAAAAAATTAGACGAAACTAGAATGTAAACATCTTTACACTAAGTGAATAAGGAATACAACCTTTGTAGACCGATCCTTCACTTCAATAGCTCCGTGTAGTAGTCCTTTCGCTCCAAGTAGTGAACTCCTGGACTCTAGAAAGGCTCCACAAGATAAAAGGAACAAGCTTACTTGAAGTCTTCGAGGCCAAAGATGATCTACGTCGAGTAGACACTAACTCAAGCTACCTCTTCACTAATTGTGAAGCAAACAATCTAAACTAAATGTCTAATCTAGTGTAGATTGATGAAGTAGGAATTTTGCTCACTTTAAAAATATTTTTCTCACTCATTTCCTTCACCTCCCAAAAGCTAGAGAGCTTGAGGAAGGAGATGAAGAAAAGCAACCATGGAAAAAATATAAGTGTAGAATGAATCTCATGAGTGAGAATAGGAACTATGGGTGAGATAATATCTCATACTAACTCTTGTAAAGACTAAACCATGGCTAAACAATAATGGTTAGGTTAATAAATATCTTCAAGTAAAACAAAATTAGTGGGCTTGGACAATGGTTCCACAAGCTTCCACAAGCTTCAACCATGTGACTAATTTCTAACTAATTTGATTTACTTTAAGTAAATAAAACCTTACATTATTATAAGCATGGTATAAATCTTATACACCCATGTAGCATGTAGCAACTAGCATGACACAATAATATATATCACATATATATTAAGTGCACACAAGTGAGAAAAAGAAATACTTAAGTGAGCTAATATTAGTTAATGTAAATTAATATATTAAATATATAATTATACATTAAATTATTAAATCAACACTTGATTTAATAATCCGGCTATATCACATATAACCGACTAATATCATATGTATCAACTTATCGAATCAACACTTGATTCGATAACCCGGCTATATCACATATAACCGACCGATATCACATATCGCGAGAATAGAATGCGGTATCACATACGCGCATTAATCTCGGTCCCGCACATATCACATATGTGCTCCTACTTCGTTTCGCTTGAGCCAGGAAACCTCTGTATAGGACTCTAAAGACTCGTCAATATGCCGGCAGTAGGTGGTGATCATATCAGCCACTCATAAGCCGTCAGCAGTACTAGCTGGACGTAACGGCTACCCGGGTATTGGGCGATCAGAAGATCAATAAGCAAACCTGCTAATCCAATAAGTAACACTACCGTACAGTCCGGTCTCTTCGTAAGATATGTCGCATATCACAGCCTGTGGGTGGTAAATGTCAGACCCAAATAGCCTGATAATTTATGCCGATGTGAGGCTCATAACGGTTCGAGAAACTACTGATAACACTTACCAATAGATCTCAGCAACCCTGGCAAGGGATTTCCTGTTATGGCCAATCGAGTATAGCGCAATATCAACCCCCAATACCGGGAGAGATGAAATCCCCCTATCGCTCATTGCCTCCATATGACTCGGGACTGTAACCAAAAACCACCATTTTGCACAATCTCTTGAACGTGGTAAGGTGAAAATCAAAGCACAGTGGGAATCACACAAGACTCTATGACGATCTTGGGTCGATGGACTAACCTGTACCAATGTCAATAGAGAACTGCTATCTGACGATAGGTATAATACCATCTAGGAGTTCTCAGGGAGTCCGTTCAGTGTACCCAGTCTCCACTGAGCACCCGTATACCTTCTCTGATGTCAAACACCAATGGATGTGGGATCATCCATCGCCCATCATATGGGTCGAGAAGCGTATACGCTATTCTACTCTGGAATATCGATGCGCCGTCTCGATACTCCCACGACTAGGAACATCTGAAGGATGTACTTACCGACTACCTCTTCCCCACTAGTATGATCTGCATCATAATCCTGGTAGTCAAGTACTCATCCTAAGGGCTTTATCAACATGTAATAGAGAGACAATAAATGTACATGTTAAGATAAAGAGCAACCTGATAGCATACTATCATATCGAGCAAGAACGTCCTCCCTATATATGTCCAAGCATCCACTATAATAAACATCACATGTATAATAATGGCCTCTATGGCATACATATAACTAACAATCTCCCACTTGCACTAAGGCCATTTGTTGTAGTATCTCATACTCAACGTCCCATAAAAGTCTCTCTACAAAAAGGCCTCTATGAGTGGATCCGCCGTGTTATCCTTCGCGTCAACTCTCCTTACCTCGATCCCTTTAAGATCAACCATCTCCCTGATCAGGTGATACTGTCCTCAGAATATGTCTGGATCGCTGATGGGACCGGCGTTCCTAGGCCAAAGCCACAACTCCATTGTTGTCACAATAACAGTTATTGGACGCTCAATGGTAGGAACCTTGTTCATCTCATGAACAAGAAATATCCAGACATCCACTTTGGTAGTATTGTTGGTAGCAATGTATTCAGCCTTTATCATCTAGTTTGCCACGGTATCTAGCTTCGACACTTCCAACATACCATCCTTCCACTGAGGGTAAAGACAAAACCTCTGACTGACTTTTAGTCGACCTTATCACTCTGGAAGCTCGAATTGGTAAACGACTCCCACTGAAGTTCACCGTTACCAAACACCAAGAACATTTCTTTAGTGCTTCTCAAGTACTTAAGAATGTCCTTCACAGCTTTCCAGTGATTCTCCCAAGATCCGATTGATTTCTGATCACTACAACTAGTGAGTCAGCTACATCTAGCCTGGTACATAACATTGCATACATGATAGATCCTAGTGCCAACGCATAGCGTATCCCTTGCACGCGAGCTCTCTCCAAATCAGTCTTGGGAGACTTCTTTTTGGAGAGGGTGATTCATAAGTAAATGGGCGAACCACCACGCTTAGAATCCTCCATACTAAACCCCTTTAGTATGGTGTTAATGTATCTGGATTTGGGACACTCCCAACATCCACTTAGATCTATCATCATAGATCATAATCCACAAGATGTAGTAGGTATCATCCAGCTCTTCTATAAAGAATCCTCGTGATAAGAGGAGCTTGACCGAGTGTAGCATAGGAAGCCATTTCCTATCAAGAGTATGTCATCTATGTACAATACATGGAAGACAACCTTACTCTCTACAACCTTCTTATATATACAAGATTCATCTACCTTTTTGATGAAGTCAAACTCTTTGACTGCCACATCAAAATAGATGTTCCAACTCCACGATGCGTGCTTTAATCCTATGGACTTAAGCATAGCCACTAGAGAAAAGGTTTCATCATAAACCACACCTGGTTATCGATGAAAACCTTTTACTACAAGTCTAGTTTTGAAAGTCTCAACTTTTCCATTTACACCAAGAATCTTCTCAAGATCCATTTGTTCCCGATGGGTTTCACCCCTTCAGGCGCAACATTCAAAGTCATACTTTTTGGTGTACATGGATTCCATCTTTGATCGCATAGCATCCAGCCATTTCACAGAGTCCCTACTTGTGATGGCCTGCCTGAACCTGGTTGGGTCATCATCTACCATGATGTAATCCTCGCTCCCACTGTCATCGAGAAAACCATAGTATCTCTTAGGCGGATGAGGAACTCTACCAGATTCGCGGAGAGGCTGAGGTTCGTTGGAGACTATTGAATCCTTTGGTTTCACCAAATCATCAGCTGTTAGTTTGTCTAACTGGAACTCCTTCTAGTTCTACCTCATGACCACTAATTTCTTCATAAGAAATTCCTTTTCTAAAAAGGTGGCATGTTGAGAAACAAAACACTTTTTGCTCCTCGGTGTTGTAGAAGATATTCCCTCGCAAAAGTTTGGGATATCCAACAAACTTATACAGAACTAACATTGCCTCGAGCTTGTTCGGATTTTTCTTTTCAACATAGGCCGGACAACTGCTTATCTTAACTCGTTTAAGATATGGTCTCTTCCCATTCCATATCTCATATGGAGTAGTGGGCACTGATTTGGATGGAACCCCATTCAATAGGTATGCAGCTTCTCAAGTGCATAATTCCAAAAGGAAATAGGTAACTCAGCAGTACTCTTCATAGAGCGCACCATATCTCATAGGGTGCGATACCTCCGCCCCGATACACCATTGTGCTGTGGTGTATACGAAGGAGTAAGCTTAGAGAGAATCCCATTCTCCGTTTAGAAAATCCAGGAACTCCATGCGCAAGTATTCTCCTTCTCGGTCACATCGAAGGACATACTACTTCTACCCATCTGGTTCTTAACTTCAAGCTTATATTCCTTGAATTTCTCAAAAGTTTCAGACTTATGTTTCAATAGGAACATATGTCCGAATCATGAGAGATGGTCAGTGAATATAATGAAGTACGAGGAACCAACCCTGGCATTTGTAGACATAGGACCGTATACATCACCATGTATCAGTCCCATGAGTTCAATAACTCTTTCTCTGTTTCTAGTAAACGGGGTATTGGTCATTTTATCTTTGAGACAAGACTGGCAAGTATCATAAGATGAAAATTCGAACATATTCTAATATTCATCCTTATGTAACTTGGCTAGTCGTGTCGCATTGATATGACCTAGTCTACAATACCATAAGAAGGATTCGTTCACTTCTGAACTACTCCTCTTGTGTGTGTTCTATATACTTTGAACTATGGTTTGATTTAGAACTTATATGCCATTACATAACGTGTCTGATCCAATCAACACTTGATTAAGGAAGATGTTCACAACATTATCCTCCAATTCAGAATTATATCCTTCTTTAACTTAATAAAGAAACTGATGTAATGTTGTATATCAGGTTCGGCATGTAATAACATTTCTTCAGAATCAATGTATTAATACAGGGTGATCTTTGCCAACTGATTTGGCTACAACAATTGCACCATTCTCTACTCTAGAGAATGATCACCTTTTCTCGGTTGTCTATCTTTCTTTAGCCTATGTAACATCTTACATATGTGGGATCCTATTCCGGTATCTCATACCTAGAACGTAGAGGATACTGAGAAAAAGATCTTGGTAATCGAACACACCTGAAGAAAATGCATCAACATGCACATTCCTCGATTGGGCTGCGTAGGAATCCGGATATTCCCTTATTTCCTGCTCGGACATATAACAATTATAAGATAGAGCGGAACCAACGTTCTCCAGCTCAGCATAATAAGCAGGTTCGGTCAATACATCCATATTATTATCTTGATTAAAGCATGACATGGTTGCTACCAGGAGAGAGAGAGAGAAGAAAACACTCTGCGTATGCTCTTGCAAGATTAGATTGGTTATTATTTTATCTAATCAGGATGGCTCCCACTGTTTTTATCAAATCTTCCTTCAAACCCTAAAAGGTAAGACTAGCCGGGATTAATTACACCCTACAAGTTCGCCAATCTTTCGGCCAGGCCAGTGTCGGTACTTTGGGGGAGGTTCCCCGTGCTTTCGCATTGACCTAATTAAAATAAACCTCATTTTCCTAGGGGCGTAACCCCGTTAACACTTTTCAAGACACCTACTTTGATCGGCTAATTGTAATGTGTAAAACTCTCCCAGGAGTAACTCTTACTCGCGGTGGGTATCGGGATCCAACTATCTCATAGAAGGTATGCAATCTCATTGCAAATTTCAACACTTGAAATTCCCGATAATATTTTACCCCTAGCTTCCTATGACCTTGATGACGGAGGTCAACAAACTATAGACTGCTAGTCAAGTTCAACCCATACATTTCATGATTGAATTAAACCCACCCGCACGACCCTTGACGGAGGTCAACAAGGCCGCACGTCTACCCTAATCCAATCGCATCACATGCTTTAGCAGATAAGCACTAATCAGCTACCGCACACTACGCCTTGACTGAGGTCAACAAACGTAACACGAATACTAAATAGTCCTTATCTGAAATGACGGAGGGCTACGACAGGTTTTAAGAAAACCTTTTGCGTGATGAACTTGATATCGTTGTAGAGTCGAGTGATTTTGAAAAGGAGTGTTTTTTAAGACTTTTGCTATTTTTGCTACAGAGGTCACTCCCGGTGAAGGGATCTCGGCTCTTTCCTTATCGAATAAGGTGCTAGATATTTCACAAATATCACTATGCAAAGCATGAACTAAAAAAGAAATCAAAAACAAAACCATGTGGGTTGTAGCATCTGCCAGTTTTGCTAAAGAGGTCACTCCCGGTGGAGGGATCTCGGGTCTTTCCTTATCGAAAAAGGTGCTGGATATTTTACAAGGAATACCGCTATGCAAAGCAAGAACTACAGCTACCAGTTTTTAAAATAAGATTCTACAATATCTTTAGGTTTCTTTTATTTCATTAATTTCATTAATGAAGTCCCATCAATTATGCTTCCTAAGCATCACAGAAGAAACGAAAGAAGCAATATTTATTATATATCATATATATAATATAAGCATTCACCTTATCATATAAAGTGATCACATCACAGAATATTAGCAGCAGAAGAACACATATGAATTATTGGATGTACTCGGAATTCCGTGTTTTAAATTAAGTCAGTATAAAACATGGGTACCACAGTCGTGATGAATAGCCAAACCCACATGCCTAGACCCCTATAAGAGCAGCAAGCAACCCTACCAATTCTATAGTTAGGAGACCCGGTCTCGACTCTTCGAGATGGTCTCCCACTGGACCCTAGAACCTGGTTACTTGTGCTCCCCTCTTTAGGTCTATCCTAATGCGGAAAAGTAAATAATATACATCAATGGTGACATCATCCTCAACACGGAAGTGCCCTAATAAAAGAATATTACATACAGGTTTTTACATGAATGAAAATGAAAAACTCTCATCTCACATAAAAACCCCCGGCTATTCAAACACGACGATCCAATCTAACATATCACAGCAACACATAACATCACATGTCATCAACGTAAGTAAATATGCGTATCCTAATTGTCGTTGACATATAGCAACGGAACCGGCGATACACCACATATTACACCTACGGTCGCAGAAAAGAAAGTGAAAAACCAAAACAATTGGAATCCGCAACCACTTTAGACATCATAAACCTAATGTATCACATACTTTGGATTTCATGCCTAACCAAATGAATTCCTTAGACATCACATGCCTAACAATTATAAACCCCGCATTTTAGTCTCGATATTGAAAACACTTTTCAATAACCAGTCAAATAATTCAACAAGATTCCAGACAATCTGATCGAATGCTCGTCGGAAACTTTAGTAGACAGCCGCACCCCCGGTGCCGTCGACGAAGTGCACTTAGACGGAACACTGCGGCCGCGAGCACCCGGGAGGATGCTTTTGGCAATGGGGTTCTCCTACAGTCACTTGGTCGGGGCTATGGGGCGTGGCTATCTAGTAAGGTTACCCGGCGAGTATCCGCGTACGCTACATGATTGCGACGGACTTTTGATCCATATCAAAATCCCGTGGAAACCGATCACTTGAGACTAAATTGCTAGATTTATAAAATTTAAATTAGTTTTCACAAAACTAAATATTGTGGATTCTAAGTATTGTATCGCAATTCACAGATAACTAGACGATGTTAAACTTTTCGATCGAATCAACAAACACCCAAAATTTCCCAGAGAGCTCAACACATGAGCACAGTTTAAAAATCATCCAAAATATGCTACAGCACCTATGGACCAACCGTAGAAGGGCCAACGCTTGCCTCACCTATGGTGCCATAGAACTACCACAAATCCTAGGGTTTGGTGGCGGTTCCGGCGGCCACAGAATCGAGTTAGGATTTCGTTCTTCTAGAGGGTCCATAGAATCACCTGCATGATTTTCTGAAGATTTTAAACTTGGAAAAATACAACTCTTGAAAAATTTCCAGGATGGGAGAAAATGAGTTATTGATATTCGTTCAAACTTTTTAATGTCGTCAAGATAACCCGAAATGATGTTAGAATTATGAGTACGAAGCATTTCGAATTGCCTTTACAGAAAGATAACATCACATGCAATCTTAGCAAAAACAAGCAACACCGGAAACACCAAAACCCAAAGACCGGAACACCACACCAAAACGAACCCAAGACTACATTCTAAAACCGGTAGGGTCGGTTCTTCTCAACAAGTGGCCGGTCAAATTCCAGCCAGAGGGGTTTTTTTTCCTGTGGTGTTCATGTAACATCACATGTAACATTCTGCAATTGCTTAAAAAAATTTAGACGACTTAAAAATTCGACAGAAACTTGGTTTTTGTTTCGAGTGTTTCGGAGTTGTTTCGGTTTCATAATTCTACAAACATCGTATAATTCTCTAGCATGACTATGATACCACTATGGGGTTCCTCAGCACCACCACTGGGTTTCGGGAGGCATCGACCATGCCGTTTTTAAAAAATTGGCACGCTAAAGAACCCTAAACTAGAATCTTAACTAGAGAATTAGACGAAACTAGAATGTAAATATCTTTACACTAAGTGAACAAAGAATACAACCTTTGTAGACCGGTCTTTCATTTCAATAGCTCCGTGTAGCAGTCCCTTCGCTCCAAGTAGTGAACTCCGGACTCTAGAAAGGCTCCACAAGATGAAAGGAACAAACTTATTTGAAGTCTTCGAGGCCGAAGATGATCACGTCGAGAAGACACTAACTCAAGCTACCTCTTCACTAATTGTGAAGCAAACAACCTAAACTAAATAGCTAATCTAGTGTAAGTTGATGAAGTAGGAATTTTGCTCACTTTAGAAATATTTTTCTCACTCATTTTCTTCACCTCCCAAAAGCTAGAGAGCTTGAGGAAGGAGACAAAGAAAAGCAACCATGGAAAAAATATAAGTGTAGAATGAATCTCACAGGAACCATGGGTGAGATAATATCTCATACTAACTCTTGTAAAGACTAAACCATGGCTAAACAATAATGGTTAGATTAATAAATATCTTCAAGTAAAACAAAATTAGTGGACTTGATCAATGGTTCAACAAGCTTCCACAAGCTTCAACCATGTGACTAATTTCCAACTAATTTGATTTACTTTAAATAAATAAAACCTTACATTATTATAAGCATGGTTTGATTCTCATACACCCATGTAGCATGTAGCAACTAGCATGACACAATAATATATATCACATATATATTAAGTGCACACAAGTGAGAAAAAGAAATACTTAAATGAGCTAATATTAGTTAATGTAAATTAATATATCAAATATATAATTATACATTAAATTATTAAATCAACACTTGATTTAATAATCCGGCTATATCACATAAAACCGACTAATATCATATGTATCAACTTATCGAATCAACACTTGATTCGATAACCCGGTTATATCATATATAACCGACCGATATCACATATCGCGAGAATAGAATGCGGTATCACATACGCACATTAATCTCGGACCCGCACATATCACATATGTGCTCCTATTTCGTTTCGCTTGAGCCAGGAAATCTCTGTGTAGGACTCTAAAGACTCGTCAATACGCCGGCAGTAGGTGGTGATCATATCAGCCACCCATAAGCCGTCAACAGTACTAGCTGGACATAACGGCTACCCGGGTATTGAGTGATCAGAAGATCAACAAACAAGCCTCCTCATACTTCTGCGAATCCAATAAGTAACGCTACCGTACAGTCCGGTCTCTTCATCAGATATGTCGCATATCACAACCTGGGGGAGGTAAACGTCAGATCCCAATAGCCCGATAAGTCATGCCGATGTGAGGCACATAACGGTTCGAGAAACTACTGATAACAGTTACCAGTAGATCTCAGCAACCCTGGCCAAGGATTTCCTGTTATGGCCAATCGAGCATAGTGCAACATCAACCCCCAATACCGGGAGAAACGAAATCCCCTCCTATCGCTCATTGCCTCCATGTGACTCGGGACTGTATCCAAAAACCACCGTTTTGCACGATCTTTTAAACGTGGTAAGGTGGAAATCAAAACACAGTGGGAATCACACAAGACTCTATGACGATCTCGGGTCGACAGACTAACCTGTACCAGTATCACCAGAGAACTGCTATCTGAGGATAGGTATAATCCATCTAGGAGTTCTCGGCGAGTCCGTTCAGTGTACCCGGTCTCCACTGAGCACCCGTATACCTTCTTTGATGTCAAACACCAATGGATGTGGGTTCATCTATCGCCCATCATATGGATCAAGAAGCGTATACGCTAATATACTCTAGAATATTGATGCCCCGTCTTGATACTCCCACGACTAGGAACATTTGAAGGATGTACTTACCGACTACCTCTGCCCTACTAGTATGATCTGCATCATAATCCTGGTAGGCAAGTACTCATCTTAAGGGCTTTATCAACATGTAATAGAGAGATAATAAATGTACATGTTAAGATAAAGAGAAACCAGATAGCATACTATCATGTCGAGCAAGAAAGTCCTCCCTATATATGTCCAAGCATCCACTATAATATATACCACATAAATAATAATGGCCTCTAGGGCATACATATAACTAACAATGATCACATCATATCGAAGAAACAGCAGAAGAAAACATATGAAATACATGATATACTAGGAGGTCCATGTATTAGATTAAACCAGTAATGAAAAACACGGATTTCACGATCGTGATGAATAGCCAAGCCCACATCCCTCGACCCCTACGAGAGCGGCAACCAACCCTACCAATTCTAGAGTTAGGCGATCGGTCTCGACTCCTCGAGATGGCCTCCCACTGGACTTTAGAACCCGGTTACTTATGCTCCCCGCCTTGGGTCTATCCTAATACGGAACAGTAAATAATATACATCAATGGAGACAACAACCTCAACCCAGAAGTGTCCCAATAAAAGAATATTACATACAAATTTTTACATGAATGAAAATTGAAAAACTCTCATCTCACGCAAAAAACCCCTGCTATTCAATCACGACGATCCAATATAACATATCAACCAGCAACACAATAACATCACATGTCATCAACGTAAGTAAATATGCGTATCTCTAATGTCGTTGACGTATAGCAACGAGATCGGGGATACAGCCATATATTACACTTACGGTTGCAGAAAAGAAATGAAAACTACAATAATTAAATCCGCATTATCCTTAGACATCATAAACCCGGATTATCTCATATTCCAGATTTCATGCCTAAACTTATAAACCTTGCATTTAAGTCTCGAATTGAAAACACTTTTCAAAAACAAGTCGGGTAATTCAACAAGATTCCTGATTAAAATGATCGAATGCTCGTCGGGAACTTTAGAAGATGGCCGCACCCCCGATATCGTCATCGAAGTGCACTTGGGAGGAACACCGTGGCCGCGATCACCCGAGTGGATGCTTTTTGCCATAGGGTTCTCCTATACTCACTTGGTCGGGGCTTGGGGCATGGCTGCCTTGTAGAGTCTCTCGGCGACTATTCGCGTACAACACGAGATTGCAACGGAGTTTTGATCTGAATCGAAACTCCGTGGCAATCCATCAATTGAGACTAAAACACGAGTTTTTCAAATCGTTAACTAGTTTTCACAAAACTTATCAATGTTGATTCCAAAAATTGTATCACATATCAAAGCTATCTACACGATGTTAAAAATTTTGATCGATGTTTCAAACAATACCAATTCATAGAGACCTCAACAACTTGAGCCTCATCAGAAATACCCAGAAAACCAGAAATGTCACAATGAAGCAGCAAAAGAAATATAAGTCCACAACTCCTCATGTTGGTGGCGGAACCGTGGCCAAAACATAGTTTAGGTAGCGGTTCTGCGGCTACATCAAGGAGTTAGGCCCTCGTACTTCTTGGGCTCCATACAATTACCTGCAAGATTTTCTGAGAATTTTTAGTCTGTAAAATATCAACGTTTTAAAAATTGCACAAAAACTACCCAAAATCGGTATTTAAAACTTCGATCGAACACTTTAACATCGTCTAGTCTTCGTCTAAATCTCTAGCTTGACTTTGATACCATGAAAGTATATCTTAGCACCTCTACTAGATTCCTACAAGTATCAAGTATGCAATTTTAAAAAATCTAGAGGTCTAAGCTATACAAACAAGAAGAGAATTATGGTTTTGAAGCAAGAATACAAGTTCTAAACTAAGTGATGGAGATTTACAACCTTTGTAGACCAAGTCCTTCACTTCTAAAGCTCCAAGTAGTAGTCTCTAGAACTCTTCTTTGACTCCACTTGAGAAAGGATCGAGCTTGCTTGAAGTCTTCGATGCCGAAGATAATCCACATTGAAGTCTCTCTAACTCAAGCTCATTCTTCACTAATCAAGGTATTAGTGAATCAAACAAGCTAAACTAATGGGCTAGATTAGAGTAGATTGATGAAATAGGAGATTTAGCTCACTAGAAATATTTTCTCTTTTCTTTTCTCAACTCTAGAAAAACCCTGTTCCCTGATTAAAAAATCAGGAATTGCCTCAATGAGGTATCACGTGCTTATACGTGACCAAGGATCACGTGTTGACACGTGATCTATTTACAGAATTAAAATTCTAAGCAAGCAGAAGTAAAAACAAGTGGCTGAGGAAAGACCCCAAAGGGGCGTCACGTGCTTACACGTGACCAGGGGTCACGTGCTGACACGTGATGGTCTTTAGCCCAATAGAAATACAGAATTAAATTCCGAATAAGGAGGGGTCACGTGCCAACACGTGCTAGGCTTTAAAAGCCTTCTGAATTGATAGAATTAAATTCTAAGTAAAGGAAATCAAAGACCCTAACTGGGAAAATATTTCTCCAAATCTTTCCAAACAAAAAAGGATTATGGAGGACCGTTGGATTAAAAATCCAAGGGTGATTAAAAATCACCAATTTATGAAAAGATTTTAGACAAGGAAAGATTTCCCTAAATTTCACCAAAAATAACAAACAGAATATCTTTTGGATGAAAAATCCAATGGTGAATAAAATTCACTAAGAGATCTAAAAGATCATATTAATTATGAAAAACAAACAAAATCTTTCAATGAGAGATTTACTAAACAAATTGATTCTTTTCCTTCTCCTATAAATAGGAGCCAAGAGGAGAAGAAAGGGATAGAATTTTGAAGAGATAGAATTTTGGGATCTTGAAATTTTCAAAAGGGCAAACAGCAGAGGGAAAAGAAAGGAGAATTTAATTCTCAAGAAAGAAAACCCTAGGTGAGAAAGGGGAAAAGGATCAAAACTTCAAAAAGAGAATTTAATTCTCAATCTAAGAGTTTAACTCTTCTGCAAATGAACTTAGTTCTTCCTCTGGTTGAAGATCTGCAGAAGCAAATCTCCCCATAGGTTGAGAATTTAATTCTCATCGGGTTGAGATTCTGCCATGCAGATCCAAAACCTAGAGGGAGAATTAAGTTTAGAGAATTAAATTCTCTCAAATTTACAGGAATTTAATTCCTTCAAGATAAACTAGGGTTTAAACCTATATGAGAATTTAATTCTCTCAATTTATAGGAATTTAATTCCTTCAAGATAGACAAAACCAGGGTTTAACCCTACTTGAGAATTTAATTCTCTCAAAATTCACGGGAATTTGATTCCTCCTAAATGAAATTAGGGTTTAACCCTACATAAGAATTTAATTCTTCCATATACATAGAAATTTAATTCCTCTAAAACATAATTAGGGTTTAACCCTACAGAGAATTTAATTCTTAAAAAATAAAGAGACTTGAAAGATCTCCATGCATGCAAACAGTTAGATCACGTGTCCCCACGTGATCCCTGAACAGATCTCCCAAAAATGAGAAGAAAAAGCTTTGAGGCAATGCCTTACGTGCTCCCACGTGACCTCCAAAATAACGAGAATAAAGAAAAGACAGGTTCTAACTTGGGCGCTCTCACGTGTTACCACGTGACCCTTTAATAAACTCTTTAACAATCAGCCTATGAATCTCCATCACGTGCCAACACGTGATGGCCAGAAAGTCAAAAAGTGTTTAACACTTATTTGCAGAACAAAGTAAAAGGGATCTGGTCCCACCTTTGGGTGCCCTCACGTGTGCCCACATGACCTATTCCTATATAGTGCTTAACACTAATTTAAAGGTCTTATTTCCAGTGTTTAATACCGTTGTCTTCTAGTGTTTAACACTAATCTGAGAGTTTTATCTCCAATGGTTAACACTGTTGTCTTCTAGTGTTTAACACTAATTCGAGAATTTTATTTCTAGTGTTTAACACTAATTGAGAATTTTATTTCCAGTGTTTAACACTGTTGTCCTCTAGTGTTTAACACTATTTTTTTAGCAAAATTGGCTACTTTTCCAGAGGCAAAAACTTCCCCTTTGACTAAATCTCAAAGTTGAGTAAAACTCACAACTACAATGTTAATGCTCAGTCAAGGATAAAAATATTATCAGAGACTTCAAACTCTTATTTAGCATTGCTAAATAATGTGGGCTTGAACCTAGACAAATGTTTAATGGTCCAACAAAGAGCCAATATTTCTAATCTAATTGGACTTAGCCCAAACTGGCTATAAGTCCTCAATTCAGATTTAACTGAGCCAATGTACTCATAATCTAATTAATTAATCTTAGTTCCAAATTGGACTACAGATCTCCAAATCAACTTTGGTTCAAGGGTACATCTATTCACTTCTTTGATATTTGTCGTTGTAATCCTTCAACGTCTTCAGAGAGGTGATGGATCCCGACAACCACACATTTCACGGACTATGACGTCCTTAATCTTGACTGTGAGGTCTTTAAACTCATGGACTATGACGTCCTTAACCTCGACTGTGAGGTCTTTAAACTCACGGACTATGATGTCCTTAACCTCGACCGCGATGTCTTTAAACTAACATTGGACCGTAATGTCCTTAAACTAACAATGGACCGTAATGTCCTTAAACTAATCGACCGCAATGTCACTAAACTAAACAATAGAGTCCAATTGCTCTCTTGTTGGATCTAAACAATCCCATTAAGTTGATCTTAGTCTAAAATGAGACTAACGTATTCTTAACAAACGTTTAAGTTGATCTTAGTCCCAAATGAGGGTAACGTATCCTTAAACCCAACCCCCCAAACCCAAATCTAAGAAAGATACGGATTTGGACTAGTCCACGCCCTATGGGCGACAACATAAATTAGTCTCCGTATACAATCCACGGGCAACCAAACACAAAACAAACACCCACGACACGAAGTGACCATATGGAGAAGGAGGAAATTGTTACCGCGATGCGGTAGTGTAATTAACTGCAGGGGCTTGCGCCTGCAGGGAAGAGCGTCCCTACAATCAAAAAAAACCCCTCATCAACGAGGGGGAATCTGATGAAGTCTGCTACATCGGCCGCATCTGTTTAAACCTTTGATACATGGTGCCATAAATCAACTTAGCATTTTCGGAGAGGTGGACGGATAGCACCAATTAGCATCTGCCCCGAAATTCAGGCTAGACGTTCACCGCGTCTCTTGCCGCGACTTTTGGAGGGGAACAAACCCTAGAGTGAGGATGAAGAACAGATGAGAATGAACTTGGATGAGAGAATGAATCATGTGTTTATGAGATAAGATTGAGGATGATTAAATATCTAAGTATAAAACAAAAGTAGGAGATGAGTTATGGCTTCTCAATACTTATCCAAGTATCCAAAGCCATGACTCATTTTCTCCCTTTTCTTTTTTTCTTTAAATATAAATCATCCAATATATCTTTTGCTCATGATTCTTATACATCCTAATCCAATGCATCATCAACCATGATACAAAAATTAATTTCATATATATATATATATATATATATATATATATATATATATATATATATGAATAATGGAGGAAAGATGCCATAGGAGGGAATTTCCTCCTATGGCGTCGAAAAAATACAACCTTCATCGTTTTTTCCAATGATCGGCACCAATCATCTTCATCGTTATCATCTAAAATGTGGGTAAACCAAATTTCATGTGATTCTAAAACCTTTTCACCGTTGAATTAATGGGTTCAAAATGAACGGTTTACCGATAATAGAACTTTTTACATTGCTAAATCAACGGTGCAAAAGTTGTAGAATCACATGAAATTTGGTATACCCACATCTTAGATGATAATGATGAAGATGATGGATTCCGGTCGTCAGAAAATACAATAGAGAATATATTTTTTCAACGCCATAGGAGGAAATTCACTCATATGGCCTCTTTCCTCCATTATATATATATATATAAAAATATATATATATATATCATGTATGTATGTGTGTGTGTGTAAACATATATGAAGAGAAAAAAATCTTTAGTGAGCAATAATATTATAAATATATCAAATATATAAATATATATCAAATTATTAAATCAACACTGAATTTAATAATCCGGTTATATCATATGTAACTGACTAATATTATTTATATATGTATATCAAAATATTCAATCAACACTTGATTCAATTATCCAGTTATATCACATATAACCGACTAATATTCAATATTAGATATTAAATCAACACTTGATTCAGTAATCCAGTCATATCATATATAACCGGCTAATATCAAATATATATACATAAATCAAATCATTGAATCGACACTTGATTCAATAATCCGGTTATATCACATATAACCTAACCGATATCAAATATCGCTAGATTAGAATACGGTATCACATACTCGTATTTAATCATGCTCCCGCACATATCTCCATATGTGCCCTACTTCGTTTCGCTTGAGCTTGGAAACCTTTGTGTGGGACTCTAAATACTCGTCAATACGCTAGCAGTATGTAATGATCATATCATATACGTACAAGCCGTCAGTGGTACTAGCTGGACGTAACGGCTACCCAGGTATTGAGCGAATAGAAGATCAACAAGCAAACTTGTCCAAACTCCCGTAAAGCCTATAAGCAACAATTACCGTACATTCCGGTCTCTTCGTCTGATATGTCGCATATCGAGTTTGGGGGGTGAAATCATCAGATCCCCACTAACTTTATAAGTCATGCTGATGTGTGGCCTATAACCTTTCAAGAAACTACTGATAACACTTACCAGTAAATCTCATCAGCCCTGGTCATGGACTTGCTGTTATAGCCAATCAAGTATAGCACAACATCAACTCCCAATATCGGGAAAGAAGAAACCCCTCTTATCGCTCACTGCCTCCATATGACTCGGGACTGTACCCAAAACCCACCTGTTTGCACGGCTCCTTTGAGTCGTGGTAGGGAGAAAATCAAAGCACAGTAGGAACCACACAAGACACTATGACGATCTCGGGTCTACAGACTAACATGTACAAGTGTCACCAGAGAACTGCTTGTAGGGTGTTTTTCGTCACCCCATTGAGATGAGAATACGCGCGCTTGTCAGGCATATTACAGATTTTCCCTGCCTAGGGTAGGCGGGGTTTATTAATTGTGGAGATCCAAATCTCCGGCAGCCGCGAACTAAGCTACCGTTAATTACCCCTCGCCTTTGGAGCGAGAGAACCTCCGATTGACGGGTTAAACAGGTCATGCGAACTCAATGTGCAGTGTTGTGCTTGAAGGGGTTTTGGATATATCGGAGGCCCCGCAGAGTTTTTACGGGGGTCCAAAGGACGTGTGAGTGCCAGTGCCTCACGTACCTAGCACGCTGGCACTGGGCGCTCACGCTGGCACTGGGCGCTCGCGCCTCACGTGCCCAGCACGTGGGCGCTGGTGCTAGCGCTTTGGGCGCTAGCACCTCACGTGTCCGGCACATAGGCGCTCGGGCGCTGGGTGCTTGGGCGCATGCACTAGTGCTTTGGGGGCTAGCACCTCACGTGTCTGACACGTAGGCACTTGGGCGCTGGGTGCTTGGGCGCCGGCAAAAAGAAGGGGTTTTTACCCTCGGAAATAAGAGTTAAACTCCAAAAGAGGATTTTGAGTGGAGTTAAACTCCAAAAGACTTAGATTTGGAGTTAAACTCCTAAAGGATCTCGTAGGTGCATTTTCTCCTTAGGAGTCGTGAGGACCCCAAGTGTGTTTTTCCTTTGTGAGTAATAAGGATCCTACGAAGGCGTTTTCTTACGAGTCGTAAGGATCTCGCAAGTTTTGTTCTTCTCATGTATCATGAGGACACATGAGTGGGTCTTTCCAGATGGAGCATAATTCCAAAGGCGGAGACCGGCCGCTGGACTGGTGATTGAAGTGGGGCACGAGTGTGATGAGAATTATTTGAGCCCGTGGATTGTATATGGTAGTAAATTTAGGGACTAACTATAGGGCTGGGAGAATTTTAGGAAATTAGGTTTTGGTTGGCGTCTACATCGCTGCACTGGAATATGGTACCAGGAGCGACTCATCATTCGCCGTTGAGGATTTGAGTTTTGGACGGCGTCTGCATCGCTGCACTGGAATATGGTACCAGGAGCTACTCATCATTTACTATTAGGGATTTGAGGTTTGGTTGGCGTCTGCATCGCTGCACTGGAATATGGTATCAGGAGCGACTCATCATTCGCCGTTTTTTTTACCCCGATTGCTCTATCATTTCAGCTTTTCTTATCGCGAAGGTCACGATTGCCCTATCATTTCGGCTATTTATTCGCGGCTGCCCCATCATTTTGGCTTTATTTTCATCTTTATTTTTACTTTTTGATTTTTATTGCGAGTTGCCCCATCATTACGGCTTTTTATTTATTTATTTTTTTATTTACACATTTTTACATCCCCAGTTTAACGACTTAGAGGTCGATTGTTCCCAGTTTAACGACGTGGTGGTCGATCGTTCCCAGTTTAACGACGTGGTGGTCAGCTATTTTCAGAGAAAGACAGATGTCCGAGAGAATCAGTTTCATAAAGGACATCGGTCTCCGTTTGTATGAAATTGGCGGTCGCAGCTTGTCTGTTTGTTAACACGTCTTTAGACAGTTCTATCTCTCCTGCCTTGTATTGCTTTTCGACCTAATCTTTGAAGACGAAGCAGTCCTCAATGGCATGACCTATCACTCTGTGATAGGGCAATATTTGGGGTCGTCAGTCATATTCGCTTCTTGCGGTCTCTTTGATTCTGGCAATTGTAGACCGTTTCTCAGGGCGTCCTTGAATATCTTATGAACTTTGTCCTTTCTGAAAGAATAGACCTTATCCAGCTTCTCTTTCAGTAGGATTCTCCTCCCTCTCCGAACACTGGCTTCCGAGGCTGGTTGGCATTAGGCCCGCTCATCCCTCGCTTATTTCGGTTAGCCGAAGTGTTGAAAGATTCAGTATCGTCGGAACTTCCGCCTTTGCAATTATCGTCCTTTCGGTTTCTCCAGGACCTATTGTTGTTTTGGGAATTAGAGGAGGACTCCTGCTTTGAATGCTCCAACATCTGGACTTTTCTGGTCAGCTCTTGGAATTTTTTGAGACCCGCGGTGCATAGAAATGGGGCCATCCGATTGTTGAGATTTCTGATGAGGAGGCTGAGAGATTAGTCCTGCTCTATCGGCGGTTCACATTTGATGGAGAGATTGCGCCATCGGGTTATAAAATCCATGCTGCTTTTGTTGTTTTTTGGTTCGGTCCTTACGAGGTCAGGAATGGTAATCTTATCACTTACACTCATGAACCTTTGTCGAAACAAAGATTCCATTTAGACGAAAGTAGTAACGGAGCCATTCGGTATGCTCGCGTACCAGTCGAAAGTGACATCGGTCAGGCTATATACAAACTGGCGGAGGAGAAGCGTATCATTGCCCCCCAGTATTCCCGCATGAGGCTTTAAAATGGGAGACGTGTTGATTCGCGTTTCCCGTCCCATCAAATCTTCCGAATTTGGGGATGACATAGCCGCTAGGAAATTCTACCAGATCATACTGAGCAGGATATGGTCTCCCACTACTGCTGATATCTTTTTGCGTTTCGGCTTCGTCTACCAAGGTTTTGACTTTGTTGGCAACCAAATCCATGATTTGATCTTGAGTTAGCGGGCTACTGTCATCGGTAGCCAAGACATGTCCTAAGATATAATGCGACTGACTTTCCTGTGGTCTGCCCACCTTTAGATTTGAGGGAATAGGCGGCGGCTGTCTCGGGACACCGTTTCCCGGTTCATGGGAAGAGCCCTGCGCTTGATTGGGCGGCTGAGAGGCAAGTTGGGCCATGAGCTGTAAGACGACGTTTGTCAAGTCGTCAATTTTTGAGTAGAGCTTGGCTATCTCCTTGTCTTTGTTTCTGAGCTGCTTTCGGAGCTCCTGGAGAAGTTGCTGCTCTGCGGTCATAGGATGGAAAGTTGGCTCATCTTCGCTTTCCGAGCCCGTCTCCTCATGAACAGAGGGCTCTCTCTGCTTATCAGCCTCACTGGAAAGGTCTTCATTACCTTTCAGAGGGGGCTGGTCTTGGAATGTGGCAGCCATATTCACACCAGATTGGATTTGAGATGCGGTGGCCCCATCCTTGCTTTTGCTGTGAAGGTTGTTAGGTTAGTATAGCACCCTATGAAGTGTTTTGAAGCATCAAATGACCCAAAATTTTAATTTTTAAGGTGCTAAACTAACAAGCAAGTGGATCGATCCTAGAAAATTAGGGTTATTAAACTTTTAGCTAGAAAAGATTAGGGTTTGAAGGCTACAACCTTTGTAGCTCCCCTTTGCTAGACTCCTTGGTGTCTTGGGTGTTGAGTCGAGGTCCTCTCGATGTTCCCTTGCGTCCACGACGATCCACCACGGAGCACTCCGTCCAAGCTCGCAATTTCGACAAACCGAAAAGAACACTCTAAACAAAGCGGCTAAGCTTGTGTAGAATGATGTTGTGGTTGGGTTTCTCACTGCAAAAACCTTTCTTTTGTTGTATTTCACTCACTAGAAAAGACTAGAGAAGAAAAGATGAAGGAAGATGAAGATGGTGGCTTATGTTAACAAGAGATAAAATGATAACCATAAGGTTAAGCTTGCAAAAGAAATAAATATCACTATATATATTTATTCCTTCTTGACTCCAACCATGATTAAATGATAGATGATTAATTTAACTTGGGTTTAGAATGATAAAGGAAAGGATAACCATGGTTTAGTGGTAGGTGAGCATGGTTAGGTTAGAAGAAGCATGTAGAAACTAGCATAATTATCCTTTCCTTTTCATTTTCTTTTTAAATCCATAATCAAATAATAATCCATTAAATAATCTATGGTGTGAGTCTTGCATTGCCACCATTTCCATATGCTAACAACCATGATGGTTTGATGTATGTATGTGTACATGTATGCACATTTACATGTGCATGAAACTAGAAAAGAAGAAAGAAACACATGCATGCATGCATACATCCATCAAACCCTAGAAAGGTTTTAAGTGAGAAAAATAATGGTTAAATGATAAATCAACACTTGATTTATCAATCCGGTCATATCTCATATGACCCCACCAAAAGCAGTTCACCCGATCAATGTTCGGTATCATATACGCACATTTCAATCTGGTGCATGCGCATATCGCATATGCGCACCACAACGTTTCGCCTGGACTGGGTAACTCCTCTGTGGGACTCTAAGACTCGTCAATACGCCGGCAGAGGGTAATGATCATATCAAGTACCCTCAAGCCGCAAGCGGTCAGCTAAACGTAACGGCCACCCGGGTATTGAGCGATCAGAAGACAACAAGCGAACCTGCTACAACTCCCGTCGAGCCATCCGGCAACACTACCGTACAGTCCGGTCTCTTCGTCAGATATGCTGCATATCGAGCCTAGGGATGGTCACGTCGACCCCAATAACTCAATAAGTCGTGTCGGTGAATGGTCTATAACAGATCGAGAAACTACTGATAACACTTATCAGCAAATCTCAGCAGCCCTGGCCAGGGACTTGCTGTTATAACCAGTCGAGCACAGCACAGCATCAACTCCCAATACCGGGAGAGACGAAACCCCTCCTATCGCTCATCGTCTTCGTGTGTCTCGGGACTGTACCCAACGGCCACCTGTTTGCACGACTCAGTAGAGCCGTGGTAGGGTGTCAATCAAAGTGCAGTGGGAGAACACACAAGACTCCATGACGATCTCGGGTCTACAGACTAACCTGTACCAGTGTCACCTGAGAACTGCTATCCGATGATAGATATAATTCCATATAGGAGTTCTCGGTGAGTCCGTCCAGTGTACCCAGTCACCACTGAGCACCCGTATATGATCTTGATGTCAAACATCGATGAATGTGGGAACATCCATCGCCCATCGTATGGGTCTAGTATCATATACGCTAGTCTACTCTGGTATATCGATGCCCCGTCTCGATATACCTACGACTAGGGACGTTCCAGGATATGCTTATAGACTACAGATGTCCCACTAGTATGATCTCCATCATAATCAGAGTAGTCAAGACGATATCCTCAGGGCTTTATCAGCATGTATGAATGAATAAAAGCATGATCAAATAAACATGTCAGATAAAGAAGAACCAGATAGCATACTATCATGTCGAGCAAGAATGCAAACTGAATATATATACATGTATAGATACATCCACTATCACATAATGGCCTCTAGGGCATACATATATCCAACAAAGGTTGTCGTTGGAACGCGTGCCCACCATGTAAACGGTATGGATAACACATTCAGCCATCCTTTCATCACTGGCAGCTGGTTTCGCGGAGTGGTCCGGGCTTTGGAAATTCATAAATTTTAACATGGTCGGAGCTTTAGCCCTTTTGTTGGCTCTGTATCTGAGCCGCTTCTGCCTCAGCGTCTCTGCCTTGAGCGTTTGGCAAGCTTCTGCTCTTCGGGAAGCCGCCATAGGCTGAGTGATGGGGAGGCTTGAGAAGACATCCGCCCGCGTGTCCGTCGAAGGTATCGCCTGGGCTTGCCCAAGACGTCTGGCAACTGCTTTTGTTCTGACGGTTTTGCCCCCAGCTGGGGCCATGGAGAGCCGTTTGAACACCGACTCGCATTTAGGTTGGGGCGCCCTCGAGATCACTACATTTGGCATCTTGCCTTTCGAGGCCGGTTTGTCGGTTACCAGAGCTTGAGAAGCTGGGATGGTGCTAGCTGGCACGACAAGGATAGAGCCGAAATGTAGCAGTGGCTCCTCCCACTGTCATCCAAGACTGGCCGGGAGGACCGTCCCAGCGTCCATCTTCATCGTGTAGGAGATGGGAGCTGAGTTCATCTTTAGAGACATTGTTGAAAATTGATTGCTTGAAAACCTGCATGAAAGAGCATTATTTTAGTATAAATATTGATATGTATATTGATTGAGTTCGTATGAATGTTTAACCCGAAATATGGGAAGAGAGAAAGGTCCCACCAGGCGTGCCAGAATCTGTAGGGTGTTTTTCGTCACACCATTGAGATGGGAATATGCGCGCTTGTCAGGCATATTACAGATCCCCCCTGTCTAGGGAAGGTGGGGTTTATTGATTGTGGAGATTCGAATCTCCGGCAGCCGCGAACTAAGCTACCATTAATTACCCTTCGCCTTTAGAGCGAGAGAACCTCCGATTGACGGGTTAAACAGGTCATGCGAATTCAATATGCAGTGTTGTGCTTTGAAGGGGTTTTGGATATATCGGGGGCCCACAGAGTTTTTATTGGGGTCCCGCTACCCGGATTGTGGGCTGGGGGTCAAGGAGGCTGGCAGCCCCCCTGCGGGGTGCAGGGCAGCGCCCCGTTAGAAATTTTTTCTAACGGGGGAGCTATTTTTAGTGTGGAGTAGATGTAAAATGAGGGGAAAATGGCATCCAAAAGATGCATGAGTGCCAGCGCTGTTAGTGTATATGCTCTAGGGGCCATTATTGTATCATACTAGCTTGTATATTACTTAATGAAAGCTTGAGATATTCACAGTTATATTAACAGTCTTTGTGGTAGAACAGATATCCATAAGAATTCTTTGGATATCCCACAAAGTTACACATGACTGACCGTGTCTCGAGTTTGTCCGGATTCTGCTTTTTAACATAGGCCGGGCAACCCCAAATCTTAATTCTCTTAAGAGATGGTCTCTTCCCATGCCATATCTCATATGGCGTGGTAGACACGGCTTTGGTTGGAACCCTGTCCAGTAGAAACGCTGCAGTCTCCAATGCATGCCCCCAAAACGAGACTGGTAACTCAGTGTCACTCATCATGGACCGGACCATATCTAATAGGGTCCTATTCCGTCGTTCTGACACACCGTTGTGCTGTGGTGTGTAAGGAGGAGTGAGCTGAGAGAGAATCCCATTCTCTTTTAGGAAGTTTGCAAATTCTGTACTGAGATACTCTCCACCTCGATCTGATCGAAGCATCTTAATACTCAAGCCGGTTTGTTTTTCTACTTCTTGTTTATATTCAATGAATTTCTCGAAAGCGTCGGACTTGTGCTTTAATAAAAATACATGACCGAATCTTGAGAAATCATCAGTGAATGTAATGAAGTATGAAAAACCGCCTCTAGCCTGTGTAGACATAGGCCCACATACATCACTATGTATGAGGCCCAGGAGCTGAGTAGCTCTTTCTCCGTGTCCGGTAAACGGAGTTTTGGTCATTTTACCCTTGATACAAGACTGGCAAGTCGCATAAGATTTATATTCAAAAGGATTTAAATATCCATCTTTGTGTAACTTGTTTAGTCTTGTTTCGTTAATATGACCAAGTCTACAGTGCCAAAGAAAAGCTTCATTTAATTCTGAAAGTTTTCTTTTATTAGTGTGTTGTATACTGAAAACTGTGTGTTGATTTAGGACATATATTCCGTTATTAAGTGTACCATACCCAACCAACATTTGATTCAGGTGAATGTTCATAACATTGTTTTACAATACAAAATTATACCCTTCATTGTCCAACAAAGAAACGGATATTATATTACATAGCATATCAGGTACAAAATAACATGGATTCAAAATCAAAATACATCCAGACGGCAACCCCAAGTGATACTCTCCCACTGCGACTGTATGTACATTGGAACCATTTCCAACGCGGAGAGTATGGTCACCTGTCTTCAAAACCTTGCTATTTCTCAGCCCCTGCATAGAATTGCAAATGTGAGAACCTGAACCGGTATCCAATACCCAGGAAGCAGAGTTTATAGAAAAACAGTTTTCAGTCACAAACGCACCTGAAGCAGAAGCATCACCATGCTTCTTCTTGAGACTTAAGTACTCTGTGCAATTGCGCTTCCAATGTCCTGTCTTGTGGCAATGAAAACACTCGCCTTTCCCTGGGTCTCCAGCCGTGGACTTTCCCTTTCCCTTCACCTTTTTGACTCCGGCCTTAGGATTAGTGGGTTTCTTCTTTTTCTTTCCCTTGGCTTTAGCTTTCGGGCGAGAAGAAGAAGACTGTCCAATAGTCATAACGGGAGTCTTTGCTGACTTCATAGTGCTCTCTGCACTCCTTAACATATTAAGGAGTTCAGGGAGTTCCTTCTCCATGCCATGCATGTTAAAGTTCACTATGAACTGAGCAAAGGTGGAGGGGAGGGACTGCAGAATAATATCTATATATTGTTCATTGTCCATTGTCCATCCGAGGTCCTCAAGCTCTTCTATAAGAGCTATCATCTTCAAAACATGGTCTGCTACTGGTGTGCCAGGGGCCATCCGCATGTGAAACAGTTTCTTTGATGCTTCGTATCGTAATACGCGGGACTATTCCCCATACAACTCCTTTGTATGGAGCAGTATCCCGTGAATGTCCATGTCCTCGTGCTGCTTTTGATGTGTGTTGTCCATCGATGCAAGCGCGAGGCATTTTGCCGTGGCACAGTCAGCGTCCCATGTCTTGCGGACTTCAATGTCCGCAACTGAGGATTTTGGGCCTGGGACGGGCGGGGCTGAAGCCGTGAGGACATATGATACTTTATCATAAGTCAAGGCGATCTTCAGATTCCTTAGCCAGTCTTTATAGTTGGTCCCATTCAGTTTGTTCTTATCTAGTAGAAGCTTAAGTCCAGTCATTGGTATCTGCCATTAAGAGAGAGAAAAGAATACACTCAGCGAAAGCTCTTGCACAGATTAGATTGGTTTATTATCTTGTCTAATCGATGTTTCCCACTGCTTTTTATCGAGTTTTTCTTTCAAACCTTAAAAAGAAAAACTAGCCAGGATTAATTACAGTCTACAACTTCGCTAACCGTTCAGCCAGGCCAGTGTCGGTACTTTGAGGGAGGTTCCCCGTGCTTTCGCACGGACCTAATTAGAGTAAACCTCGTTTTCCCAGAGGCGGAGCCCCGTTAACACCTTTCTAGACACCTAATGAGTTAGCTAATTGCAAACTGTAAAACTCTCCTAGGAGCAACTATTGCCCACAGTGGGATCGGGATCCAACCATCATATGGAAGGTATGCAATCTCATTGCAAATTTCAACACTTGAAATTCCCGATGTGGTTTTTACCCCTAATACTCGTGACCTTGGCTAAGGTCAACAAATCACGAGCACTAGTCAAGCTCAACCCGTCATTTCTTGATTAATTAGACCCGTTCACATGACCCTTGGCTAAGGTCAACAAAGTCATATGCCCGTCCTAATTAATCTGCATCATATGCGTTTGTAGGAAGACATCACTTAGCTACCGTACACTACGCCTTGGCTAAGGTCAACAAACGTAGTACGAATACTAAGTACTCTACTTCCTAAAATGACGGAGGGTTGCGGATGATTTTTAAGAAAATCTTTAACGCTTTGAGCTTGATATCGTTGTAGAATCAAAAGGTTTTCAAAAGGAGTGGCTTAAGCTCCGCAGTTTTGAAATATAGCTTTTTCATAAATAGCCGAGTAGTTTTTAAATCCAATTCTACAACATCTTTTAGGTTTATTTTCTTTACATTAATCACATTAATGTAATCCCATCATTTAAGTCCTTAAGCCAATCACAGAAAAGAAACGAAAATAACACGTACGCTTATGCCATCCGCATTCGCCGCAATGTTCCGTTATGCACCGTTAGGTTACTTAACTAACGGCATACCGGGACGGGACTAGCGCGGGTGCAAAACATAAGCAACGTTTACTATATATCATATATATAATGTGTCATTCGTCTCACATATCACAGAACACAGGCAGCAGAAATATAGATATAACGTGGGATATACTAGGACGTCCGTATTTAGTATTTAGCCAGAATAGAAAATACGGATTCCACAGTCGCGATGAATAGCCAAGCCCACACCCTGGACCCCTACGAGAGCGGCAAGTGACCCTACCAATCCTGGAGTTTAGGAGACCCGGTCTCGACTCCTCGAGATGGCCTCCCACTGAACCCCAGAACCCGGTCACCTGTGCTCTCCTCCTTGAGTCCATCCTAATGCGGAAAAGTAAATAATATACAACACTGGTGACACAACCGCAACCTGGAAGTGCCCCAAATAAAAGAATATTACATTACATTTGAATTTACATGAATGGAAATATAAAACTCTCATCTCACAAAAACCCCCCGGCTATTCGATCGCGACAATCCTGCACATCATATCTCAGCAACACATAATATCACATATCATCAACGTAAGTAAGTATGCGTACCCCGATTGTCGTTGATGTATAGCAACGAAACCGGCGATATCTAACATACTACACTTACGGTCACAGAAAAGAAAGTGTAAAACTACAATATTTGGAATCCAGATTCTCTTTAGACATCATAAATGCGAAATATCACATATTTCGTATTTCATGTCTAAACCATATGAATTCCACATATTGTATCACATTCCAGACAAACAGACAGTATTAAAGTTTTCGAACGAACAATCAAGCACCCAAGATTCACTAAAGCTCAACACTTGAGCAGGGTTCAAAAAATTTGGAGTGTGACACAGTAGCGGCGGTCCAGCCGTAGAAGGGTCAAGCCAACGCCTCACATGTGGCACGCCGTACTGCCCCAAACCCTAAGGTTCAAAGGGCAGTTCAAGACGGTCACATAATCGAGTTAAGGTTTGTTGTCTTCTAGAGGGACCACCGCAAAAAGACTTGCACGTATTTCCAAATTATTTAAACCCCGTGAATAGTGAGTAAATGATATTCGTTCAAACACTTCAATACTTTCTAGTTTACCCGGAAAAGCTACGAAATGAAAGTCTCGATCGAATTGATGAATCCAAAAACATCTCCAGAATTTTTCAAAACTTTATTCAGTTTAAAAATACCCAAAAAATTATACATGCAGAAAATAGAATTACTGTAGAAACAGTATCCACTAATTCATATGTATGGCCGCGGAACAGCGGCCTAAGCAAGCTTAGGCCGCGTTTCCGCGGCTATAACTACTGTTCACCGAAAATAATTTCTACCGTAACTCTTATATTTTCCTGCTGTATTTTTTACATATTTTTAATTCTGGAAAATGTCAAAATTTAGAAAATTTCCAGAGAGCATCAAAAAATACGGTATTTTTGTCCGATCGGGGTTTTCACTTCGTCAAAACGTCGCCTAATGTTCTAGGTCGGCTCTGATACCAATGTTAGGTCAGGCAGCCACCCCATCCAATGGGGTCGCCGTGGCACCAACGGGTCCCTCAGCAACTACTTTTTACGCATGCCCCCTCGCGAGGACTACAACCCGCCGGAACACCTTCCTGTCTCGGGACACCCTGGGGGTAAGAGCCTATTCTTCGCCACACTGTCACACAGTGAGAACCCCCCATAGGTCGACATCTAATGCCTAGTAGCTCTGATACCAATGTTAGGTTAGTATAGCACCCTATGAAGTGTTTTGAAGCATCAAATGACCCAAAGTTTTAATTTTTAAGGTGCTAAACTAACAAGCAAGTGGATCGATCCTAGAAAATTAGGGTTATTAAACTTTTAGCTAGAAAAGATTAGGGTTTGAAGGCTACAACCTTTGTAGCTCCCCTTTGGTAGACTCCTTGGTGTCTTGGGTGTTGAGTCGAGGTCCTCTCGATGTTCCCTTGCATCCACGACGATCCACCACGGAGCACTCCGTCCAAGCTCGCAATTTCGACAAACCGAAAAGAACACTCTAAACAAAGCGGCTAAGCTTGTGTAGAATGATGTTGTGGTTGGGTTTCTCACTTCAAAAACCTTTCTTTTGTTGTATTTCACTCACTAGAAAAGACTAGAGAAGAAAAGATGAAGGAAGATGAAGATGGTGGCTTATGTTAACAAGAGATAAAATGATAACCATAAGGTTAAGCTTGCAAAAGAAATAAATATCACTATATATATTTATTCCTTCTTGACTCCAACCATGATTAAATGATAGATGATTAATTTAACTTGGGTTTAGAATGATAAAGGAAAGGATAACCATGGTTTAGTGGTAGGTGAGCATGGTTAGGTTAGAAGAAGCATGTAGAAACTAGCATAATTATCCTTTCCTTTTCATTTTCTTTTTAAATCCATAATCAAATAATAATCCATTAAATAATCTATGGTGTGAGTCTTGCATTGCCACCATTTCCATATGCTAACAACCATGATGGTTTGATGTATGTATGTGTACATGTATGCACATTTACATGTGCATGAAACTAGAAAAGAAGAAAGAAACACATGCATGCATGCATACATCCATCAAACCCTAGAAAGGTTTTAAGTGAGAAAACTAATGGTTAAATGATAAATCAACACTTGATTTATCAATCCGGTCATATCTCATATGACCCCACCAAAAGCAGTTCACCCGATCAATGTTCGGTATCATATACGCACATTTCAATCGGGTGCATGCGCATATCGCATATGCGCACCAAAACGTTTCGCCTGGACTGGGTAACTCCTCTGTGGCACTCTAAGACTCGTCAATACGCCGGCAGAGGGTAATGATCATATCAAGTACCCTCAAGCCGCAAGCGGTCAGCTAAACGTAACGGCCACCCGGGTATTGAGCGATCAGAAGACAACAAGCGAACCTGCTACAACTCCCGTCGAGCCATCCGGCAACACTACCGTACAGTCCGGTCTCTTCGTCAGATATGCTACATATCGAGCCTAGGGATGGTCACGTCGACCCCAATAACTCAATAAGTCATGTCGGTGAATGGTCTATAACAGATCGAGAAACTACTGATAACACTTATCAGCAAATCTCAGCAGCCCTGGCCAGGGACTTGCTGTTATAACCAGTCGAGCACAGCACAGCATCAACTCCCAATACCGGGAGAGACGAAACCCCTCCTATCGCTCATCGTCTTCTTGTGTCTCGGGACTGTACCCAACGGCCACCTGTTTGCACGACTCAGTAGAGCCGTGGTAGGGTGTCAATCAAAGTGCAGTGGGAGAACACACAAGACTCCATGACGATCTCGGGTCTACAGACTAACCTGTACCAGTGTCACCTGAGAACTGCTATCCGACGATAGATATAATTCCATATAGGAGTTCTCGGTGAGTCCGTCCAGTGTACCCAGTCACCACTGAGCACCCATATATGATCTTGATGTCAAACATCGATGAATGTGGGAACATCCATCGCCCATCGTATGGGTCTAGTATCATATACGCTAGTCTACTCTGGTATATCGATGCCCCGTCTCGATATACCTACGACTAGGGACGTTCCAGGATATGCTTATAGACTACAGATGTCCCACTAGTATGATCTCCATCATAATCAGAGTAGTCAAGCCGATATCCTCAGGGCTTTATCAGCATGTATGAATGAATAAAAGCATGATCAAATAAACATGTCAGATAAAGAAGAACCAGATAGCATACTATCATGTCGAGCAAGAATGCAAACTGAATATATATACATGTATAGATACATCCACTATCACATAATGGCCTCTAGGGCATACATATATCCAACAAAGGTTGTCGTTGGAACGCGTGCCCACCATGTAAACGGTATGGATAACACATTCAGCCATCCTTTCATCACTGGCAGCTGGTTTCGCGGAGTGGTCTGGGCTTTGGAAATTCATAAATTTTAACATGGTCGGAGCTTTAGCCCTTTTGTTGGCTCTGTATCTGAGCCGCTTCTGCCTCAGCGTCTCTGCCTTGAGTGTTTGGCAAGCTTCTGCTCTTCGGGAAGCCGCCATAGGCTGAGTGATGGGGAGGCTTGAGAAGACATCCGCCCGCGTGTCCGTCGAAGGTATCGCCTGGGCTTGCCCAAGACGTCTGGCAACTGCTTTTGTTCTGACGGTTTTGCCCCCAGCTGGGGCCATGGAGAGCCGTTTGAACACCGACTCGCATTTAGGTTGGGGCGCCCTCGAGATCACTACATTTGGCATCTTGCCTTTCGAGGCCGGTTTGTCGGTTACCAGAGCTTGAGAAGCTGGGATGGTGCTAGCTGGCACGACAAGGATAGAGCCGAAATGTAGCAGTGGCTCCTCCCACTGTCATCCAAGACTGGCCGGGAGGACCGTCCCAGCGTCCATCTTCATCGTGTAGGAGATGGGAGCTGAGTTCATCTTTAGAGACATTGTTGAAAATTGATTGCTTGAAAACCTGCATGAAAGAGCATTATTTTAGTATAAATATTGATATGTATATTGATTGAGTTCGTATGAATGTTTAACCCGAAATATGGGAAGAGAGAAAGGTCCCACCAGGCGTGCCAGAATCTGTAGGGTGTTTTTCGTCACACCATTGAGATGGGAATATGCGCGCTTGTCAGGCATATTACAGATCCCCCCTGTCTAGGGAAGGTGGGGTTTATTGATTGTGGAGATTCGAATCTCCGGCAGCCGCGAACTAAGCTACCATTAATTACCCTTCGCCTTTAGAGCGAGAGAACCTCCGATTGACGGGTTAAACAGGTCATGCGAATTCAATATGCAGTGTTGTGCTTTGAAGGGGTTTTGGATATATCGGGGGCCCACAGAGTTTTTATTAGGGTCCCGCTACCCGGGTTGTGGGCTGGGGGTCAAGGAGGCTGGTAGCCCCCCTGCGGGGTGCAGGGCAGCGCCCCGTTAGAAATTTTTTCTAACGGGGGAGCTATTTTTAGTGTGGAGTAGATGTAAAATGAGGGGAAAATGGCATCCAAAAGATGCATGAGTGCCAGCGCTGTTAGTGTATATGCTCTAGGGGCCATTATTGTATCATACTAGCTTGTATATTACTTAATGAAAGCTTGAGATATTCACAGTTATATTAACAGTCTTGCTCGATATAGTAGTATGCTACTTGGTTTATATCTATCTTAATATGTGTATATGTTAGCATATCACGAATACATATTGATAGAGCCCTTAGGATCTTGCTTGACTACCAGCATTGTGTTGGCAGTCACACTAGTGGGGGCTGGGTAGTCTATAAGCATATCCTTTTTTAGGTCCCTAGTCATAGGATTATCGAGACAGGATATCGATACTCCAGAGTAGACTAGTATGTACGCTTCTCATCCCAGCAGGGGAAATGGACTGTCCCACAGCCATTAGTACGTTGTACTAGAGATAGTATACAGGTGCTCGTTGGGTTATGGGTACACCGGACAGGACTCGTCGGTAACTGTTGGTTGGTATTATACCCGTCGTCAGATAACAGTTCCCAGGTGACATGAGTACAGCATAGTCCGCAGACTTGACACTGCTGCTTCGTCTCGAGTGTGTTCCCACTGTTCTTAAATTGCTACCCTACCACGGCTCAAAGGAGTCGTGCAAACAGGTAGCAGTTGGGTGCAGTCCCGAAGCACTTGGAGGCAATGGCGGTTAGATAGGATTCATCTCTCCCGGTATTAGTTGTTGATATCGCGCTGTGTTCGGAGAGCCATTACGCAAAGTCCCTGGCCAGGGCAAACGAGATTTATTGGTAGGATTTTCAGTAGCTTCTCAAGGTGTAATGGGCTTCGCTCCGACATGACTTATACAGCTTTTAGGGGACTGACGCTTGCCGCCCCCCTAGGCCCGATATGCGATAGTCTTAGACGAACAGACCGGACTGTACGGAGATTGTCACATCAGGCTCAGTAGGAGTTCGGATGGGTTTCCTCATCGGCCTTCTTATCGACATCTACCTGGGGACCGTTACGTACAGCTAGTACCGCTTGCGGCCTGTGGTTGAACCCACTGCCAGCGTAGTATCGAGTCTTTAGAGTCCCACACAGAGAGTTTCCCTGCTTCAGGCGAAAGATATAGAAGTCGTATGGTTTTATGACAGGGTTTGGACACATACGTATATTTATGCACGTACGATGCTCGGACAGTTTTTACTAGCGGGCTTTAGTTTAAGCCAGATTCTAGTATTGGATTCTTAGATTTATACAGTCTCAGTATTTCCGTGTTTTCATGGATGGGAGGGGCATTCTCGTAATTAGTCGAGAAGCTTCTAGAAGAAAGATGAGGTGGAGAGCTTAGGTGTAATTTGCATTAAATGGATTAGTGACTCATGAGATGATTCATCCAAATGAGTTAATGAAGTATTTATTGCTTAATGACTCATGAGATGATTCATTGTATGTATTAAATGAAGCATGGTTGTAAATATCACATAATGATTTATTTGATATTCTTTATGCTTCATCATATATAGAATTGAGACATAATTCATTTCATTATCACAACCACATTCTCTCTCCTCAAGCTCTCTCTCTTCAAAGACCTAACCCGAATCCTCTCATGTGTCGAGATCTCAAGAGTTAGCAAGACTAATAGATCCTTAATCCATTTCTATATCCTCTAGGTTACTTTGATTAGCAATCATAGCCACCTAGTTATCTCAAGTGAGAGGTTAGAACTTAGAGAAGGAACTCTCGGGTGGATCTTCTATCACATCGAGGAGGCCGACGAGGAGGTGAACAACAAGAACAAGAAGGACCAGAATCTTAAGGTATAATCATCTATCATAGTAGTTAATCACTTCTAGATAGTTGTTAGTTAGGGTTTAGCAAGATCCGTAAAGTTAGTCGATGTTAACTTAAACAAAATGATTGTTTTACCTATTCCGCCTCCCCACATCATGTGGGGTGTCTAACGTCGACTTACAGTGGTATCAGAGCCTAGCTAAACCAGAACTAACTTGTTAGCAAAGTCTTTATAAATTCGATCGTAAAACAAACCAAAAAATACGACGTTTTCATATAGTTTCTGCCGTGTTTAAAACGGGGTCTAAAAATTTTTCAGGGACCCTTAAAAATACAAGCAGGGTTTTTTAAGAATTGTGAAGAAATATGGGACTGTGAATCGGCCATACCACCGCGGAACCGCCGCCGATCCAAGCGATCCGCCGTGGATCCGCGGCCGAGTTGACTCCGAGTCAACCCAAATTTGCTCAGTTATTCTTCTGTGTTGATGTTGTGTTTTCTGGGATGTTTTGTTTCTGCTTAGATTTTATGTGCACAGAGAATTGTTTGGAGTAGATTCATTAGTATTGCTTGATCGAAATTCTAAGATGTTTGGCTAACTTGATTATATCTGTGTTTTGTTTAACGTGTTCATAAACCTCCCCTAACTGCTATTATGTCGGTTAGCAGAGGGTTGCACATTTCTGTAATGGATTTTACTGGTTTATGATTGTGAACTTGTTGGATTGTCGTGAATGGATAGCCGAGGATGTGAGACGAGTGTTTCTTTCATTCAAATGTAAATTGTAATTTGTTGTAATATTCTTTTGCGGGACACATCCGGGTTGAGGTTGTAGCCACCGTTGTATTATTTCATTACTGTTTTCTGCTCCTAGGATAGACCCAAGGTGGGGTGCACAAACTACCGGGTACTTTGAAGTGTTTAGTGGCCTACTCACGTCGTTGAGGGAGACCGCTTCACTTCGGGTACTTGGCAGGTAGTTTGCCGTACCCGTAGGGGTCTAGGGTGTGGTTTTGGCTATTCATCGCGACTGTGAAATCTGTCTTTCTTTGCAGGCTCAAATGGAATGCGGATTCGTAGAAAATCCAATATGTTCATCTGTGATCTGGAATGCCTATTATTGCGTCTGACGAATGTACAATATCTATATATGATATCTAGTAGGCGTCACTTATGTTTTGCACCCGCGCTAGCCCAGCCCCCACTCTGTCGTTAGTTAAGTAACCTAACGGGTGAATGACGGGGCCCAGTGGCGAATGCGGATGGCATAAGAGGACGTTGTATTTTCGTTGTTTTCTGCAATAATAGGTTAATTGATGGGATGCATTATATTAATGCAAAGAAAATAAACCAAATTTGAATCGTTGGAACAATTTAAAAGAAACCACTCGGTTATTTTTAAAACAGAAGATAATTTTTTAATTGCGGAGCTTTAACCACTCCTTTTAAAAAGCTATCAGGTTCCTTCGGTTATATCAAGTTCTCTACGTTCACGGTTTCGCCAAAACCAGTCGTAGCCCTCCGTCATTTCATATGAATGGTCAGTAGTATTCAAGCTATGTTTGTTTGGCCCTTAGTCAAGACATAGTGATTGGTAGCTGCTGGGGTATTCACATGTAGCATAGATAGAAGCGTTGGTTTGGGACAGTCGTATTACTTTGTTGGCCCTTAGTCAAGAGTATATACGGGTGGGTTCAAATCAATCTGGATAATGACGGGTAGAACTTGACATGTGATTTATGATTTGGTGGCCCTTAGTCAAGGTCATAAGAGCATGGGGCAAAAATCCACATCGGGAGTTTCTAAAGAAACTGAAACTTGCTAGAGTTGCATACCATTTGGAGTGTGATAATTTTGGTAGGATTCCTTCAGCTTTATCACACGATGATATTTGGATCTCGATCCTACTGTGAGTATATGCTACTCATCAGGAGATTCTTTCACTTAACGATCAATGCTACAAACCAAGTAGGTGTCGAGAAAGGTGTCAGCGGGGCTACGCCCCTAGGGAAAAATGGTTATTTAATTAAGGAACTTCACGAAAGCATCATAAAACCTCCCTCGAAGTACCGACACTTGCCTGGCTAAACGGTTAAGCAAGTATTATACGGTGAGATCAGTCCTGACTAATTCTTCTTTTATGGTTTGAGGAGAGATTCGAGAAACAGTGGGAGCCATCCAGTTTAGATAAAATAAAAACCAATCTAAACTTGCAACAGCATCATGTTAAAGTATTTTCTTCTCTCTCTCTTAACTGCAGCGACCTTGTGACCATGACTAGGTTACATCTAGATAACAAATTGACTGAATCTGACTTTTATGACTGGCAAAGGTCTGTCCAGATGTCCATTGCCTATGACAACCTGGACCACCCTATTACTACTCAAGCCCCCACCGTCCCAGGTCCAGTTCCCATCGTCGCGGATATGAATATCCGTCAGACAAGGGAAAAGGACAGTGCGAGTGCCAAGTGCCTCGTGTTGGCTTCAGTTGATGGTGTATACCAGAAGCAGCACGAGAAGATGGACTTAGTTTCCATCTTCCTCCATAACAAAGATTTATATGGAGAGCAATCTCATATCGCAAGATATGAGATCTCGAACGAATTGCTTCAAGCGAGGTTGGCTGTCGGGTCGTCTGTAGGGGACGACGTCCTTACGATGACTAGCTATATTGATGAGCTCACGGACCTGGAGACCATGTTGGAAAACAAGTCATATGCTGACTTATTTCCACAGTCCCTACCCTTTACTTACACCCTGAAAGAAACCAGGGATACACCCGCTCTGCTTAATGGGGGACCTTCTTCTTCTACATCCAGGGTGAAAAGAAAAAGACCTCCACAAAGCCGATATACGGTGTCAATGAAGTAGAAGGAAAAGGAAGAGCAAAAGTTTCGGGACTTGCTGTAGGGAAGGAGGGATATTCCTATTGTTATGGGAAAGGACATTGGCAGAAAGATTGCAGGGCTTTGGAAGCCAGTAGCCAGGATTCGAAGCATGTTGTGGTTTCGGCCTCGGGTGTGTTTGTTATTGAGAACTGTTTGTCTATTAACTCTACTTCCTGGGTACTAGATACCGGAGCAGGATCTCATATCTGTAATTCATTACATGCTTTGAGAAACCGTAGAGTTATTAGGGTAGGCGATTTGTCTCTCAGAGTTGCGAACGAAATGAGCGTGGACGCTGAATCCGTGGGAGAATATCCCCTAGGTTTGACAAGTGGGCAGATATTGATTCTACGTAACTGTTTGTATGTACCTAGTTTGACTTGTAATATCATATCAGTGTCCTCACTTTCAAGAGAGGGATATGATTTTACATTCGTAAGCGATGTAGTAAACATCCACCTAAATCAAGTTCTGATTGGGTCCGGTACATTAGATGACGGTATATACGTATTAAATCAAGCTCAGATTTTCAATGTCCAGAACACACTTAAAAGAAAGTCTCCAGAAGTAAATCAGGCTTTCTTATGGCATTGTAGACTAGGTCACATCAATGAAACACGGTTGACTAAGTTACATAGAGAAGGATATTTGAATCCGTTCGAATATCAATCTTATGCTACTTGTGAATCTTATCTCATGGGAAAGATGACAAAGACTCCGTTTACTGGACACGGAGTAAGAGCGAGCGAGCTCTTGGGACTCGTACACAGTGACGTGTGCGGTCCAATATCTACACATGCAAGAGGTGGTTATTCCTACTTCATTGCTTTTATGGATGATTTCTCTAGGTATGGATATATCTTCTTGATGAAGCATAAATCCAAGGCCTTTGAGAAATTCCAAGAATACAAGAATGAAGTGGAAAAACAGACAGGCAAAAGTATCAAGACACTGAGATCTGATCGAGGTGGTGAATACTTAAGTGCCAAGTTCCTGAGATACTTAAAAGAGAATGGAATTCTCTCTCAGCTTACTCCTCCATACACACCACAACACGATGGTGCATCGGAAAGGCGGAATCGAACCCTATTGGATATGGTTCGTTCCATGATGAGTAAGGCTGAGTTACCGCGATCTTTCTGGGGTTATGCACTAGAATCAGCTACATATCTTTTGAACCAGCTTCCAACCAAGACTGTGCCTACCACACCATATCTGTGGAGTAGGAAGAAACCCTGTCTTAAACACTTTAGGACATGGGGATGTCCCACTTTTGTTAAAAAGCAGCATGCGGACAAGCTTGAGGCACGCTCAGTACAGTGTAAATTTGTGGGATATCCAAAGAACTCCAAGGGGTATTATTTCTATTACGCAGAGAAACAAAAGGTTTTTGTTTCTCGTCATGCCCACTTCTTGGAAGCTGAATTTTTAGAAAATCGGAAGAGTGGGAGCGCAATAGAACTGGAAGAACTTATAGAACCACAAGCTGCTACTGAAAGTTTGGTAGAACCAGTAGTTCCAGAAGAACAGGACATTCCCGCACCCCTCCACGGGAGTAGTAGGTCGTCTCATCCGCCTGAGAAATACTGCGGTTTTCTCATAGACGGGGATAGAGAGGATTGCGTCATCTATAATGATGAACCTACTAGCTTCCAGCAGGCCATCCAGAGCGGCGACTCGGTAAGATGGCTGGATGCAATGCGGACCGAAATGGAGTCCATGTACACCAACAAAGTATGGACTTTGGACTTTGCTCCAGATGGGGTAAAACCCATAGGATGCAAGTGGATCTTCAAGAAAAAGATTGGTGTAGATGGACAGGTGGAAACCTATAAGGCTAGACTTATTGCAAAGGGTTTTCGTCAAAGACCTGGTTTGGACTATGATGAAACTTTTTCTCCAGTGGCTATGCTCAAATCCATTCGGATCCTTCTTGCCATTGCCGCATTCTATGATTATGAGATCTGGCAGATGGACGTAAAGACGGCTTTTCTAAATGGTAATTTAGAAGAGTGCGTCTATATAGATCAGCCAGAAGGTTTCGATCAGAGTGGGAGCAGCGGGAAAGTGTGCAAGTTGCTTAAGTCCATTTATGGACTAAAGCAGGCGTCGCGGAGTTGGAACATCTGTTTTGATGAAACGGTCAAAGAATATGACTTTATCAAAAATCCAGATGAACCATGTATATATAGTAAAATTGTAGCACGAACTGTCGTATTCCTCGTCTTGTACGTGGATGACATTCTATTGATAGGAAATGATATTCCTATGCTACAATCTGTCAGAGGATTCTTGTCACACAGGTTCTCCATGAAAGACCTGGGTGATGCCTCTAACATTCTGGGGATCCAGATCTGTCGTGATAGATCTAAGAGGATATTGGGACTTTCACAGTCCAGGTATATCAACACTATACTGAAAAGATTCAGTATGGAAGATTCTAAGCGCGGTAATTTACCAGCTTGTCACGGAATCACCCTCTCCAAAGAGATATCTCCCAAGACTGATTTGTTAAGGGATCGCATGTCAGTTATACCCTACGCTTCTGCAGTAGGCTCTATAATGTATGTGATGTTGTGCACCAGACCAGATGTAGCTTACGCACTGAGCGTGGTAAGCCGGTATCAGTCAGACCCAGGGGAGAAGCACTGGATAGCAGTAAAGAACATTCTTAAGTACCTGAGAAGGACAAAGGATATGTTCTTGGTTTACGGCGGAAAAGACCTCCAGATCGAGGCTTTTGCTGACTCCAGCTTCCAGAGTGACAAGGATGACTCCAAATCCATGTCAGGTTATTTCTTTACCCTCAATAGAGGGGCGATGTGCTGGAAAAGTTCCAAGCAGGACACCGTTGCTGACTCGACGATGGAAGCGGAGTATATCGCTGGTTGCGATGCCGCAAAAGAAGCAGTCTGGATGAAGAAGTTCCTAACAGAACTTCAGGTGGTTCCTACCATTGCTGATCCAATACCGCTGTATTGTGACAACAACGGTGCTATAGCTTTAGCGAAGGAACCCAGGTCCCATCAGAAGTCCAGACATATCTTAAGGCGGTATCACCTGATCAGGGAGATCATAGATCGCCAGGAGATCGAGGTCCAGAGAGTTGCTACAGAGGAGAACACTGCAGATCCATTCACAAAGGCCTTACCTCAGACACAGTTCGAGAGGCTATTCGAGATGATAGGTCTTCGATATGCCAGTACATGGCCCTAATGCAAGTGGGAGATTGTTAGTGTATATGCCCTAGAGGCCATTATTGTATCATACTAGCTTGTATATTACTTAATGGAAGCTTGGGATATTCACAGTTATATTAACAGTCTTGCTCAACATAGTAGTATATTACTTAGTTTATATCTATCTTAATATGTGTATATGTTAGTATATCACGAATACATATTGATAGAGCCCTTAGGATCTTGCTTGACTTCCAGCGTTGTGATGGCAGTCACACTAGTGGGGGCTGGGTAGTTTACAAGCATATCCTTTTTTAGGTCCCTAGTCATAGGATTATCGAGACAGGGAATCGATACTCCAGAGTAGACTAGTGTGTACGCTTCTCATCCCAGCAGGGGAAATGGTCTGTCCCACAGCCATTAGTACGTTGTACTGGAGATAGTATATAGGTGCTCGTTGGGTTACGGGTACACCGGACATGACTCACAGGGAACTGTTGGTTGGTATTATACCCGTCGTCAGTTAACAGTTCCCAGGTAACATGAGTACAGCATAGTCCGCAGACTTGACACTGCTGCTTCGTCTCGAGTGTATTCCCGCTGTTCTTAGATTTCTACCCTACCACGGCTCAAAGGAGTCGTGCAAACAGGTAGCAGTTGGGTGGTGTCCTGGAACACTTGGAGACAGTGGCGGTTAGATAAGATTCGTCTCTCCCTGTATTGGGAGTTGATATCGCGCTGTGTTTGGAGAGCCATTACGCAAAGTCCCTGGCCAGGGCAAACGAGATTTACTGGTAGGATTTCCAGTAGCTTCTCAAGGTGTAATGGGCTTTGCTCCGACACGACTTATACAGCTTTTAGGGGACTGACACTTGCCACCCCCTAGGCCCGATATGCGATAGTCTTAGACGAACAGACCGGACTGTACGGAGATTGTCACATCAGGCTCAGTAGGAGTTCGGATGGGTTTCCTCATCGGCCTTCTTATCGACATCTACCTGGGGACCGTTACGTACAGCTAGTACCGATTGCGGCCTGTGGTTGAACCCACTGCCAGCGTAGTATCGAGTCTTTAGAGTCCCACACAGAGAGTTTCCCTGCTTCAGGCGAAATGATATAGAAGTCGTATGGTTTTACGACAGGGTTCGAACACATACGTGTATTTATGCACGTACGATGTTCGGACAGTTTTTACTAGCGGGCTTTAGTTTAAGACAGATTCTAGTATTGGATTATTGGATTTATACAGTCTCAGTATTTCAGTGTTTTCACGGATGGGAGGGGAATTCTCGTAATTAGTCAAGAAGCTTCTAGAAGAAAGATGAGATGGAGAGCTTAGGTGTAATTTGCATTAAATGGATTAGTGACTCATGAGATGATTCATCCAAATGAGTTAATGAAGCATTTATTGCTTAATGACTCATGTGATGATTCATTGTATGTATTAAATGAAGCATGGTTGTAAATATCACATAATGATTTATTTGATATTCTTTATGCTTCATCATATATAGAATTGAGACATAATTCATTTCATTATCACATACACATTCTCTCTCCTCAAGCTCTCTCTCTTCAAAGACCTAACCCTAATTCTCTCATGTGTTGAGATTCCAAGGGTTAGCAAGACTAATAGATCCCTAATACATCTCTATATCCTCTAGGTTACTTTGATTAGCAATCATAGCCACCTAGTTACCTCAAGTGAGAGGTTAAAGCTTGGAGAAAGAACTCTCGGGTGGATCTTCTATCACATCGAGGAGGCCGACGAGGAGGTGAACAACAAGAACAAGAAGGACTAGAATCTTAAGGTATAATCATCTATCGTAGTAGTTAATCACTTCTAGATAATTGTTAGTTAGGGTTTAGCAAAGATCCGTAAAGTTAGTCGTTGTTAACTTAAACAAAATGATTGTTTTACCTATTCCGCCTCCCCACATTATGTGGGGTGTCTAACGTCGACTTACAAGCGCCTCACGTGCCTAGCACGCTGGCACTGGGTGCTCACGCTAGCACTGAGCGCTGGGTGCTCGCACCTCACGTGCCCGGCACGTGGGCGCTTGGGAGCTGGCGCTATCGCTTTGGGCGCTAGCGCCTCACGTATCCGGCACGTGGGCGCTCAGGCGCTGGGCGCTCGGACGCTGGGCGCTTGGGCGCAGACGCTAGCGCTTTGGGCACTGGCGCCTCACGTGTCCGAAACGTGGGCACTTGGGTGCCAGCACCTCACGTGCCCGGCACGTGGGCGCTTGGGCGACGGCAAAAAGAAAGGGTTTTTACCCCCGGAAATAGGAGTTAAACTCCAAAAGAGAATTTTGAGTGGAGTTAAACTCCAAAAGACTTAGATTTGGAGTTAAACTCTTAAAAGATCTGGATTAGGAGTTAAACTTCTTTAAGGATTTGGGTCTTGGAGTTGAACTCCACAAAGATCTTAAGAGGTTCTTCTCTCTTAAGCCTTGGGTCTTCTCCAAAGTGGTATTTTCAGTGATGGGTCTCCTTTTTCCTCCTCTTTGATGGTCGGATCTTAGAGAAAGAGGGTGAGATTTAAAAATCTCCCCCTTTTTAAGATCTAATGGAAGATTTGAGCTCCCCTTTGTGGATTTTGTGGTGAAAAACTATTTATTTTTGGAAGAAGAAGAGTAAAACTCTTGATTTAATTCAAAAGGGGAGAAGGTTTTAGAACCTTGAGGAAGGAGAAGGAGGCACATGCCCTAATTTTTGAGAGAATGAAAAGTGTTCTTCTTTATTTCATTATCATGTTACCTTATATAGGCTTACACATTTACATATAGCCCATTAGGCTTTACAAAATGGTATTTTGCCCATCCCATACTTCATGTGCTCACTTCTTTTGCACATGAGCCATGGGCTTTACAAAAATTTGGCTCTATGCCCATAAAAATTACATCAAAATTATTTATTACATGATTTTTATTTTGCCATAGGGGAGGCCGGCCGCGGGGCTCTACTTGGGCATGGGCCCACTTGATCTGGGCTTGGGCCCGTTTATTTGGGGTTGACTTTGACTTTGACTTGGTCAACCGGGGTGCAATTTTCGACCCCAACACTGCTATCTGACATGTGATATGGCACCATCTAGGAGTTCTCGGCGAGTCCTATTCAGTGTACTCATTCTCTAATGAGCACCTGTGTACAATCTTTGATGTCAAACACCAATGATTGTAGGATCAACTACAGCCCTATACAGGGTCAAGAAACGTACACACTACTCTACTCTGAAATATCGATACCCTGTCTCGATGTTCTCTCGACTAGGAACTGTTAAAGGATGTACTTGTGGACTACACAAGCCCCACTAGTATGATCTGCATCATAGTCCTGGTAGTCAAGCTTACATCCTAAGGGCTTTTGATTGAAAGAATTAAAGTTAACCGCAATCAAGACGGTGTAGCTATGCAGCTAGCCGGTTGAGCACGGGTCGATCCACAGGGAGATGGTTGTATCTTCATTCTTGTCTTAGACGAGTCAATAAAGAATGAGTATGAGTTTGTTCAATCTAACCTATGTGTAATATTTGCAAGTATAAAGTTGTTAAGAAAAGATACGAAATTGTAAGCTAAAGAAATCCGTACTCAAAACCTTTGAGCCGAGTCTTGACCAATTGAAGCTAGAGCAATCGGCAACAACGTGGATTAGGGGATTTTAGCGCGGTATTCGTGGAATCCGGCTTATTTACCCTTGTCCTTCCGTTCTTGTCTCTTGCTTTCGCCTCCGGCCAAACCGAACGCAACCGGTCGCGGTTAGGAATCACCGTTACCTTGTCAGGGTAGGGTGCCTAACGGAGCGCTTGCGTAACGTTTGGGCGGAGTTCAAATGGAAAATAACGGGAAAAGGAAATGGGGAAAGAAGTGTTAACTTACAATACCGTATTGATTCTTAACAACGACGATAATTACAACATTCACAAAATGAACAACAAAGAGCAAAAGAAAAGAACAAAGAAAAGAAAAGATTACAAGAAATTAAGTGCATGAATTTAAGTGCATGAAATAAATTGCAAGTAATTAAAGAAAAGAATGAAAAATGCAAGAAAGTAATTACAAGAACCATAGAACTCAAAACAAGCATGGGATCAATAGCCAACCCTTAAACTTGCAAGCTCAATCAAGAGGTTGCAAGATCAAGAGAAGGATAGAGAACGCATGTGAAATGAAGCACTAAGGAGAGAACAAAATGATACAACCCCTTGAGACCAATGACCAAAGCTTAAACTTGCAAGCTCACTTAAGAGGTTGCAAGATCAAGTTAAGGTAGAGAGCTCAAGGGGGAAGCTAAACAAAAAGAATAATACAAAAACCTTCATCTTTATTCACATCCACTCAATGCTCTCACTACATTTCCATGGAGGAAGAATGAAGAAGAAGAAGAAGAAGAACTAAAACTAACAAAAAGAGGCACAAAGAATTGACACCCTTGGTTTGGCTCAGATCTGGGGTATTTATAGGAGGGGAATGGGAAACCTAGGGCAACAATCTGGACCAAGATGAAAGTACCAAAGTGCCCCCAAAAGATTACGCAGAGAGGGCCCCACATGGCCCCGGATCCGCGGCCAATACCCCCTATTGGCCGCGGATCCGCGGCCGTATAGTGGAGATGGGCTGTGTGGTTTTGTGGGTATCCCTGGTTTGTCTTTTCCTCGTGTTTGAAATCTTCATACTGCACAGAAGTCTTCCAGAATATCTGCAGATTTCCAAGTCCAAGATTGCATTATCTTTTTCACTTTTGACTTCTCTCTCCCTCGAGCTCCGCGCACCCATTGATTCTTGTGCAGCCCCCCTCGTGCTCTGTGCTTGTCCCAGACACGAATGACCACTGTCACATGTCTTGTATCTGGAACCGGTACTCGGCACTGGACGGATATGGATGGCTGGAACCCAGCTTTTATCTGCTGTGACAGATGTTCTGTATTTTGACGTAACTGTGGAAATTTTGTCTTGATTTACACTATTTGGACTGGAAACCTGTAATCAATAAACATGTAACAAATACGGATTAAAAGCACCTACCTATAAACGCACGAGCGTAAGAATGGGCGGTATAAAATGCAATATTCTGATATGAACAAATACCCCCAAACTTAACTTTTGCTCGTCCCGAGCAAAACCAATTATTCACAAAAATAAAAACCTATCCGCACTTTCGCAGGGAACGTGATTGCACTGAGCACGTGCAACAAGCCGTTAAACCTCTAGGTGTCCCTAGTAGGAGGAGTGTTGTCTCCTGAGGGTTTTCAGCGGATTACACCCACAAAATCCCGTCAAATTAGTGTAATAAGTTAACGTTGATTCTATTCCTACAGTTTAGTATTTACGCTAGAAACTCTATCATCCTAAGTTAGAAATATTCAACCCTAATGCTTCACACCTCCTATCTATTTAACCTTAGATCATATACGTTCCAAAAAAGTTTAGAAAGATGTCGGTTCACCTGAGTTTCCCTTCTAAAGCGCGGCCTCAAATCAGGGGTTTTTATCAACTTTACAGAAAACACAAGTCTTATTCTTCATTTCTATCTTTTATCCAAACATCGATTGTATACCCCTAAGTGTGTGTATATTTGCACCCCTACACTTGAGAATTCAATTCAAGCTATAATACCCTTGACTTAATACCTAATACTACTTCTTTTCATTAAGGATGGACGGATTTGCTCACACACCTTTCATGCGACTATTAATGCTTCTTGAGGCACTAACGGCCGATTACTGAATGTGTGAACATTAAAGCGTAAATAGCAGTTTCCAGGTCTTGATTTTATTCTATTTTTTTTTCTTTTTCTTTTTTCTTTTTTTTCAAGACCGGATATATTTTTCAATATGCTCTTTTGGTGTTTAGCTTTAAATACTGTTTTTTCTTTCATACTAGGCTTTCAGGCAAGAGTATTTCTAGGTATTCTCTACTATCCCAAGTTTCAAGGTGCGTGTATGTGCAGTTTGTAGGGTATATACTTTCTAAATTTGAACTCAAGAAAAGAAACTAATTTTCAGACTTATCCTCCGGTAAAGCTTCAATACTTTCCCTTTATCTTGACTTAACTCAAGAACTGAACTCAAGATTACCTAGTTCTCAAAAAAACTGTAAGGACGTATACTTACCAAGTTTAAACAGAATGAGGGTTATTTTTAGGGTTTTCAATTCCTAAGCCTAGAATTTAGTTATTTCTATCATATCAACTAAACTTTCGGAATAAAGATCTAAGTTACCCTATTAGCTAACTTGACGACAAAGTTTTTATATTTTTTTGGAAAATTTTTGATTTTTGTGGGTTTTTAATAAGGTATGCAAATGCAAAATATACAAATGAATGCGAAGGAAGAAAGCTTACCGAGCACACCCCCAAACTTAAACTTGACACTGCCCTCACTGTCAGGCTATACCAAGAGGGTCAAAATTGTCGGTGCTCCCCCTAAAAACAAATTATATACAAAAAGGAAAACCAAAAATATATACAAAAAAGGTGTCCCCCCCCAAACTTAAGTAAAACAGTGTTTCCACTGTTAAGCGTTGAAGTTCAGGTTTAGGGGGGAAAGAACAGTATCAATCTATACAAGGCCTTACACAGGCCAAAAGTTAACACCAACCATTCAAAAATCTTATCTCTGTAAAGCAGTGGCTGGTGAAAGAAGGCGTAGGGAAAAGAAATGGAGAATACGCGAGACCGTATGGAGATAGAAGTGGTATACGGTCTAGGTATATAAGAGGAAGAAGAATGGCGGAAGGGAGAAAGAAGTGAAATACGAACTTAAGGGTGAAAATGGAGTAAATAGATTAGCACAATTTGTGATGACCGATGTATGAAAAGCGATTGTGCTAATATATTTACCCGTCGAGAAATGGGGTCAAATCCCTCAAGATTCGTGAGAAACCATGGGTACGCCGAACTTGGTAAACCAGACATATGAAATGTAAGTGATACGGGTTCTTGCAAGGTCGGAACGATGGAAAGGATGGAGGGAAGTGGTTGAGGAAGGGTATCGGTTAAGGTTTCGGGAGGGTGTACACAGTCAATGAAAGGAACATGATGAATTGGAAAATCCAACTCATCAATTAAAACTGGTTCATCCTCAACACTATCCTCAATATTCTCCTCAAAATTTATCTCATCCATGCCTTTATCATCAATATCAAGACGCATATGAAGTTCGGGAAAAACAGTTAAAGACTCGGGATGATGATTTGAAGAGACAAACTCAGCCAAATCTACGGGTTCATCATCCAAAATGTTCCCAGCGTCAATATCCTCGATCAAGTGAAAATCTATATTCTCAGACACCTCAACAAAAGCATGGATATCAATCAATTCAGGTTCTAGAGTAGAGGTGTAGAGGTCAAGAGGATTGGGTATGGTTTCACTCAAAAGGGACCCTTCACAATCGGGCAAATCAAACACTACAAAGTCGCACAACTCATTAAACATTCTATCTTCAACTGATAATTCATTTGGGACATTTGATAGACTTTCAACACAGGAGTTGTGGGATTCAATTTGAGACGGGTAGGTTTGATTTGGAAGGGGGTATATCTCACTCTCTCCACTCAAATTCACTGCCTGTCCTGCCGCCTCATCATACATTGAAAAAGTTGGAGCTAGTTGAAAACTAGCTACCGGGTCACTAGGTTGCATGAGGGCGGCCATGGACGCATTCAAATCCATCATCTGTTGGCTTGACGCTACCCTAAAGTCTTCCAACGACTGTTCCAGACTAGACATGGGTTGTGATGGGGTTTCAGTAAAAGATTCAAAGTTATTTGGATACTGAAAACTCCCAAACGGCTGTTCTGAAGTAATGTCTAGGGAAGGTGCAAAAGTAGGGTAGGATTGGTAGGAATTGGATGGCTGGACAGGAGTGGGATCAACATTGGGATAAGAAGGTGAATGGAATTGTTGATCCCAAGAATTTGTAGTGGTGAAAGGAGTGAAAGATCGGCAACGGGATTGTTCAATTCGTTCAGCAAGAGACATTGGTCTCGGGGTTACAACCGGACTTTCAAAAGGGGTATCAACGCAAGAAGGGATGAATGTTTGAAACGGTTGATATGAAGTGGATTGCGGGGTCCAGTTGTTCGTCCTAGACGCGTCTATCCGATCTCTCAATGAAATTTTTAGCATGGATGGATCGTTCGAAGTTCGGCCAAAACAAGAACCGTAGGAAGTTATGTCTGGTTGTGGGTACCAAAGTTCGGCAAGAGTTTTGCAAGGTGGGGTACCCATGATATGAAGAGAGAAAGAAAGAAAGGCAGAGAAAAGGAGGGGAAAAAGAATGTGATATTTTTTTTTTTTTGGGTTTATATATTAACAGAAGAATGAAATATACACACAAAAAGAATATTGACAAAAACAATCACGACACAAAAATACCACACACCTAATCGTTCTAGGGTTCACCTAGGTCAACTAGACCTGCTCCAGAACTTGATTGTCGAAGTAAAACTGTGTCGAGAAACAGGCTCAAGATACACTGATCACGAGGCCAGGTAAGTGCAGAGATAAGGGGAGGTTTTCCAACGCTTTCGCGAAGTTCCTTAATTAAATAACCCTTTCTCTTTTGGCGGTTTCGCCGTTAACACTTTCTTAGACACCCCGTAAACAATATACCGTTAAGCAAGGTTCTAAACACAGTTAACTTCTCCTAGTGAGCGCGAAGTCCTTAAGGTTTAAAGTCTAGTTTCTTTTAATTTTTGTGCGGGTAAACGTTATGCTCAAGTTCGTGATTTGTGGGCCACGGAAAAGGTGATGAAATCCTTTACCGTATATTGTGGGGTTCGCTTGCCCTTAAGTCCGTATTAATTGATGCAATGCGCAATTCAATAAAAATTCTATAAAGAATCAAAAAATCGTTTTTTTTAGTTTAAGCGCAGCACTGCAACAAATACGGGTTAGTCAATTTTTTTTTTTTAGCGTTTGCTAGCGAACTTGCAAAGAATCCTGCAAAGAATAGTATATTGGATGCGTCGGATTTGAGAAGAAGGTGTTAATAAAATACGTACCGTTAAGTTTTTTTTTTGGGTTAGGAAACCCCCGTTGAATCAAATCCGGTAAGCTTGAAAAGTTTGCTTGCGCGGGTCAAACTACCCGGATCTTTGGCACTGTACTTTGCAATCACCTTAGCCTTGAATGTACACTTTGCTCCCCACAATCGCAGTTTGCAAATCTGCAAAAATCTGCACTCTTGCCCACAAAAATGATCAAAAACAACAAAAAGATTTTTTTTTTTATATATACAAAAAGAATATTAACCCGAATAACAAGAAAATAAATACGCTACCGTCTCCCCGGCAACGGCGCCATTTGATTGAAAGAATTAAAGTTAACCGCAATCAAGACGGTGTCGCTATGCAGCTAGCCGGTTGAGCACGGGTCGATCCACAGGGAGATGGTTGTATCTTCGTTCTTGTCTTAGACGAGTCAATAAAGAATGAGTATGAGTTTGTTCAATCTAACCTATGTGTAATATTTGCAAGTATAAAGTTGTTATGAAAAGATACGAAATTGTAAGCTAAAGAAATCCGTACTCAAAACCTTTGAGCCGAGTCTTGACCAATTGAAGCTAGAGCAATCGGCAACAACGTGGATTAGGGGATTTTAACGCGGTATTCGTGGAATCCGGCTTATTTACCCTTGTCCTTCCGTTCTTGTCTCTTGCTTTCGCCTCCGGCCAAACCGAACGCAACTGGTCGCGGTTAGGAATCACCGTTACCTTGTCAGGGTAGGGTGTCTAACGGAGCGCTTGTGTAACGTTTGGGCGGAGTTCAAATGGAAAATAACGGGAAAAGGAAATGGGGAAAGAAGTGTTAACTTACAATACCGTATTGATTCTTAACAACGACGATAATTACAACATTCACAAAATGAACAACAAAGAGCAAAAGAAAAGAACAAAGAAAAGAAAAGATTACAAGAAATTAAGTGCATGAATTTAAGTGCATGAAATAAATTGCAAGTAATTGAAGACAAGAATGAAAAATGCAAGAAAGTAATTACAAGAACCATAGAACTCAAAACAAGCATGGGATCAATAGCTAACCCTTAAACTTGCAAGCTCAATCAAGAGGTTGCAAGATCAAGAGAAGGGTAGAGAACGCATGTGAAATGAAGCACTAAGGAGAGAACAAAATGATACAACCCCTTGAGACCAATGACCAAAGCTTAAACTTGCAAGCTCACTTAAGAGGTTGCAAGATCAAGTTAAGGTAGAGAGCTCAAGGGGGAAGCTAAACAAAAAGAATAATACAAAAACCTTCATCTTTATTCACATCCACTCAATACTCTCACTACATTTCCATGGAGGAAGAATGAAGAAGAAGAAGAAGAAGAACTAAAACTAACAAAAAGAGGCACAAAGAATTGACACCCTTGGTTTGGCTCAGATCCGGGGTATTTATAGGAGGGGAATGGGAAACCTAGGGCAACAATCTGGACCAAGATGAAAGTACCAAAGTGCCCCCAAAAGATTACGCAGAGAGGGCCCCACATGGCCGCGGATCCGTGACCAATACCCCCTATTGGCCGCGGATCCGCGGCCGTATAGTGGAGATGGGCTGTGTGGTTTTGTGGGTATCCCTGGTTTGGCTTTTCCTCGTGTTTGAAATCTTCATACTGCACAGAAGTCTTCCAGAATATCTGCAGATTTCCAAGTCCAAGATTGCATTATCTTTTTCACTTTTGACTTCTCTCTCCCTCGAGCTCCGCGCACCCATTGATTCTTGTGCAGCCCCCCTCGTGCTCTGTGCTTGTCCCAGACACGAATGACCACTGTCACATGTCTTGTATCTGGAACCGGTACTCGGCACGGCATAGGTCTTAGAGTTGCACCCATTTTTTTTTATATATATACAAAAAGAATATTAACCCGAATAACAAGAAAAGAAATACGCTACCGTCTCCCCGGCAACGGCGCCATTTGATTGAAAGAATTAAAGTTAACCGCAATCAAGACGGTGTCGCTATGCAGCTAGCCGGTTGAGCACGGGTCGATCCATAGGGAGATGGTTGTATCTTCGTTCTTGTCTTAGACGAGTCAATAAAGAATGAGTATGAGTTTTTTCAATCTAACCTATGTGTAATATTTGCAAGTATAAAGTTGTTAAGAAAAGATACGAAATTGTAAGCTAAAGAAATCCGTACTCAAAACCTTTGAGCCGAGTCTTGACCAATTGAAGTTAGAGCAATCGGCAACAACGTGGATTAGGGGATTTTAGCGCGGTATTCATGGAATACGGCTTATTTACCCTTGTCCTTCCGTTCTTATCTCTTGCTTTCGCCTCCGGCCAAACCGAACGCAACCGGTCGCGGTTAGGAATCACCATTACCTTGTTAGGGTAGGGTGCCTAACGGAGCGCTTGCGTATGGTTTGGGCGGAGTTCAATGGAAAATAACGGGAAAAGGAAATGAGAAAAGAAAATCTTAACTTACAATACCGTATTTATTCTTAACAACGATAATTACAACCATTCACAAAATGAACAACAAAGAGCAAAAGAAAAGAACAAAGAAAAGAAAAGATTACAAGTAAGTAAGTGCATGAATAATATTGCAAGAAAGTAAAGCAAGATATTAATAAGCAAGTAATAAAAAGCGATAAAAAGAACAAGAAACTAGAACTCAAGACAAGCATGTGATCAATAGCCAACCCTTAAACTTGCAAGCTCAACCAAGAGGTTGCAAGATCAAGGGAAGGGTAGAGAACGCATGTGAAATGAAGCGCTAATTCCATAAGAAAATACGACCCTTGAGATCAATAACTAACCCTTAACCATTCAAGCTCAATGAAGAGGTTGAATGATCAAGAGAAAGCAAGAATCTCAAGGGGAAGAAGAAACAAAAGAGAATGATACAAAAAGCCCTCATCTTCATTGATCTCCCACTCAAAAAGCTCTCACTACAATTTTCATGGAAAAAGAATGAAGAAGAAGAAGAAGAACTACACAAAAAACTACAAAAGAGGAACAAAGAATGAACACCTAAAGCTTGGCAAGTTCTGGGGTATTTATAGGCGGGGAAATGGAAACCTAGGGCAACAATCTGCCCCCAAATAAGATTACCAAAAAGCCCTTGAAAAACGACAGAAAGAGGAGCATATAAGGCCACGGATCCGCGGCCTGAACCCCATGTTGGCCGCGGATCCGCGGCCATATTGGCGAGTTTGGTTGTGTGCTTTTCTGGGTATCCCTGGTTTGGCTTTTCCTCGTGTTTGAAATCTTTAAACTGCACAAAAGTCTTCCAGAATATCTGCAGATTTCCAAGTCCAAGATTGCATTATCTTTTTCACTTTTGACTTCTCTCTCCCTCGAGCTCCGCGCACCCATTGATTCTTGTGCAGCCCCCCTCGTGCTCTGTGCTTGTCCCAGACACGAATAACCACTGTCACATGTCTTGTATCTGGAACCGGTACTCGGCACTGGACGGATATAGATGGCTGGAACCCGGCTTGTATCTGCTGTGACAGATGTTCTGTATTTTGACGTAACTGTGGAGATTTTGTCTTGATTTACACTATTTGGACTGGAAACCTGTAATCTGTAAACATGTAACAAACACGGATTAAAAGCACCTACCTATAAACACACGAGCGTAAGAATGGGCGGTATAAAATGCAATATTCTGATATGAACAGCTTTATTAACATGTATCAGAGATACAGTATACTAATACAAGTGTACATGTTAAAATAAAAAGCAACCAGATAGCATACTATCATGTCGAGCAAGAAAGTCCTCTATATAGTCCAACCATCCACTATGTCATACAATAATGGTCTCTAGGGCATACATATTCCTAACAGTAACGGCTACCTAGGTATTGAACGAATAAAATATCAACAAGCAAACTTGTCTAAACTCCCGTAGAATCTATAAGCAACACTTACCGTACAGTCTGGTCTCTTCGTCTGATATGTCGCATATCGAGTCTGAAGGGTGGAATCGTCAAGCCCCAATAAATCGATAAGTCATGCCGATGTGTGGTTTATAAGCTTTTGAGAAACTACTGATAACACTTATCAGTAAATCTCATCAACTCTGGCCAGGAACTTACTGCTATAGCCAATCACGTATAGCACAACATCAACTCCTAATACCAGGAGGGAAGAAACCTCTTCTATCGCTCACTGCCTCCATATGACTCGAGACTGTACCCAAAAACTACCTGTTTGCACGACTCATTTGAGCCGTGGTAGGATGGAAATCAAAGCACAGTGGGAACCATACAAGACACTATAACGATGTAGGGTTTACAGACTAACCTGTACAAGTGTCACCAGAGAACTGCTATCTGACGATAAAAATGTTACCATCTAGGATTTCTCGGCGAGTCCTGTTTGGTGTACTCATTCTCCAATGAGCACCTGTGCACAGTCTTTGATGTTAAACACTAATGGTTATGGGATCAACCATCGCCCCATACAGGGTCAAGAAATATACACACTAGTCTACTCTGGAATATCGATGCCCTATATCGATACTCCCTCGACTCGGAACTATTAAGGATGTGCTTATGGGCTACTCAAGCCCCACTAGTATGATCAACATCATTGTCCTGGTAGTCAAGCCAACAACCTAAGGGCTTTATCAACATGTATCAAAAAGATAGTAAACTAAAACAAGTACACATGTTAAGATAAAGAGCAACCGGATAACACGCTATCATGTTGAGCAAGAAAGTTCTCTCTATATATATGTCCAAACATCCACTATAATATACAATAATGGGCTCTAGGGCATACATATTCCTAACATGTATCTCATCAACAGATCACCATCGGTAGTGATAGATAAGAAAATTCTTGAAGAAATGTGAACCAGAAAGGCTGGAGATTACAGGCGGCTTCATATATTTGGGTTCTCAGCCTATGTTCAGCAGAGGAGCGATAAGCTAAAACCGAGAGCTAGGAAATGTGTCTTACTCGGTTACGGAAGTGAAGTAAAAGGGTACAAGCTGTGGTGTCCTGAGACCCATAAGATAGTAATTAGCCGGCATGCTACATTTGATGAATTTGCGATAGTACGTAGAAAACGGACTCAATCAGATGGTGATGAGAGAACGGTTGCGCTACTAAGTGAGGTAGAGATCGACGTTCCGGTTCAGGATATTAAGAGAGATGAGGTGATTGATACTCAGATTCAGACGGAGGGTCCGACAGCCAAATGGTCCAGTACAGACAGAGGGCGAAGATCTGCACGAGTTAAGCGTCCGCCGGTCGGACTTGGTTTTAAGGACATGACCTCAGTCGGTTTCGATGACGTGGCATTATATGTGTTGACTATTGAGCATGAGAAACTATCAAGTTACAGAGAAACTTTGCGGTCTACTGATTTTCCTAGTTGGTGAGTTGCGATGGAAAAGGAGAAAGAGTCTCTTCATCAGAATGATATGTGGGATTTAGTTGCTCTATCAGAGGGTAAGCACACGATCAGCTGTAAGTGGGTGTTTAAAGTTAAATTGAGTTCGTCAGAGGAAGATGAAATTAGATACAAGACGAGATTGGTGGTTAAGGGTTTTGCACAGAAGAAGGGTGAAGACTACAACGAGATATTTTCTCAGGTGGTTCGACATACTTCGATTCGTATTTTGTTAGCCATGGTTGCGGTTTATGATATGGATCTAGAGCAGCTTGATGTCAAGACTGATTTCTTGCACGGTGATCTAGAGAAGGATATTTATATGCATCAGCCGGAATAGTTGGTAGTCGATGGTAAGGATGGTTACGTTTGCAAATTGAAGAAATCGCTTTATGATTTGAAGTAGTTTCTGAGACAGTGGTACAAGTGATTTGATCGGTTTATATTGGTGATTGGGTATACAAAGAATATTAAAGATCAGTGCGTTTATGTGAGGCTACTAGACGATATATCTCGGATTTATCTTTTATTGTACGTGGATGATATATTGGTGGTATCACGTAGTATGTAAGAGATCAATAGATTGAAACAGCAGTTGAGTCAGGAGTCCAAGATGAAAGATTTGGGGGCTGCGAAGAAAATACTTAGCATGGAGATTTTCAGGGAAAGGAAGTGTGGTAAGTTGCGTCCGCAACAGAAACAGTATATCGAGAAAATTTCACTCGGTATGAGATGGAGAAGGCAAAGCCCGTGTCTCCTTGTGGAGTGCACTTCATACTTTCGGCGAAATTATCACCATGGTCGGATACGGATAGAGAGTACATGTCTAGAATTCCATATGCGAGTGCAGTAGGAAGTTTGATGCATGTGATGGTTTGCACGCATCTAGACATTGCACATGCAGTATGGATGGCCAGCCGATACATGGCTAATCCGGCTAAGGAGCATTGGCGGGTTGTGAAGTGGATTCTAAGATACTTGAAGGATACTACGGGGTTCGGCTTGTTATTCAGTAGAGACAGTACTGATGGTTGTATTGTAATAGGGTATTGTGACTCAGATTTTGTTGATAATAAAGACAGATGAAAATCAACGACGGGTTACGTATTCACGTTGGGCACAAGTGCAGTGTCATGGAGATCAACGTTACAGTCCATTGTCGCATTATCGACAACAGAGGCAGATTTGATATCTGCTACATAGGCTGTCAAGAAGGCCATATATTTGCGTGGATTGATGGGTGGTATGGATGTTCCACACGATTTCACGGAGGTGTTTTGCAACAGTCAGAGCACGATTCACTTGGCGAAGTATCAGGTTTATAGTTCGAGAACTAAGTATATCGAGGTGAGAGATTTCCTTTTGGAGAATGAGAAGGCTATTTCGCTTACGAAGATTGATACCCATGAAAATCCGGCGGATGCATTTACGAAGGTGGTCCCCAGTTTTCAAGTTCAAGCTTTACTTGGCCTTGATTTGCCTAGTTACTTGCTAAAAGCTAGTGACAGAATTGTAGAATTCCAATTTTTTCATGGAAGTATAGAGATTTTGCGAAATTTGAATCAAGATGGAGATCGTTGATTGCAAAATTATATGACCAAAGAAAAGCCCAAGTCCAAGAGAAGCACTGCAGGCCCAAGTTCGAGCCCAAAAGACCAAAAGTCAAGGCCCAGGGAGCAAGTTCATGTTGGCGGCAGCATGCACGAGTTGGCTTGGTTTTGGGATTTAAATTAATCTTTAATTAACATAAATATTAGCCTTATCCCCTTATTATCTTTCCACCGCAAGTTAATGGGCTAAGATTTTTGCTGCGGCGGAAGAAAGAGAGATTGTGCTTTCTATTTGGATGTGATTGAGAGAGCAGAGATTTGTATAGAGAGAGATTGTGCTTTCTATTTGGATGTGATCGAGAGAGCAGAAATTATCTCTTATAATTTTTCGTTGAATAGTGCAAGCAATTTGTTGTCGGTTTGCAGAATTAGGTACAAGTGTGCACCGAACCTGGGTAATATATCGTGTGTTCTGCTTGGTGTGTTTTTTTCTTTATTATTTTTTTTTTTTTGCGTAATTGTTGCGTTGTGATCTTTTTCATTAGATCTGATTCACGTGTATCGACTATCCGCTGCCTCCTTTGTTATGCTATTTTTGGTATGCTATTTTTCATAACAGTTGCTACCAAATATAGTTAATTGTAGCATTAAGTATTAAGGATGATAGCCCTGAAGATGATTCTATAGTATTCCATATGTATCTTACAAAATGGTTTTAAAAAACCGCATATTAGCTTGTGTTATAGGTGTGGTTCTGATTGAATTGACTGTACCATTAGATGCAAATGGTTATCCATTCCTTACTCTATACCAATTTGGCAATTGAATAGGAAAAACCGTATCAGACATATCTGAAGCTATTCTTATAATAGGATCGTCTTTGGCAAACTTATTCCATGAAACTTTGGAGCGGGCCAATTCATTTTGCACGAAGAGATGAAGTGGAGGCTTTGCTCGCCCCGGTGCTTACATACTTTTGCATTGTCTCTTATTACCATAAAGAGTGAGAGACAAGCCGATTACGATTTACACTGAAAATAGCGCTCTAATTTACAGAAAATATAGGGTTGTCACCTTGACGCACGTGCACAAATACTCCTAAACTGAGCCAAGTCTGAATAAACTTATTTAATTGCAGCTAGAGATATGGCTACAATTTTGGTACCGATAAAAGGATTTTTTACACAGGTCCGAATATATATATTTGAGATAAGAGGTTAAGATATATAAAATGACAGATTGGATATTACCGCTTTAAGAAAATACTATGCTACATGATGATGCTCGATAACAGTAATTCCTTAGATCATGATACGTGGCGGATGACGTGTCACATGCGTAAACCAGTTAGACCCCTGAGGGCCGCGGAGAGAGAACCGGTATGCTACAGTGGGGGCTTCCCTCAAACCCTGTCTCCGAGATTGCACCCCACTCCTTGACCCGGAGCACCTCAGCAGCCAAGCCAAATAATGATGCTCGATATCGGTGATCTCCCGTATCAGGACACGTGGCGGATGACGTGTCCTAGGGCTCACAAGAAAGGACCTACAGTGGCCGACCAGACCATCCCTGTGCCTGTCCTACGAGCAAACGCTGGCTCACCTCCGAGCCCCCGGCACAATTGGCCTCCTCGAACTCACAGCCCGTCTCCAAGCTATCACATGCCCGAGCCTCATCGGCCCTCTCAGCTCGTCTCCGGGCTCGAGCATAACCAAGATACCTCGGCTCTCCCGCTCCTCCGCGAGCTCTCCCGCCGAGGTCATCTTCCTCAGTCTCATCGATCGACCAACAGCACCGCTTGTAGGAGTAACCGCCATCCCGCGAATCTCGCCATGTGCGAGATCTCCGCCGGCAACATCCCACGTTCCACGCCACCGCGATCCTCCATTAACGAGCCTGTCTCGCCATTAATGGGAGGTCTCGCTCATCACGCGGGCGTGACGTCGAGAGCGTAACGGCCGGCGTGATTCTCGCGTCTGCCCTGCCTGCTGCCACCGCTATATAAACCCCTTCTTCAGACGGTTCAAGTAAGCCATTTTTACTCCACTAAGCCGTTACTCTACTCGGATTTCTAGTCTAACTTGACCGTCGGAGGGTCCTCGGTGGTACAACCACCCCGGAACTTCCTTGCAGGTAGCTCGGCAACCACAACCTCAAACCCATTGAGATCCACACACTTCAGGAGCGACAACCTCCAAATTCAATCTCAGCCACCCATCACCGCCATCAGCAGATCAACGAAAGGTAACATGTCACGCCCCGCTTCCCAAAATACGGAATACAGGGGTTGACAAGGCCAGCCATGCTCCTACGGTCGAGGAAATATTCTGCCGTAGTCACACTTCGGCTTCTAGCTCTACTTGGTAATCAGTAATCAATACACAGGTAATGAGAAATGCAGTCACTAAATCAAAACAAATACAAAAAACTAACCAGATAGAGATCAAGAAAATATAGCGTTGAATCGCTGATCAAGATGTCCATAATATCCTCGAGATACGTTAAGTCCTGATCCGAGCTAAATCCACTTCTCACTCTGAGCATGCATACTCAGGTCGTCAGAGCGACACAATAGCAATATATATATATATATAAATACAATATAAACACATGCAATGATGACGAACATGAAACAATAAGCATGGAGTAATAACATGAGCATGAGGTAGCCAGTACAGGTAAACAGTAAAACAGGTAAACAGTATGGCAGGTATATTGAATCAGTAATCAATGCATGTCACTAAACCTATCAGTCTCTAAGTCTCACTATCCATGTCGCTAAGCCTATCGTCAGTCCAAGTGTGAGAGTCAACCACTCGTGAGTATCCTCCACCCAAGGGTAGGACCCAAGGGCAAGGGAACACGGGCCCGAGTCGCTCGCTAATAATCAGTAATATCACCCATATAACTCAAGAATCGTTGTGTATGCCGGCAATGGGACTCCCGAGATTCTGTTGAACTCATACTCAAACTACTCCACACCCCGTGGTCTACATCAAACCCCTACCATAAACCCAAATATTAGTCGGTCCATGACAAGTCTACGCGAGAACTGGAGACAGGATCTCCATCAAGCATGTCTCGACTGGTACCCAAGATAAATGGACAGTGTTTGGTGCCTTACCTATGATACTAATATAAGTGCTCCATAATCGTCTCATTCCAGTTATGGTTACACTTATATACGTCCCATAGGCATCGACAATGCAATAAATGAATAGGGTCCGTTGATTGTGTACAAGTACGTGTTACTTCGCTTATTCATTCACACTTTAACACTATCGTACTTGCCATAATCAAAACACTAATATCTAACACCGTGTGATGTACATGATCACTAGGTTACCAATGCATATGAGCTTTACATGATATGATGAGAATGCAATAATTAAGGTATAAATAAGATATCATCGGTTAGTGTTCTACCACTTGTATAATTTATTATAAATCATACATGCATAATTAAGCGAAACAATGTAAAGGGGGTAAGCAGTAAATTTAATTATCTATCCATAAAAATTGGTTTCGCATCAATCGGGTTTCAGGTTCGCTAGATATGACCATTTCAATTTAAGTGTTCACTGCTGGAAATCCGGTTTTAGAACTGGAAGTCCGTTTCGTAACACGATTTACTCCCAGTTGGGATCAAAATTAGGCGACGCTATAGTTGAACAATATTTAGGTTTTACAGTTAGGTTTCCACTACAGTTGGCGAATCAGTGATATCCTATATCAACAGGGATTTATGGACAGGTTATGTTCGATGTGTAAAATCTATCACTGCAGAATTCAGCAGAACATATCGACATTATAAAATGTGTTAAAAATATCATACAGTTGAGGAATCCAGTGAGACTAGTGGGATAAGGAATCTAACTCAATTATCTTCGTAAATATATAGGGTTCCGCACATTCTCGAATTTGAACAGGGATATACAGCAATTTAAAAACAACGGTTAACTGGGATTACAGCTCTGGACTGCAGTCCAAAATCGTAATTCTCCGCAATTTTCGCCATCAAAACTAGTTCAAATTTTGGTACCAAAAATAAGGTTCCGTAGATTATTCTGTTGGCTTCGATACAAGCCAGGGAACGCCAAAAACCGATTCGTAAAAGATTAAATGTGAATTTAACGGTCTAGCCTGTTCAGGAAAATCAGATTTCGTAATGATTATCGGGAGTAACATTGCATAGGTGAAACGACCGTGGTTTCCAACCAAATTTTTACAGCACATCGGTAAAAAGTAGTCGGGTCTAAAGATCATAAGTTCCGCCATTTAGAGACAGGTTTTCACTCGGAGTTTAGCATCAAGTACTTATTTATACGTAAGGTGATCGAAGCTTCGGTTATGCAAAGATATAAATAATTATGTGTATAACATTAATAGCTTGTAAAGCAAGTGGAAATCACTTGCCTCGTTGATGATATCACGGAGATGATGGATCGGTCAGACGCTGCAATGCGCGGCACGGATGTGAAAAACGGTCGTTGCGACGAAACCGGAGTTCGCGAGCCTTGGAATTGCAATAGAGTGTTCTCGAATCCTTGCTTTCAGTTGGCTACAGTTTGCACCGATCGACGTGGGTGGCGGTACTTGAAGGCTCTGAGTTCGCAGAAGTGAGGCCGTCGATGGTGGATGGGTCGTCGCGCAGTTCTGGGTCGTGGCCGGAGCAGGTGGAGGGAGCAAAGGGATCTCAGGTACGGGGCTTGGGGTTGGCGACGAGCTGTGGCGCGGATGGGGTCGCGATGGTCGCAACGGGGAGCTTAGCTTGGCTGCAGTAATTGGCCCGGGGCTGGTGCTCGGCTACTTTGGACTACTGAGGAGGTGGATGCAGCGAGAAGGAGTCGAAGAAGGCGATGGGTCGGGTTAAAGCTGAAGATGGAGTCGATAGCGACGATCACGCTCGGTGTGCAGGAGGTGGTGGGGGTTGAGGCTCGGTGGTAATGGGGTGACGGTGAGGGGTCTTCGGCGAAAGGCGATGGGGGCTCGGTGGTTCTGGTCATTGAAAGGAGATCGGTGAGAGAAGGAGAGGATGGTTGATGCACGAGGAGGAGCTTGCCGAAGTGATGGGGTCGGCCGGAGGTCGGAGTCTAGGATTGGGCTTGCGAAGGCCGAAGCTGCAGTGGTAGAGGGTGGTCGGGAGCTCGGGTGCCGCGATGATGCAGAGACGGCTCCGACGAGGTGAGGAGGCGAGGCGATGGATACGGGCGTGAATTGCAAGCGTCGGGTGATGGCGGGACGGAGATGGAGTTTGTGTCGATGGCGGAGCTTGGGTGGCGTAGGTGCAGGGGAGCTCGGGGTTCTCGTAGGGGAGAGGAGGGAGAAGCGGGGAGAAGAGAGAGAGGGAGAAGAGAAAGAGAGGGATCGAGAGAGAGGGGGGTGATCGAGAGGAGAGAGAGAAAGGGAGTGAACAGGGAGTGAGAGGGAGAGAGTGTGTACGTGAGAGTGAGAAGAGAGAGAGGGAGCGTGGGAACGAGCGGCGGCGACGTGGTCGCGGCGACGTGGGAGTGAGGCACGGCGACGTGGGGAGAAGAAGGAGAAAGGGCGGGAACGAGAGAAGGAAGTGAGGAAGAAAGGTTTGGGCCGAGGGTTTCTTGGGCCAGGCCAGAAAAGAGAAAAGAAATGGGGAGCTTGGGCTGGGGCTGGGTTTAGGGGATGGAAATAAAAAAGAAATTAGAAATAGGGTTAGGGTTTGGGGTTTGGGTTATGAATTAGGAAAAAGAAAAAAGGGAAAAAGGGGAGTTGGGCCGGGTCTTGGGGCTGAGGGATTGGGCTAGGGTTTTATTAGAAATAAATTAAAGGGATTAGATTAATTTAGAATAAGTTAAATATAATTGGGTTTTGGAAAAATATAGAAAATTTGTAGAAAATTTGGGTAAAAGTATTTGGTAATTATTTACTAAAATACAGTAATTATTTATAGGGACTGGGTATTACATAACATCTTGGCGTGATCCAGGTCGCGTCAGCTGGCGCCGTCTGTGGGAACTCTTGATTCTAACAAAAGTTCATCTTCCGATCTCAACCTAATGGCGAGCGATCATCACGACGATCCAAGCACCAGCCGCCGCCTCCCCCTCAACGGAGGCGCGGACGAACCTCCTCCACCGAATGCTATCAACGCCCTTGCCGGACGGATAGACCGACTTGAATCCGTCGTGGAGGCGCTCATCTGCGTCTAAACGGCAGGGCAAGATCCTTAGGTCGCCGCTCCCCCATCTCGGAACCGGGACCCCTATAGAGGGAGAGAAGACTCTGCTCGCGTCGGCACTGCCGACCACCGCCTAGCTACCTCCCACGGCCGCAGATCACCCGAGCCAATACATTATGCAACCCGCTGGGCACCCCACAGTTCAACACCGAGGTCCGTCGCCAGAGCGTCTCGCCTAGAGACCCTTCGCGCACCTGTTTCTCCCGAGGAGATGTCGGTCAGCTCGCCTGTTACCAGGCATGACCGACACCCCCACCGTCGACGGGTTTGCGTGGACAGGGCCCGTCACGGCAGCTCAAAGACTACCTCGCCCGAGGATCTAAAGAACCTCATTGAAAGGAACTAGAGCCGCGGCCAAGCACAGGTCTCCACCATCCGCGGCCAAGCACCGGCTATCTCTGGCTGGTACTTTACTGCCCGCAGCGCCAGGGATCGAAGCCCTCACCAAGAGACAGCCGAGCGGCTACCCTGCTCGGCTATCCCTAGCAGGTAGCTCCCTACCCCACAACGCTAGGGATCAAAGCCCTCGCCGAGAGGCAACTGAGCAGCTTCACTGCTCGGCCCATCCTTAGCAGGCCTCCCACGGCCCCTCCAGTGCTAAGGATCGAAGCCCTCACCAAGAGGCAGCCGAGCGGCTACCCTGCTCGGCTATCCCTGGCTGGTAGCTCCCTACCCCACAATGCCAGGGATCAAAGCCCTCGCCAAGAGGCAACTGAGCAACTTCACTGCTCGGCCCATCCTTAGCAAGCCTCCCATGGCCCCTCCAGCGCTAAGGATCGAAGCCCTCACCAAGAGGCAGCCGAGCGCCTACCCTGCTCGGCTATCCCTGGCTGGTAGCTCCTTACCCCCAACGCCAGGGATCAAAGCCCTCGCCAAGAGGCAACTGAGCAGCTTCACTGCTCGGTCCATCCTTAGCGGGCCTCCCATAGCCCCTCCAGTGCTAAGGATCGAAGCCCTCACCAAGAGACAGCCGAGCGGCTACCCTGCTCGGCTATCCTTGGCTGGTAGCTCTCTACCCCACAACACCAGGGATCAAAGTCCTCGCCAAGAGGCAACTGATCAGCTTCACTTCTCGGCCCATCCTTAGCAGGCCTCCCACGGCCCTTCCAGAGCTAAGGATCGAAGCCTTCACCAAGAGGCAGCCGAGCGGCTACCCTATTCGGCTATCCCTGGCTGGTAGCTCCAGACGCCACAACGCCAGGGATCAAAGCCCTCGCCGAGAGGCAACTGAGCAGCTTCACTGCTCGGCCCATCCTTAGCAGGCCTCCCACGGCCTCTCCAGCGCTAAGGATCGAAGCCATCACCAACAAGCAGCCGAGCGGCTACCCTGCTCGGCTATCCCTGGCTGGTAGCTCCCTAACCCACAACGCCAGGGATCAAAGCCCTCGCCAAGAGACAACTGAGCAGCTTCACTGCTCGGCCCATCCTTAGCAGGCTTCCCACGGCCCCTCCAGCGCTAAGGATCGAAGCACTCACCAAGAGGCAGCCGAGCGGCTATCCTACTCGGCTATCCCTGGCTGGTAGCTCCTTACCCCACAACGCCAGGGATCAAAGCCCTCGCCAAGAGGCAACTGAGAAGCTTCACTGCTCGGTCCATCTTTAGCAGGCCTCCCACGGCACCTCCAGCGCTAGGGATCGAAGCCCTCACCAAGAGGTAGCCGAGCGGCTACCCTGCTCGGCTATCTCTGGCTGGTAGCTCCCTACACCCACCATGCCAGGGATCAAAGTCCTTGCCAAGAGGCAACTGAGCAGCTTCACTGCTCAGCCCATCCTTAGCAGGCCTCCCAAGGCACCTCCAGCGCTAAGGATCGAAGCCCTCACCAAGAAGCAGCCGAGCGGCTACCTTGGTCGGCTATCCCTGGCTGGTAGCTCCCTACCCCCACAACGCCAGGGATTGAAACCCTCGCCAAGAGGCAACTGAGCAGCTTTATTGCTCGGCCCATCCTTAGAAGGCCTTCCACGGCCCTTCCAGCGCTAAGGATCGAAGCCCTCACCAAGAGACAGCCGAGCGGCTACTCTGCTCGCCTATCCCTGGCTGGTAGCTTCTTACCCCACAACGCCAAGGATCAAAGCCCTCGCTAAGAGGCAACTGAGCAGCTTCACTGCTCGGTCCATCCTTAGTAGTCCTCCCACGGCCCCTCCAGCGCTAAGGATCGAAGCCCTCACCAAGAGGCAGCCGAGCGGCTACAATGCTCAGCTATCCCTGGCTGGTAGCTCCCTACCCCATAACGCCAGGGATCAAAGCCCTCGCCAAGAGGCAACTGAGAAGCTTCACTGCACGGTCCATCTTTAGCAGGCCTCCCACGGCACCTCCAGCGCTAGGGATCGAAGCCCTCACCAAGAGGCAGCCGAGTGGCTACCCTGCTCGGCTATCCCTGGATGGTAGCTCCCTACCCCACAACGCCAGGGATCAAAGCCCTCACCAAAAGGCAACTGAGCAACTTCATTGCTCGGTCCATCCTTAGCAGGCCTTCCACGGCCCCTTCAGCGCTAAGGATCGAAGCCCTCACCAAGAGGCAGCCGAGCGGCTACTTCGCTCAGCTATCCCTGGCTGGTAGCTCCCTACCCCACAACACCAGGGATCAAAGCCCTCGCAAAGAGGCAGCCGAGCGGCTTCCCTGCTTGGCTATCCCCGGCCGGTAGCTCCCTACCCCGCAACGCCCGGGATCTAAGCCCTTATCAAGAGGCAGCCGAGCGGCTACCCTGCTCGGCTATCCCTGGCTGGTAGCTCCCTACCCCCACAACGCCAAGGATCAAAGCCCTCGCCAAGAGGCACCGGGCAGCAACCCTGCTCGGCCATCCTTAAGGGTCAAAGCCCTCGCCAAGAGGCACCGGGCAATAACCCTGCTCGGCCCGTCCTTAGTAGGCTTCTTATAGCCCCTCCCGCGCTAAGGATCAAAGCCTTCGCTAAGAGGCCACCGAGCAGCTACCCTGCTCGGCGTATCCCCAGCGGGCAGCCTCCTGCCCATCAGACGGTTATGCAACTAAAGCCCTCATCGAGAGACCGCCGAGTCCCTTCCTGCTCGGCGCATCCCCAACGGGTATCCTTCTTCCCATCAGACACTGAGGATTAGAAGCCCTCATCACGAGGCCGCTGAGTCCCTTCCTGCTCGGCGCTGTAGGGTTCCTAGGCACTCTAGTGAGGTCTCACAAGTGATCAAACATGCCAATTTATAAAAATTACGGTGCCGAGGAAACCTAGAACGGATCGTTGGCTAGAAGTATAGGCAAAGCAAGCAAGCTAGTTTACAACTAAACTATAAGATAACGGAAATACAACCTTTGTAGATCCATTTGTCCACCTCCATAGCTCCGCAACGAAGTGCCTCCACTGTCCAAGTGAACTCCCGGGCTCTAGCGTCGGCTTCGTCGAAGAATAAGCGAGCTAGGTCGTCGATGTCCATGCCGAAGATGATCTACGTCGAGGCATCGCTAGATCAAGCTCCACCTTCACCAAACCTTGAAAATTTATGAAGGAAACACACTCTACTACTTGGCAAGAGGTAGAGGATGAAGAAATAGGAAGTGGGTAGACTTTAGTTTTGGATTTCTCACTTGATTTGGCTAGTTGCCATTGAAGTAGAAAGTTTTTCTTCATGTTGAAGAAGATAAAGAAGAAGAAGAAGATATGATAAGATTAATTAAAAATGAGATAATTAAATCAATACTTATCATGACTTCAACTATAGTTAAGTGTATAGAATTAACTTGGGTTAGTTAAATGGTTAGGGTTAAGTATAAGACAAGAATGAAGACTAAGTCAAAGCTTCAAGAAACATCAACTAAAGACAAAATAAGCAACCATTCATTTACCTTTTTCATTTTCCAAAATGGATATAAATAAATAAGATAAATGAATAAGTAATCAAAACCCTAATCATTAACTTAAACCATGGTTTGATTCTTTACACTTAACCAAGCATGTATCATCAAACATGATACAAACATGTGCACAAAACTATATCGCATATACAATGTGCACAATTCAAGTGAGAAAATCCATTTAAAGTGAACCAATACTAGTTAATGCAAAGCAATATATCAAATATATAATTATACATTAAATCATTAAATCAACACTTGATTCAATGATCCGGTCATATCGGATATAACCGACTAGTATCATATGTATCGGCTTATCGAATCAATCCTTGATTCGATAACTAGGTTATATCGCATATAACCATTTGACACATTCATCGCGAGAATGAAATACGGTATCACATACACGCATCATTCTCGGTCCCGCACATATCTCATATGCGCTCCTATTTCGTTTCGCTTGAGCCAGGAAACCTCTGTGTAGGACTTTAAAGACTCGTCAATACGCCGGCAGCGGATGATGATCATATCAAACACCCACAAGCCGCAAGCGGTCTGCTAAACGTAACGGCCACCTGGGTATTGAGCGATCAGAAGATCGACGAGAAAGCCCGCTCACACTCCTGCGAATCCAACCAGTAACACTTACCGTACGGTCCGGTCTGTTCTTCTGATATGTCGCATATCTCGCCTAGGGGCGGTAAACGTCAGACCCCAATAGCTCGATAAGTCATGCCGACGTGAGGTCCATAACATTCGTGAAACTACTGATAACTCTTACCAGTATATCACTGCAACCCTGGCCAGGGATTTCCTGTTATGGCCAGTCGAGCATAGCACAACATCAACCCCCAATACCGGGAGAGACGAATCCCCTCATATCGCTCATTGCCTCCATGTGAATCGGGACTGTACCCAAAAACCACCTGTTTGCACGACTCAGTAGAGCCGTGGTAGGGTGGAAATCAAAGAACAGTGGGAGACACACAAGACTCTATGACGATCTCGGGTCAACAGACTAAGCTGTACCAGTGTCACCAGAGAACTGCCATCTGACGTAAGGTATAATACCATCTGGGAGTTCTCGGCGAGTCCGTTCAGTGTACCCAGTCTCCACTGAGCACCCGCATACCATCTCTGATGTCAAACACCAATGGATATGGGATCATCCATCGCCCATCGCATGAGTCGAGAAGATATGCGCTAGTCTACTCTGGAATATCGATGCCCCGTCTCGATATTCCCTCGACTAGGAACATTTCAAGGATGTACTCATGGACTACCCAGGCCCCACTAGTATGATCTACATCATAGTCCTGGAAGTCGAGTACATATCCTAAGGGCTTTATCAACATGTAATCAGAGAGACAGAAAGTATACATGTTAAGATAAAGTGCAATCAGATAGCGTACTATCATGTCGAGCAAGAAAGTCCTTCCTATATATGTCCCAGCATCCACTACAATATACATCCAATGTACAGTAATGGCCTCTAGGGCATACATATAACTAACAATCTCCCACTTGCACTAGGGCCATCTGTAGCAGTGGTTGCAGTATCACATACTCAACCATCCCCTAAAAGTCTCTCTTTGGGAAAAAGGCCTTCGTGAGTGGATCCGCCGTGTTGTCCTCTGAGTCTACTCTCCTAACCTCGATCAACTTGGAGATCAACTATCTCCATGATCAGGTGATGCTTCCTCAGAATATGTCTGGGTCACTGATGGGACCAGGGTTCCAGGGCCTAAGCCACACTTCCATTGTCATACAATGGAAGGAACCAAGTTCATCTTATGAACCAATATACACCCAAACTGCCTCTTTGGTAGTATCTTCAATAGCGATGTTACCAGCCTTTATCGTCTAGTTTGCCATGGCATCTAGCTTGTAACTCTTCCAACATACCGTCCCTTTACTGAGGGTAAAGACAGTGCCTGTGACTGACATTCAGTCGTCTTTATCACCCTGGAACACTTCCAGTGATTCTCCCCAGGATCGATTGATACAATCTCACTATACCTAGTGAGAACCCTAATATCCCTTTAGATCTATCTCATAGGTCCAAATCCCAGGATTTAGGAGGTGTCATCTTTATCCTATTTGGAGAATCCTTGTGATAACAGGAGATTGACCGATCGTAGTATAGGAAACTCTTTTCCTATCAAGAGTATGTTGTCTACGTACAATACGAAGATGACCACCTTACTCTTTACTACCCTTTTGTATATACAAGGTTCGCCTACCATTTTGATGAAGTCAAACACTTTTACTATCACATCAAAACAGACGTTCCAACTCCGCTATGCCTGCTTCATTATGTAAAGCAACTTGCACACGTTTCCGCTGCTCCCACTGTTTACGAAGACCTCTGGCCGTGTTCTTATAGACGTTCTCTTCTAAATCAGTATTTAGAAAAGCAGTCATGGCACCCAACCGCCAGATATCGTAGTCATGGTATGTAGCCGTGGTAAGTAGGATCTGGACAGACTTAAGCATAGCTACTGGAAAAAGGTTTCATCATTATCCATGCCTGGTCGATGACGAAAACCTTTAACAAGTCTAGCTTTGAAAGTCTCAACTTTTCCATCTACACCAAGTAATCTTCTCAAGATATACTTGCTCCTGATGGGGATTTAACCCTTCAGATATAGCATCCAAAGTCCATACTTTGCTGGTGTACATGGATTCCATCTCAGATCGCTAAGCATCCAGCCATTCTTACAGAGTCCCTACTCTTGATGGCCTGCTCGAAACTAGTTGGGTCATCATCTCATAATGCAATCCTTGCTCCCACTGTCATCAAGAAACCGAGGTATCTCTCAGGCGGATGAGGAACCCTACTAGATCGGCGGAGAGGCTGAGGTTCGTCGGGAACTATTGAATCCTTTGGTTCTACCAAATTATCTGCAGTTTTGTACAGCTGGAACCTTTCCAGTTCTACAGAACTGATCTTGCCTCGATCTTGTCCGGATTTTGCTTTTGACATAGGCCGGACAATCCCAAATCTTAACTTACTTAAGAGATAGGCTCTTCCCATACCATATCTCATATGGAATGGTAGGCACTGATTTGATTCGAACCTAATTCAATAGGTATGCAGCTTCTCAAGCGCATAACACCCAAAAGGAAATAGGTAACTCGGTAATACTCATCATAGAGCACACGATATCTAATATTGTGTGATTGCTCCGCCCCGATACACCGTTGTGCTGTGGTGTATTCAGAGGAGTAATACTGAGAGAGAATCTCATTTTCCTTTAGAATAGTCCAAGGATTCCATGCACAAGTATTCTCCTCCCTGATCTCATCATAGGACATAATACTTATACCCGGTTATTGGTTCTCTACTTCAAACTTAGATTCTGTGAATACCTCAAAAGGTTCGGACTTATGTTTCAACAGGAACATATGACTGAATCTTGAGAGATTATCAGAGAATATAATGAAGTAAAAAGAACCAGTCCTGGCATGTGTAGACAGGAGACCTTACATACATCATCATGTATCAGTCCCAAGAGTTTACTAACTCTTTCTCTATTTCCAGTAAACAGAGCTGGTGTCATTATATCTTTGTGACATGACTGGCAAGTTTCACAAGATGTAAATTCAAACTGATTTAAATATGCATCTAAATGTAACTTCAGCCAGTCGGGTCGCATTGATATGACCTAGTCTACAATACCTCAAGAAGAATTCGTTCATTTCTGAACTATTCCTCTTGTGTGTGTTCTGTATACGATGAACTGTAGTTTGATTTAGAACGTCAATGCTTTTAGATAATGTGCCTGAACCGATCAACTTTTGATATAGGAAATGTTCAAAACATTATCCATCAACACAAAATTATATCCTTTCTTTACTAATAAAGAGACTGATATGATTTTGTATATCAGGTTCGGTATCTAATAGCATTTGTTCAGAATCAATGTATTCGTAATACAGGGTGACAGTGACCAACAGACTTGGCTGCAACACTTGCCCCGTTTTCTGTCTCATGAAACTTATCACCCGTTCTCAGTTTTTCTACCCTCTTGTAGCCCTATGTAACAGATTACATATCTGGGATCCTGATCCGGTATCATATACCCAGGATGCAGAGGATACTGAGAAACAGTTCTTTGTAATGAACACACCCGAAGGAGATGCATCATATGCACTTTCTTCGTTTGGGAGGCATAGGAATTCAGGTATTCCCCAATTTCCTGCTCTGTCTTATAACAATTATAAGTTGGAGCGGGACCAACGTTCCCCAGCTCAGTATAACAAGCGGGTTCGGTCAATACATCCATATTATTATCTTGATTAAGGCGTGATATGGTCGCTACCAGGAGAGAGAGAGAAGAAAACACTATGCGTGCGCTCTTGCAAGATCAGATTGGTTATATATTTTATCTAATCAGGATGGCTCCCACTGTTTTTATCAAATCTTCCTTCAAACCCTAAAAGGAAAGACTAGCCGGGATTAATTACACTCTACAAGTTCGCCAATCTTTCAGCCAGGCCAGTGTCGGTACTTTGAGGGAGGTTCCCCGTGCTTTCGCACGGACCTAATTACTGTAAACCTCGTTTTCCCAGAGGCATAACCCCGTTGACACCTTTCTAGACACCTACTTGATCGGCTAATTGCAAAGTGTAAAACTCTCCCAGGAGTAACAATTACTCGCAGTGGGTATCGGGATCCAACTATCACATAGATGGTATGCAATCTCATTGCAAATTTCAACACTTGAAACTCCCGATAAAGATTTTTACCCCTAGCACCTATGACCTTAACTATGGTCAACAAATCACAAGTACTAGTCAAGTTCTACCCGTCATTTCGTGATTAATTAGACCCACCCACATGACCCTTAACTAAGGTCAACAAAGTCACGCGACTGTCCTAACTAATCGCATCATATGCGGTGTAGGAAGACATCACTTAGCTACCGTACACTGTGCCTTGACTATGGTCAACAAACACAGCACGAATACTAAGTACTCTACTTCCTAAAATGACGGAGGGTTGCGAATGGTTTTTGTGAAAACCTTTAACGCTTTGAACTTGATCTCGTTGCGGAATCTAATGGTTTTAAATGGAATGTTTTTGAGGTTTTTCTAGTTTTGCTAAAGGGGTCACTCCCGGTGAAGGGATCGTCGGCCCTTTCCTCGTCGAATGAGGTGCGGGATATATCATATATATCACTGTGCAAAGCGGAAACTATAGAAGCGATCAAAGACAAACCGAGGGTTGTAGCATCTGCCAGTTATTGCTAAAGGAGTCACTCCCGGTGAAGGGATCTCGGTCCTTTCCTTATCGAATAAGGTGCAGGATGTTCTATAATGAACACTGCGATGCAAAGCAAGAACTGTAGCTACCTGTTTTATTTTGAAATTCGATTCCACAACATCAATTAGGTTTATTTTCTTTCATTAATCTCATTAATGAATATCCCATCATTTAAATTACCTAAACATCACAGATAGATATGACGTACACTTATGCCATCCGCATTCGCCTCGATGTCCCCTCGTGCACCGTTAGGTTAGGTAACTAACGGCAGAGCGGGGCAGGGCTAGCGCGGGTATAAAACATAAGTAACGTCTATATAATATATCATATATACTATAATATCTGTCACAGAGCACAGAACATCGCATGATCACAGATAAAACACAGCAGAAGAAACATATGAAATATTGGATATACTAGGACGTCCGTGTTTTCAATACGAGCCAGTATAAAACACGGATTCCATGGTCGTGATGAATAGCCAATCCCACACCCCTAGACCCCTACGAGAGCGGCAAGCAACCCTACCAATTCTAGGGTTAGGAGACCCGGACTCGACTCCTCGAGTTGGTCTCCCACTGGACCCCAGAACCCGGTTACTTGTGCTCCCCTCCTTGGGTCTATCCTAGTGCAGAAAAGTAAATAATATACATCAACGGTGACAACTTCCGCAACCTGGAAGCGCCCCAATAAAAGAATATTACATACAAGTTTTTACATGAATGAAAATGAAAAACACTCATCTCACATAAAAAACCCCGGCTATTCAAACACGACGATCCAATATAACATATCCAGCAACACATAACATCTCATGTCATCAACGTAAGTAAATATGCGCATCCCAATTGTCGTTGTCATATAGCAACGAAACCGGCGATATCACATATTACACTTACGGTCACAGAAAAGAAAGTGTAAAACTACAACAGTTGGAATCCGCAACCTCCTCAGACATCGCATGCCTGACCAAATGAAATTACTTAGACATCGCATGCCTAACAATCATAAACCCCGCATTTTAGTCTCATTATCGAAAACACTTTTCAATATCAAGTCGGGCAATTCAACAAGATTCCCGACATCCTGATCGAATGCTCGTCGCAAACTTTAGTAGACGGCCGCACCCCCGAAACCGTCGACGAAGTGCACCAAGGCGGAACACCGCTACCGCGAGCACCCGAACGGATGCTTTCGGCGACGGGGTTCTCCTACAGTCACTTTGTCGGGGCTATGGGGTGAAGCTGTCTAATAAGTTTACCCGGCGAGTATCCGCGTACGCTACGTGATTGCGACGGACTTTTGATCACATCAAAATTCCATGGCAACCGATCAAGTGAGACTAAACTGCTATGTTTATAATATTCATTCCGTTATCTCATAACAATTTGTGAATTCCAATTATTGTATCACATTCCGGATAAATAGAAAATGTTAAACTTTCGATCGAACAATCGAACACCCAAGTTTTCCCGATACAGCTCAACACATGAAATAAGTCTAACAACATTCAGTTCGTGCCTCAGTAGCAACGGTCCAGCCGTAGAAGGGTCAAGCCAACGCCTCACATGTGGCACGCCGTACTGCCCCAAACCCGAAGGTTCAAAGGGCAGTTCAAGACGGTCACATAATCGAGTTAAGGTTTGTTGTCTTCTAGAGGGTCCATCGCGTTACTTGCACTACTTAGAACGTCGTCAAACTACGGAAAAATCCAACAATTGGAAATTTCCCGGCAGGGGAAAAAGTGGGTATTTATATCCGGTCGAACCTTTTAACATATTCTAAAATTTATCCGGAAACACACACCGACAAAATTAGATAGTCCGATCGAATACACCAAGTTCCCAATACAACTCAGAAAATTAAACTCTGAAAAAATTATTAAAAATCCCCAGGAAAACCAGCACAGACAACTAAGAGTTACTGTGCAAAACAAAATGCACATCGCGACAAAATAGCCGCGGATCCGCCGCGTTATCCTACTGTAGGGCCGCGGATCCGCGCCTACTTTGTGGAATCAGGACCACGAATTTCACATTTTGTCTTATATGTTCCTGCTGATTTTTCTGAATATTTTTAATCTCGAAAAAACCACAATTTACAGAAATGTCCAGAGAGCAATATTCGGGTCGGGGTTTTGGGTCGATCGGACTTCTAACTCCGTCGGGACTTCGCCTAAGGCTCTAGCTAGGCTCTGATACCACTGTAGGGTTCCTAGGCACTCTAGTGAGGTCTCACAAGTGATCAAACATGCCAATTTATAAAAATTACGGTGCCGAGGAAACCTAGAACGGATCGTTGGCTAGAAGTATAGGCAAAGCAAGCAAGCTAGTTTACAACTAAACTATAAGATAACGGAAATACAACCTTTGTAGATCCATTTGTCCACCTCCATAGCTCCGCAACGAAGTGCCTCCACTGTCCAAGTGAACTCCCGGGCTCTAGCGTCGGCTTCGTCGAAGAATAAGCGAGCTAGGTCGTCGATGTCCATGCCGAAGATGATCTACGTCGAGGCATCGCTAGATCAAGCTCCACCTTCACCAAACCTTGAAAATTTGTGAAGGAAACACACTCTACTACTTGGCAAGAGGTAGAGGATGAAGAAATAGGAAGTGGGTAGACTTTAGTTTTGGATTTCTCACTTGATTTGGCTAGTTGCCATTGAAGTAGAAAGCTTTTCTTCATGTTGAAGAAGATGAAGAAGAAGAAGAAGATATGATAAGATTAATTAAAAATGAGATAATTAAATCAATACTTATCATGACTTCAACTATAGTTAAGTGTAGAGAATTAACTTGGGTTAGTTAAATGGTTAGGGTTAAGTATAAGACAAGAATGAAGACTAAGTCAAAGCTTCAAGAAACATCAACTAAAGACAAAATAAGCAACCATTCATTTACCTTTTTCATTTTCCAAAATGGATATAAATAAATAAGATAAATGAATAAGTAATCAAAACCCTAATCATTAACTTAAACCATGGTTTGATTCTTTACACTTAACCAAGTAAGCATGTATCATCAAACATGATACAAACATGTGCACAAAACTATATCGCATATACAATGTGCACAATTCAAGTGAGAAAATCCATTTAAAGTGAACCAATACTAGTTAATGCAAAGCAATATATCAAATATATAATTATACATTAAATCATTAAATCAACACTTGATTCAATGATCCGGTCATATCGGATATAACCGACTAGTATCATATGTATCGGCTTATCGAATCAATCCTTGATTCGATAACTAGGTTATATCGCATATAACCATTCGACACATTCATCGCGAGAATGAAATACGGTATCACATACACGCATCATTCTCGGTCCCGCACATATCTCATATGCGCTCCTATTTCGTTTCGCTTGAGCCAGGAAACCTCTGTGTAGGACTCTAAAGACTCGTCAATACGCCGGCAGCGGATGATGATCATATCAAACACCCACAAGCCGCAAGCGGTCTGCTAAACGTAACGGCCACCCGGGTATTGAGCGATCAGAAGATCGACGAGCAAGCCCGCTCACACTCCTGCGAATCCAACCAGTAACACTTACCGTACGGTCCGGTCTGTTCGTCTGATATGTCGCATATCTCGCCTAGGGGCGGTAAACGTCAGACCCCAATAGCTCGATAAGTCATGCCGACGTGAGGTCCATAACATTCGTGAAACTACTGATAACTCTTACCAGTATATCACTGCAACCCTGGCCAGGGATTTCCTGTTATGGCCAGTCGAGCATAGCACAACATCAACCCCCAATACCGGGAGAGACGAATCCCCTCCTATCGCTCATTGCCTCCATGTGAATCAGGACTGTACCCAAAAACCACCTGTTTGCACGACTCAGTAGAGCCGTGGTAGGGTGGAAATCAAAGAACAGTGGGAGACACACAAGACTCTATGACGATCTCGGGTCAACAGACTAAGCTGTACCAGTGTCACCAGAGAACTGCCATCTGACGTGAGGTATAATACCATCTGGGAGTTCTCGGCGAGTCCGTTCAGTGTACCCAGTCTCCACTGAGCACCCGCATACCATCTCTGATGTCAAACACCAATGGATATGGGATCATCCATCGCCCATCACATGAGTCGAGAAGATATGCGCTAGTCTACTCTGGAATATCGATGCCCCGTCTCGATATTCCCTCGACTAGGAACATTTCAAGGATGTACTCATGGACTACCCAGGCCCCACTAGTATGATCTACATCATAGTCCTGGAAGTCGAGTACATATCCTAAGGGCTTTATCAACATGTAATCAGAGAGACAGAAAGTATACATGTTAAGATAAAGTGCAACCAGATAGCGTACTATCATGTCGAGCAAGAAAGTCCTTCCTATATATGTCCCGGCATCCACTACAATATACATCCAATGCACAGTATGGCCTCTAGGGCATACATATAACTAACAGGCGCATCCCCAGCGGGCATCCTCCTGCCCATCAGACGCTGTGGATCTGAACCCCTCATCGTAAGGCCGCCGAGTCCCTTCCTGCTCGGTGCATCCCCAGCGGGCATCCTCCTGCCCATCAGATGCTGAGGATCTGAAGCCCTCATCGTGAGGCCGCCGAGTCCCTTCCTGCTCGGCGCATCCCCAACGGGCATCCTCCTGCCCATCAGACGCTGAGGATCAGAAGCCCTCATCGCGAGGCCACCGAGTCCCTCGGCGCATCCCCAGCGGGCATCCTCCTGCCCATCAGACGCTGAGGATCTGAAGCCCTCATCGCAAGGCCGCCGAGTCCCTTCCTACTCGGTGCATCCCCGGCGGGCATCTTTCTTCCCATCGGACGCTGAGGATTTGAAGCCCTCATCACGAGGCCGCCAAGTCCCTTCCTGCTCGGCGCATCCCCAGCGGGAATCCTCCTGCCCATCAGACGCTGAGGATCTGAAACCCACACCGCGAGGCTGCCGAGTCCCTTCCTGCTCGGTGCATCCCCAGCCGGCATCCTCCTGCCCATCGGACGCTGAGGATCTGAAGCCCTCATCGTGAGGCCGCCGAATTCCTTCCTGCTCGACGCATCCCTAGCGGGCATCCTCCTGCCCATCAACGCGGTGGGTCTAAAGCCCTCCTCGCGAGGCCGCTGGGTAGCTTTCTGGTTGGCACATCCGCAGCGGGTAGCTTCCTACCCTACGAAGACACGGATCCAAGGCCCGCCGAATAAACTCATACTCAACGCGCGATCATCCCTCAACTCCGGCAAAGGGATGATACCGAACTTCCCACACTCGTCCTTCGTTCGACTTATACTCGATGTGCGACAACAAGAACACCGTATCGTCCCGAACAATCCACCACGAGGAATTACCAACGCCAAGCCGCACAGAAGGGACCAAGCAGTCCACTCTCGACCCGATCCACGAATAGATCGGAACGAGAGTGGGGGGCTAATGATGATGCTCGATATCGGTAATTCCTTAGATCATGACACATGGAGGATGACGTGTCATATGCGTAATCCAGTTAGGCCCCTGAGGGCCGTGGAGGGAGAACCAGTATGCTACAGTGGGGGCTTCCCTCAAACCCTGTCTCCGAGGTTGCACCCCACTCCTTGACCTCGAGCACCTCAGCAGCCAAGCTAAATGATGATGCTCGATATTGGTGATCTCCCAGATCTGGACACGTGGCGGATAACGTGTTCCAGGGCTCACAAGAAAGGACCTACAGTGGCCGACAAAACCACCCCTGTGCCCATCCTACGAGCAAACGCTGGCTCACCTCCGAGCCCCCAGCACAATTGGCCTCCTCGACCTCACAGCTCGTCTCCAAGCTATCACAGGCCTGAGCCTCCTCGGCCCTCTCAGCTCGCCTCCGGGCTCTAAGATACCTCGGCTCTCCCGCTCCTCCGCGAGCTCTCCTGCCGAGGTCATCTTCCTCGGTCTCATCGATCAACTAGCAGCACCGATTGCAGGCGTAACCGCCATCCCGCGAATGTCGCTATGCCCGAGATCTCCGCTAGTCACATCCCACGTTCCACGCCACCACGACCCCCCATTAACGAGCCTGTCTCGCCATTAATAGGAGGTCGCGCTCATCATGCGGGCGTGACGTCGGGAGCGTAACGACCGGCGTGATTCTCGCGCCTGTCCTGTCTGCTGCCACCACTATATAAACCCCTTCTTCAGACGGTTAAAGTAAGCCATTTTTACTCCACTAAGCCGTTACTCCGCTCGGATCTCTAGTCTAACTTGACCGTCGGAGGGTCCTCGGTGGTACAACCACCCCGGGACTTTCTTGCAGGTAGCTCGGCAACCACAATCTCAAATCTATTGAGATCCACACGCTTCAGGAGCAACAGCCTCCAGATCCAATCTCAGCCACCCATCGCCGCCATCAGCAGATCAACGGAAGGTAACATCTTGGCGCGATCCAGGCCGCGTCACTACAAAATTTGGCTAAATTGCATATAAATATCTAAGGTTTCACGTATTTGACAAATAAATACCTAGGATTCTGTGAGTAGCACATGAATACACAACGTTTTGCTCTGTTAGCATTTAACTATCTACCGTTAACAAACCGTCAGAATATTCCTTTTTGATCCCTACGTGCATCATACGTGATTTTTTTTTATCGTTTTACCCATCTTCTTCTTGCTTTCCTTTCTCCTCCTATTGAACCCAAAGACACTACACCCTCTTCCTTTCTCCTCCTATTGAACCCAAACTCATAACCCTCTTCTTATTCTTCTTCATCGATTGAATTTCAGCCCTCTCCCTCTCTTCTTCTCAAATTGAACCCTGCCATTTGCCCACTTTCTCTCATCGTCTTCTTTTTTAATTGAACCCATATCCTAGCTCTCTTTTTACCTTCTTCTTCTCCTTTTCAAATAAGTTATAATTGTATCAAAATAAATATAAATTGATAACCTTAACCTAATGAATGGAGATTTGTCGAGGTTGGAGTTGACGGCGGCGAGGCCGAGGAATAAGAAGATGGGAAGAGTGGTAAGTTATTTGACCGGGAGTATAACGGTAATTTTGTAATTTTTGTTAACAACGTTAGTCATTAAACTGCTAGTGTTAAAGAGATGTATTTATATGCAACTTACGGAAATTTAGATATTTATTTATCAAACACGTTAAACCTTGTGTATTTACATGAAATTTAGCCTATAAAATTTATGTGTATGGTATACTGGCTATTTGAGGGATTCCGATCTCCAGTTATGAAAATTGGACCATCGGGATTTGTGTATAACAGAAAGCCCTACGGCTATGCGGGTCAAAAAGGATATTCAATGGTTGAGAAACCTTCCTTGCTAAGCTGGGAATCCTCAGCCCTATTTTGAGACCTTGTCAATTGAATCTGGACATAAGTTATCATATAAAGATGCAAATGTACTAATTAAATTTCTATTGTGTCCTTTTCTTTCAAGGGCAAATTATCAAAAAGCACCGGTCCCCTGGCTAGTTGTCTAAAAATGCTTGATATTTTTAAAATTGTTGGGAAAACCCTATTATTCAAAATCTTTGTGAAAATCCTCTAGGCCGCATTTCATTTAGACCTTTATTTCTTCCAACTTTTTGATGGCTTATGGATTTTCGTAATCCGATTATTTAGTTTTGATAATATTATTCAATATTAATAGATAGATAAATGCGTTTATTATATTGCATATTTTGTAACACTATATATAAGCTTGGTCGTGTTTGAGAATAGTTTTCAGGATATTGGATATCTCCCGACACAAGCGTATGATGGAGGATATTAAGTTTAAACGGAAAATCTATTGAAGATTGGAGGATAATAGACTAGAGCTCCTCAAAGTTTAAGATCAAGCTTCAAGAAGCTAAGCAGTTGAAGTTCAAGCTAAAAGTGTGCAAGACATCGAGGTTCAAAAGTTCAAGAGTTCACGCTATGATTGTAACCTCTTAAAAAATCGATGTAACTATCATATGTTTTATGAGAATTGAGAATGACCTATAAGAGCTCAAGCACACACAAAATAGCATATATGAAACATTTGGTAAAAACTTTGCAAATGTTTTCATTCAAAATGATTTTCTATTTTCAAAACAAGTTTTCCAAATTTTCCTACATCAGACGTCTGCCCAATATACCTTCAGACGTCTGGGTACTGTTGAAAATCAAATATCAGTTTCATGTCAGTTTTTAATTTTGGCCCAGACGTTTGAAGCCTTGTTGGCCGGATGTCTAAGGCTTTGTCCAACGCCTGGACAAAAGTCTCGGGTTGGAAATTATTTTTTCTTCAGACGACTGCAGACGTCTGGCAAATACTACTGCAAACGTCTGGGGATTCTCTGTGCTTTCCATTGCCTTGTTTCATTTTGAGAGGCAGACGTCTGCGGTGAATTTTTAAAAAAATAAAGTTACCGTTACATGCCGTAACGGATCTATTTTTTTTTTGCCTTCAGACGTTTGTCGACTGGCCCAGATCGCATTTATTACTTATACTTGAGAGTGTTGCTTGAGGGTTTTAAATAGCTTTCTCTTGGGATTTCTTTGGCAACTAATATTCTGAAATTGCATTCATTTCTTGAGTTCATCCTTACCCACCGAAAACTCAAAAAACAACACTAGAACTTTCATTGGAAAATCTAATACTCTATTGAAGTATTTTTAGAGCATTTATTGTAAACTCTTAAGGGAGTAAAAAGAGCTTGTAATCTTCATCTTCTTTTTTTGTGTAAAATCTCTTGGGTGCAAGAGAGTTCTTGTAAAAGAGGAGAGCTTGTTAAGAGGAGTCACTCGTGTGCCGAGTGACATATTATAACAGTTGGGGATGCGCAACATGTTTATCTCATCGGATACGTATTTAGTGGAACGGGTTCGATCGCTCATAGAAAAAGAACTAGAGGATCTTCTGAATTTCTATAAAACTTTTCATGTTTGCGATTTCTCATCTCTCACTCTCTTTTACTTGCTATTTATATCTGTGCTTGAATTGTTTGCAAGTAAATTTTTAATTTGTAAGTATTGTTAGATTAATCATATTCACCCCCACTCTAGCATTATTTCATTTCTTAGGTATAATTGGCAACTTTTTAAATATTACATGCAGCTGGTATAAAGTGGTTTTTAATTGGGCCCTGGGATTTTTTAAACAAAAGCAAAAGGCGCAAGGATTTTTACACAAGTTTGAAGAGAGCCTGGGGCTTTTTAATCAAGTTTGAAGCATGCCGTTCCCCCAGCATTGAGCGGCCATCAATGCTATTTTCTTGCTATGAGTAGTGCTAAGAACTTCCTTCTGGATTATAAAAGTACACGTATATAAAGTAAGTTAAATATTATGGCACATGTTCAATTTAGAATAATAGATTTCCAGACTTCTGCTGTTTGCTTTGAGACAAACAACAAAATCTTTATAGAAAAGTATTCACCAGACGATAAGGGTATGCTTTTATTGGCAAACAAACCACAAAATTACATAGAAAAAATAAAGGAAATACCTTTCATCAAACACGCTACAAAGGCATAACACAGTAAAGACAAGATTTCCTCTTCAAATGATCCTTCACTGATTTTTTGAAGGGAAAATTATTTCCAGGCCGAGTTTGGTGATTCATATCAGAATATTGCATTTTTATACCACTCATTCTTGATCACATTGCTTATAAATAGGTTCTTTTGATCTGTATTTGCTCAATAAGTGTAGGGAAACAGGTACTGGAACAATTGACGGACTTGTGAGCTTAAAATGGAGCAATTTGCATAAAGTCAAAGTCAACAAGTCAATGGTCAAACTCTAAAAGCCAAAATAAAAATATCAATTGCCCAAACACCTAGAAATGAAGCCAGGAGATCACTGAAGAAAATTGGCGGCCCAATTCCACAATAAGGCGGCGGATTAGCGGCCGTTCGGGCTAATTGGCGGCAGTTTAGTGGCCGTACGGTCGCCGTTGGATGCAGATTTTCTGGAGCAGTTTGGTCTTATCAAAGTGGGTCTTCTCATTGTTATAGTTCCCTAATCCAGCCACTATAAATACTCCAGATCTGTTCTAAAGCAAACAATGTATATTTTCATTAGAACGGTTGTTAGATAGGTTTCTCTTTCGTTTGTTGCCATGAGAATTTATGTGAGAACTTTTGATGAGTGGATATGAATGAAGGACTAGTTTTCTTACCATTGTCTTTTATTATCTTGCTTTTTACTTATTTGTTTTGCTTTTCAATCTTAGCTTAATTTTAATACTTGTTAATTAGTTGTTGGATTTTATTGTTCTTCTTTTCTTCTATTCTACTCTCTATTTTTAAGTCATGATACTCAATGGAGTCGCTTACTTAGGTGAATGCCCAAATAGTTAGCTTGTTATTTTTTTTGTTCTCGTCTTATTATTTCCTTCTTTCTTCTATTCTTCTTGTTTTATTTTATTTTCATGAGTAAGTAGTTACTCACTTGTTACAGTTAAGGAAGGGTAGTATGAGGGATGTAAAAATCTCTTGTGCTTCTCTTAGCCAAACAATTTGAATTGAATCTAGACCAAACAGACATAACCCTCCCACTTAGACGCACTATCATGACATTTAGTTGCGACCTAAGTTGAGAATTCTTTTAGGCACACTACAACATGACATATAGTTGTGACCTAATTGGAAACTTGTTGTGTATATTTGGTTTAGGGTTGGAAATAAGAGTATGGAATGGACGGACAAGAGGCACTAGGAATGAAATTAGCATTGGAAAGTTTGCTTAAACTCGCAAATACCATTTCTATGTCTTCCTAATTTCTGTTACTTCCGATTATTCCAACAATATTTCAATGATGGCACAAGGCAAGCACAAGAAAAATTCCTAACTCTACCAACCAATACTAACCCTAACAAGTTCTTTTGAATATAACAAACACTTAGGATGGCTCAAACACACTTATACATTTTTACTTGACTCGTCTAAAATAAGAATGAAGCACTAACCATTTCCCAGTGGACGATCCGTACTCAACCGACTAGCTACAATCGAAACCGTCTTGATTACGGTAGTAGGAACACATAGAAAACATATAATAAAAATCATACCAATCAATGACTAATTTTTAAACTCATGTATTTTCAAAATTATGATAAAACCAAATACTTACAAAATACATATATCTGAAGCCCAAAATAGATTGTATATATTATACCTAGGATATTTTAAATTTTTTTTACAGGTTTACTCTCATTCTTTTTAATCAAACACACGTATAATTATTCTCTTAAAAAAATTATTTGTTTGATTTCCTCTTGCTTGGATCTCTCCTTCCTTGTCGTTTCTCTTACAAAATATGCATCTTAGTTTTCAAATCCCTCATTTCCAATTCGATTCCTCCATCTTCGACTTAATTTTGCATCTCCCATTTCAAATCCCTAATTTTCGATCGAATTCCTCTGATTATCCTATCCTCACTCCCAATCCCCTAATTTCCTCTTTGTTTTCAGTATCTCCATCCACATGACGACTGCAATTAGTGTAATAAAAAATAAAGGCAGAATAATAAAAAAGTTGGAAATTAGGACAAATAATAATAAAAAGGAAAAGGAATAATAAAAAGGATGGGTTTAAAAACAAGATGAAATTAAAAAAGAACTTAGGGCAAACAATGATAAAAAATAATAATAAAGAGGTCATGAAAAACTATATGTCCAGAATCTAAAATCTTATATTCTAATACCTTGGGAAATCCAAAAAAAATCCTATATTCTAATTTCTTAAAACTTATTAAAGGGTATTATAGGTATTGCATACATAAATACGTATACAAATTACAATTTGGGTTTAAAATAATGTAAAATTATATTTTTGGGGTTTTTCATAATTTTGGAAACTCGTGGGTTTTAAATTAGTTGACTCTTCAAATTGGGCGGGCTGGGAAACAATTTTTCCATTTTTATTTACAAAATTCTTAATCTTTTTGTAAATGGAGAAAATCCAATCTAAAAAAAATAAAAATAAATAAATAAATAAATAAGGGAAAATAAAAATAGGGTAAATTGCAAAAATGTATCCATGAACTTTCACGTTTTGTGTGATTAATGTTATAGACTTTCATAAATGGAGATTGGTACCATGAATTTTTTTTTGACATAACTACAATACAACGTTAAAAATTGTGTATGGATGGACCGTTATTCCCTTCGATTTATATTAAGCTTTCCCTTATATTTTTAACTCTCATATCCTATTTCTTTAACATTTACACAGCAGTAAAAAAGAGAAGAACCGAGTCATCCCCAATTTCGACATAGAAATCGGTCCTGATCCATGAAATCAACGACGATGACGATCAAATTGAGCGAAGTAAGAATACGATCTTCCAAATCGACGACAATCAGCAAAATCGACGATGAACGACGATCAAAATCGAGAATAACGAGTATTTCTAAGAGGCATTTAACCTGATCTGAAGGTTTGTACTCTCCTTCAGCCCCTAATTTTTACATTTTTCTTTGAATGCGATTTGAGTAGGATTTAAATTTGGGAGTTTTCCCATCTTCCCTTTTGATATGGTTCAAAAGTATGATTTCATTTTTTTGACTGTTCTACTTGTGATTAGAGGGTTCTACATTGTTGTTGGTATGATCATCTTGTAATTCGAAGTCGGGAATGGGGCAAAGTTTGAAATTTGGCTAAATTCACATAAGTTAAAACAACACAACTTGTAATATCCTAGTATAGGTTATTCATATGCACCAAAGATTATGAAATGTTGTTAAAGGGCTTGTTAATTAAGCTAAGATAAGCTTAGAATTGTAAGTATTACTTTCAGAATCCACTTAACAATGTCCGTGCTGGGACCTTGGCCTTTTTAATTAAGCATAATCTATACATATATGCTACTTTCACATGCATCCTAATAATGTAGGTATTCACATGCACCAAGATAGGTAGATTGACATGCACCAAAGATATCAAAAGTTGTTAAAAGCCTTACCAAAGTCAGCCTTTACTAATGTCAGCATGTGAATCATATTGAAAAGTCTTTATCATCTTACATATACCAATGCCAACACGTGAACCTTTCTAAAAAATCTATATTATCATACACTATCCCAGGCCGCAACATACAAACTACTATAAGAATCATAGCCAATTCAAACATTATAAATATCGAACTCTATCACAAACTGTAGGATATAGTGCCCTTAAGGCAGTTATTGTAGCCGCAGGCATAGTCACATAATTTGCGAATTATTCGGCAAATTCGCGAATAATTGATATGCCGATTAAATTTGCGAATTATTCGTCGTTGCCGAACGCGGCGAATTATTCGCGAATAATTCCCGAATTATTCGCGAATTTTCAAAAAACAGCGAATTATTTAAAACAGCAAATAATTCACAAAATCAAAATGTAGCGTCTCATATATTAATTTTTTGCTCGAAATCCTTCCCGAATATTTCCCAAACACTTACTGAATCTTTCCCAAATACCTGCCGATTTTTCCGAATAGTTCTCCGAATCCGAATTTTTGACCTCACCGAATTATTGCCGAATCACGAATTTGTGACTATGGATGCAGGCAGACGATTATGATAATTGAGTGAGGATCTATACAGGTCGAACAGTCTTACTCGAGATAATAGTATACTATTTGGTTTGTCCTTATCATTCATGTGTATACGTATTACTTACTATTACCTGTCGCTAATACATGATGATAAAACCAATAGAATCCTTGCTTGACTACTAATTTTATGATGACGGTCATACTTGTAGGAACTGGATAGTCTATAAGTATATCCTTAAATGTCCCTAGTCACGGGAGTATCGAGACTAGGCATCGATATTTCAGAGCAAACAGGTGTATACGTTTTTGACCCCAATGATGGGAGATGGCCAGTCTCACAACCATTGGTTTCCGACACCAAAGATTGTATATAGGTGCTCATTGAGTTATGAGTTATACTGGATGGACTCGCCGAGAACTCCTAGATGATATTATATCTATCGTCAGATAGCAGTTCTTTGGTGACATGAGTACATGGTAGTTTGTTGATCTAAGATCGTCATTTGTCTTGTGTGAGTTCCTACTGTACTTTGATTACTATCCTAACACAGCTTTACTGAGTCGTGCAAATATCTTTTAGTTGGGTACAATCCCGAGCCACATGGAGTCAGTGAGCGGATGAGGGGATTCATCTCTCCCGGTATAGAGAGTCGATGTTGCGTTGTGTGCGATTGGCTATAACCATAAGACCTTGGCCAAGGTGGATGAGATTTACTGATAGAAAATCAGTAGTTTATCGATTGGTTATCAGTTTCAGATTGGCACAACTTATCGGGTTATTGGGAGTCGGACGGTTTCTACCTCCCAGACTCAGTATGCTACACTCTTAGACGAACAGATCAGAATGTACGGTAACTGCCACTTATAGACCTAGTAGGGGTTCGGATGAGCTTGCTTGTCGATCTTCCTTTTGTTTAATACCTAGGTAGCTGTTACGAATAGCCAGTGCTCCTAACGTGCTTGTTGTTATGGATTGGATCCTGTACTTCACTGCCAGTGTATCGTCGAGTGTTTAGAGTCCCACACAGAGGTTTATCCGACCCTAGCAATATAACGTAGATGTGCGTATTGGATGCGTACCGGAGTTCAATTAAAATATATGTATTGGATACACTAACGGTAATCTGAGGTTTGATAATACTGGCCGGTCTTTTGGAAAGACGGATATTAAATTAAGTATTGATTTAATATATTAATACATATATTGTACATATGTATTTACTAGTATTATGTCATCTTTTATATTTATCTCATTTTTGCATTTAGTGTTAATGAAAATTATAAAGTATAAGTTTAAATATTTATATATTTTCCATATTGATTTTCCTTCTCATTTATTTTGGACTTGACTTGACAAGATGGGAGTGAGTACACATCCACCCCAGTTTGGTTTGATAAGTGGATGAGAGAGGAGAGGGTGAACACTTGAAGAGAGAGAGAGAGAGAGAGAGGAGAGAGTGTATATGACAGTATACTCTCATCCGTTAAACAAAATAAGGGTTTTATTTTTTTACTCTCATCTCTTTTCATCTTCAAGCTCTCTACTTTTTCCTCTCTTCTAAAATGAGCAAAGGAAAATTAAACCAAGTGAGAAAAATTATAAGTGACACTAATTCACATCTCTTGGTTAATTAGCCTATCAAACTAGTTAACCAAGTTTCTTCACTAATGGAGTTATCTTGAAGTGGAAACGGAGCCAGGGTTGGGTTTTCTCAAGTTGATCTATTTTTGATAAAGGAAGGATTTCACCAAGCTTATTCTTTACAACCTAGGAGTCTGGCTAGACTTCAAGTTCATCCAAGGAGTATATGAAGATCCAATAAAGGTTGTATTTGTTAAGCTCTTTATGGTTTGCTCTCTAGATTTTCGAGTTTTAGTTGTTTGGAAATGATTCTTAGTTGTGGATGCTAGCGTTTTCCTTGAAATTTTTGTTGCACATCGTGCTCCCGCTTCCGCTGTGCGCTCGCTAGTATTCCTACAGTGGTATCAGAACCCGGCCAAACATTAGAACTAGAGTAGACGATGCATTAGTTTCTACCCGATCAAGTTTCAAATTCCAAGCTGCTGTACTTTTTAAAAACACACCTGATTTTTTTTTGAAGTATTCTAGAGGACTCCTGTTTTAATTTGAAAACTTGGAACAAAACCTGAGGCCAAATGTCCGAGATTTGACCGAGAATTAGCCGATATTTTCGGCCCAAAATTTTTATTTTAGTCACTGGTCTTGTCTGGAGCTTGTTCTTGATGAAACTTGATTTTTAGTATACCTCATTTTGCTACAGATTACAGTTTTTGCAGTTTTTGCATACGGGTATTTAAGGATTGTTTTCGGTCTAAATTTTAGTATCGTTTATGATCTGTATCTTTGTATGTGTGTTGTTAAATATCGTCTAATTGCTATATATTCATTTAGACAGAGTTGCACACTTGTTGCTTGTGATGATATTATGGATATCTTTGTGTTGGTTTAGCCGGATTGTCGTGACGAATAGCCCTCATGTGTTGTGTTTGTACAGTTTTGATATGTTTGTATATTCATTTATTCGGGACGAGCGGCTGGATTGTGGTCGTCGTTGCCGCTTGATATATATTGTTTTATTGGAGTACGACTTGGTTGCGGTGGTTGTTACCATTGTATATTTTTCATTACATGTACTAGGATACCCCACGATGAAGTGCTCGAGTAGCCAGATTTGGGAATACATAGGGTGACCATCTCGTGGAGTCGAGATTGGGTCACCTCATTCTCGGATTGGCGGGCTGCTTGCCGCACTTATAAGGGGCATAGCTCTGACCCGTAGAGGAGTGCCCAAGTTACTGGATTCTAGAAGTGTTGGGTGGCCCATTCATGTCGTTGAATTTAGGTTGTCTCGCTTTTAGGATTGACGGGTAAATTGCCGCACTTGTAGGGGTCTTGGTTTGAGATTGTACGGGCTATCCACACGACTGGGGAACATTGTAGTTTTCATTTTGGGCTCAAATGAAATGTAGTGTTCCTGTTTACCCCAATCAGAGCAAAGCTCTGTTCAAATTCCAAGGCGGGAAACGAAGCAACGCTTCTGTTTCCCCCAATCAGAGCAAAGCTCTGCTTTGAAATTAAAGTTAAAATAATTGAAGTACCGCTTCAGCTGACTTGCGCTCTGCGCTGCGCGACACGTGTCAGCGCAGTTGCGCTTGCGCAGTTGCGATGCGCGACACGTGTTAAGCGCTGGTACGCTTGCGCCAGCTGTGCCAGCACTAAAACAGAATTAAAATTCCAGAAAGATCTTTCTAATCTTGTTAAAACAAGAAGATTATCTTCTGTAAAACAGAAGCCCTTGGATCAAAAATCCAACGGTGGGGAAACATCCCTAAATCACTCAGAGAAAGATCTCTTTAACTGATTTAACAAATCAATTGGCCCTATATAAAGGCCCCTAGACTCCAAGTCTAAAACACATTGACACAGAGAAAGAGAAACCAGAGAATTCCTCTAAAATTTTAAGAAGAACTCAAAGAGAGAAAAGGTAAACCTTTGAAAAAAAAAGAGTTTCTTCTAAAAAGATCATTGATCTAAGAACAAGATCAAGATCTTCGATAAATAATAATAATAATAATAATAATAATAATAAAAAAGAAGAAGTAATTTACTTCTGTATAAAGGCATTGCCTTTTGATGAACCACTGGTTCTTGAAAACAAGAAAAACTTGTTTTCTTTGATCTGAATTTGATCAAAATATTAAACAGTGCCTTGCACTTTTGAAGTTTGCATTGTTGCGCTCTTTGAATTGGCGCAAGCCACCAGGGAGCGCCACGTGTCGGCCCCAGAATAACTGCGCTATGCGCTTCTAAAACAGAGCACCGCTCTCTTAAATTGGCGCAAGTCATCAGAGCGCGCCACGTGTCAGCAGCGCGCTGGCGCAGCGCACTGCGCTAACAGACTTGCGCTCACCAGAGCGTGACACGTGTCACCCCCACATGAGTTTGCGCCTTGCGCTCCTCAATTGGCGCAAAGCGCCTGACAAGCCACATGGCGCTCTGTCAGACTAATTAATGCAGTGCATTTTTAAAAAGAAGGGCAGAGCCCAATTAAAAGGCCTAACAGGCCTAATAAAATGCAATCCATTATTAAACAAGGGGTAGAGCCCAAACAAAGGTCTGTCAGACCAAAACAGATGTTGTTCATCATTTAAAAAGGGCAGAGCCCAAATAAAGGTCTAATAGACCAAACAAAAATGCCATGCATCATTAAACATGGGCATAGCCCTAGTAAAGGCCTAACAGGCCAAATGCAAATAAATTGTTGAATATTCTCAACTGGACTTGGCCCAATACTGGTCGTAAGTCCTCAAATTAAAATTGACTGAGCACGACGGCTCTCTTAAATCAATTTACACCCGGTTCAAGGGTACATCTCTGAACTCCTCTGATATTTGTCATTGTAATCCTTCAACGTCGTCAGAGAGGTGACGGGTCCCGACAACCACACATCGATACGGACTGTGGGGTCCTTAAACTCACGGACTAATGCGTCCTTAAACTCAGGGACTAATGCGTCCTTAAACTCACGGACTAATGCGTCCTTAAACTCATGGACTAATGCGTCCTTAAACTCACGGACTAATGCGTCCTTAAACTCATGGAGTAATGCGTCCTTAAACTCACGGACTAATGCGCCCTTAAACTCACGGACTAATGCGTTCTTAAACCAGTATTCGTCCCCAAAATGGGAATGATGGACCACTATGTCCCTAAACTGGAACAATAGAGCCCAAATGCTCTTTTGTCGGATCTAAACGATCCCGTTAAGTTGATCTTAGTCTCAAATTAGACTAACGTATCCTTAACAAATGTTTAAGTTGATCTTAGCCTCAAATAGGGCTAACGTATCTTTAAACCCTTAAACAGACTTTAGTCCCAAATTGGACTATAGATCTCCCAACCAACTTTGGCTCAAGGGTACATCTCTGAACTCCTCTTATATCTGTTGTTGTAATCCTTCAACGTCGTCAGAGAGGTGACGGGTCCCGACGGCCATACATGCAATGGACCGCTATGTCTCTAAACTGGAACAATAGAGCCCCTAAATGCCCTTTTGTCGGATCCAAACGATCCCGTTAAGTTGATCTTAGTCTCAAACTGGACTAACGTATCCTTAACAAACGTTTAAGTTGATCTTAGCCTCAAATATGGCTAACGTATCCTTAAACCAAAACCCTAAACCCAAATCTAAGAAAATACGAATTTGGACTAATTCACGTCCTACGGACGACGACATAAATTAGTCTCCGTATACATTCCACGGGCAACCACATACAAAACAAACACCCACGACACGAAGTGAAATTCTGGAGAAGGAGAAAGTTGTTACCGCGATGCGGTAGCGTAATTAACTGCAGGGGCTTGCGCCTGCAGGGAAGAGCGTCCCCACAATCAAAAACCCTTCGAACGAGGGGGAATCTGATGAAGTCTTCTAAATCGGCCGCATCCGTCTAAACCTCCAATACATGGTGCCATAAATCAACTTGGCATCTTCGGAGAGGTGGACGGATAAAACCAAATAGCATCTGCCCCGAATCTCAGGCAAGACGTCCATGTTTTGGCCACCGTTCGGAGGGGAATAGATTCTGGCATGCCCGGTGGGACCTCTTCCTCTTTCCACTCCACACTTCGTGTGTCGTGTTCGCGAACGAATCGCGGTTTGCTGTGGTTGCCTGTGGATTCAAGGTACTAAGATTTGGTGTCTTGCTCCGTACAGAAAATAGAAGATCAATGGCTTCAAACTGCACTGCCTGCAACTGCAACTCTCGCTCCGTTCTTGCTGGAAGAGTGACTTATGGACCCCAAACGGCCCCCCTTTTCAAGATGCCAGTTGAGCAGGTAACTCAAGCCACCGCTGGACTATTCTTCGGGACCATGCTCCCACCGATGAGTTTCAATGCCCCAATGACATCGCAAGAAGCTCCAAAGAAGTCGGTCTTTGATCGGCTTACCACTCCGCGGCCCCTCTCAACAGGTCGTCCAACTCCACTACCTCAGTTTTCAACAGACTGGGCCAGAACGTCTACAAGCCCGCGATACCCGAAGCTGCCATCCCAAAGCGGATAGCCATCCCGGCTCAAGCGGACGAAATCATTGGAAAGGCTCCTCCTTCCAAGAAGTCAGTTTTTACAAGGCTGGCCATTCCGGTTGCTGCTCCAGGCGAGATACTCAAAGCTGCCCAGAGGTCTGTCTTTGATAGATTAGACATCGCTTCTCAACGGGTGTCAGTCTTCGACAGGCTAGCACCAATAACAGTCTTTCCTCAAAGTAGGGGGTATGATGAAGTCATCCTTATAGCTGAAACAACTCCATCCGCACGTCGCGCTCGACGTCGCCACTGGCGCCGAGTGAGGAAGGCTGGGGGCAACTCCCCCTTTGGGATAACTTCACCAGCTCCAACGGCGGGGATTGATGCTGCTGTTCCAACCGGGAACAGCTTTGAATTGCTGAACAAGGTGCGCAGAAACTCTCCTACTGGGGTGCTGAAGAGAACTCCTTCACCTGTAGAGAATACTCCAGAGAAGAAGCTGGAGCAGCCCCCTCAACGGCTGTCCTCTAAGATTTACAAAGTCTGGCGACAGGTCCAGGAGTCGGTGATTGATCAAGACTATCTCCACCGACAGAAAAAGATGAAGGTTTGGTAGGAGAAGGATTACTCCGTCAAGCCACAAAAAGCAACAGCTACTTGGGTGCCCACTACAACAGCCCCCTCAACTTCGACCGCTCACAAAAGAAGGAGGTCGGAGAAGATCCCTGTGTCTTTGGCGAATCGCAAGACCACTGAATCTAAACACCCCAAGTCTGGGGGCATGGTGGTGCACACTGTTTATATGGCTTCCGGAAAGGAGGAAAGCCGTGCTTCGACGGGTCACCGACTGCTCACCCGATCCGTGACAAAAGCCCAGGAGCAGCAATAGAAGCTTCAGGAAATGCTGACACAAATGGCCGCACTTACCGGGCCAAAAGAAAGCTCGGAGGCATCATCAGAGCAGCGTCACGAACAAGAAACTGATGCTGACTTCTTACGCAGAGTCCTCGAAAAGAAGGACAGAGAAGCCGCAGAGCAAGCGGCTAACATAAAGCAAATAGCGCTCCTCTTCCAAGATATGGTAGGGATGATGTTACAGCCGGACTCTCCAGCTGAAGACCCTCTAATCATTACTGAAGACGATAAAGGAGAGATATCTAATCCACCTCCGGCTCTTTCAGCAGCCAAAGAGGAAACCATTTCCAAAGCAGCACTAGACGACTATATAGCTTAGCAGATACGAGTTCATCAGGCGAATGAAGCGGCTGGGCAAATTGTTAGAACCGGACGACCCTATCCGGGCTGGTATGACCAAATCAGTTACCCGCCGGAATATACGATCCCTAAATTCCACGTGTACAAGGGGACAGGGAATCCACATCAGCATGTCGCTCAATTCAGAGCCTTATGCGGCAACACTGGAGTCGATGACAAACTGTTGCTTCGCCAATTCATCGGCAGCTTAGCAGAAACGGCCTTTCAATGGTATTCGGAGCTACCTAACGACTCTGTCAAAACATTTGCGGAGATGGAGCTATTGTTTACACATAGATTCGCGAGTGTTAGTGAACGCACCCCGATAACAGCACTGATTAATGCCAGGGTGAAGCCAGGCGAGATGTGGGTTCAATACGCAACACGGTGGCGGAATCTGTGGTCGAAATGCAAATAGCGGATCGAAGAAGCACCTGCGGTAGGCATGTTCGTGGGCACCCTAGACCCTCATGCAACTGTTTCACAGTTCATGATGTTCTTTAAACCGACCACGTTCCAGGTTTTAATTGATAAGCTAGCCCAGATGGATCAAATGGGTCACAGACCGCTTCCTCCGAAGCCGGAATCCCGGAACGACAAGGGTAAAGGGAAAGTGACCTTCATTGCGAACACCCAACAGCAGCCCAGTGCCCCAAAACTAGCGGATCAACTGGAAGAGAGACGGCGGTATTATAAGGAGAAAATGAAGCGCCCTTACTCATTCCCGCGGGATAAAACGAAGAGGCTGTTCGAGCTGGCGATGCGCAATAGGCTTATCTATCTCCCGAATCCAAGGAGACCATCGCAACCCAGCGAGGTGAATAATCCCAATTATTGCCCTTACCACTAAACGGTAAGTCACCCGATCGAGGATTGTTTCGTCTTTAAGGGATGGATCAAGGATCAGTACCTACAAGGCAAGTTTGCGCTGTCTGAAAAGTGGAAAGTAAACCCACCACAGCCGCACACTCCAAAGAAGACAAGCACGCCGGGGGCAACTTGTTCTTTTGTTAAGGACGAAAACGATGGAGAAGACTCATCAGATGAATCTGAGGACTACGTAGCAAGTTGTCGTGTGATCTTTCACTCATTGATAGATGATGAAGACCGGGGGATCACGAGTTCTCACCTTCGGGAGCGATTTCGACGAAAAGGTAGCCCTCGACCCTCTCTTCAAGGAGTCCATCTCTGAAGAATTGAGGAGTTGCGAGAACATTCAGCCGTGCAATTGCACGATACCCGGAGAGAATCTCGGACCCACAAACAACGGAGCGAACAAAAAGGGTAAAGGAAAGGGAAAAACGGCCTTCGTCACCAACACTCAACAACAATCGGGTGGCCCTAGACCGGTTGTTCACCAAAACAACAAGTGGCAACCCCTCTATGAGAGGTTGAAACGTCCTTACTCATTTCCCCAGGATGAAATAAGGAGGTTGTTCGAAGTGGCAGTGCACAACAGGCTTATCACTCTACCGGAGCCGAAACACCAGCTACAACTAAATGATGTCAACAATCCTAATTACTGCCCTTACCACCAAGTATTCGGCCATCCGATCGAAAACTGCTGCGTTTTCAAAAACTGGGTTGAAGACCAATACCAACAGGGCAAGTTCGCATTGTCCGAAAACTGGAAGGTGAGCCTGCCACAACCACATGCATCGAGAAAGATGGATATGCCGGGGGCATCATGCTCATTCATAGGGAAAGCCCCATAGACCGAAAAGTCAGTAAACTAGAGATTCGCCTCAAATACGGCGACGGCGACCGAAACGTCCTTAAACTAACGACGGACCACTACGTCCTAAAACTAGCTGACGACCGAAACGTCTTTAAACTACTACAGCAGCATCCTCAGGATGACGAGATAAAAAAAATATAAAAACGGTATGTCCATAAGCAAAATGGGCACGGATGAAAACCCGAAAGGGCTCCGTGAGTAAAAACAGCAGGGCTACCGGCGAGTGTTCGTGAAAACCTGAAAGGGCGCGACCTCGTTAGAAAAAAGAATAAAAAGAATAAAAAAAGGGATATAAAAAAAAGGTATGTCCATAAGCAAAATGGGCACGGATGAAAACCCGAAAGGGTTTCATGAGTAAAAACAGCAGGGCTACCAGCGAGTGTTCGTGAAAACCCGAAAGGGCGCGACCTCGTTAGAAAAAAAAATAAAGAATAAAAAAGAAATAATGAAAAAGAACGGTATGTCCATAAGAAAAAGGGGTACGGATGAAAACCCGAAAGGGCTTCGTGAGTAAAAACAGCAGGGCTACCGGCGAGTGTTCGTGAAAACCCGAAAGGGCGCGACCTCGTTAGAAAAAAAGATAAAAAGAATAAAAAAAACGGTATGTCCATAAGCGAAATGGGCACGGATGAAAACCCGAAAGGGCTCCGTGAGTAAAAACAGCAGGGCTACCGGCGAGTGTTTGTGAAAACACGAAAGGGCGCAACCTCGTTAAATGACACTTACAGGGTCCTCTCGACCTTGTAAGGAGAAACCACCCGCGTGAGATCCTTACGACTCACAAGGGAGCAACACACTTAGGGATCCTCACGATTCCTAAGGAGAAATTACACTTGCGAGATCCTCACGACTCGTAAGGAGAACTCTCTTATGGGACCCTCACGGCTCATAAGATTTGAAAGTCTTAAGTTACAGAGACCTGAACCTGTTCTTAAGCAACCCCCACAACCTTCGATAGTGCCCTACAAGTGGCTCAGTACTGACCCTTGTATACAATCCACGGGCGCGAATAAACATTTCCCTAACAAAGTCCCACCCGTGACTAGGGATATGTCCATATAGTGAACAACCCTTATAAGTCCTCTCGACTTATAAAGAGAAAACCCTTTTGTAGGATCCTTACGACTTACAGGGGAACATGCACTTAGAAATCCTCACGATTCCTAAGGAGAAAACATACCTATGAGATCCTCACGACTTGTAAGGAGAAATACCTTTGTGAGACCCTTACGGCTCATGAAGTCAAAAGCCTTAGTCAATAGGATCCTAACCCTGTTTACTGAGCCCTCCCTTTGTTCCACATCGACAGAGGCAAATGATGATTCACTCCTGGCAATATCTCAGTTGTAGCGGTGCTGATGCCGAAATCGGTGTCTAATCCCAAGCTTGCAGCGAAAAGGCAGCAAGCCACACATGCATACGAAATAGCCGAAATGATGGGGCAACCTGCAACAAAGTCAGCAAGTAAAAATGTATGCATGCAAAATAGCCGAAATGATTGGGCAACTAGCAATAAAAAGCAGCGAGTAAAATAAAAAAAAACAGCCGAAATGATTGGGCGACTCACAATAAAAAGCAGCGAGTGAAAATAAAATAAATAGCCGAAATGATTGGGCACCACGAAAAATAGCCGAAATGATTGGGCAATCACGATTTTCGCGATATAAAAAGCTGAAATGATAGAGCATCGCGGAAAGAATAAAAAATTTTATTAAAAGAATGAAACTTTTTGCCCTACAGGTGAGATCACATCGATCCCTGTATACAATCCACGGGGCACAAACAAAGAGGGAACCATACCTTCCCAACAGGATCCACCAGAAAGCGAAGCCAAATCTCGACGGTTCATGGACAACCTGGAGACAACCGTGACATTTGTCGCAATATTGCAGACACAATGTCAACAAACGAAGCAAAGGAAGATCCCTAGCTTCAGGGTCTCGACGTCAACGTCGACAACTTAGAGATCACCAACGGCGTTTCTCCTCATTCCAACCAGATGCAGCCATGACGTCAACAACCGACCTCGGAGTCGCAACGAAACGGAGCCACGGCATAGTCCCTAGTTCCAAATCTTAACGGCAATATCTACAGCCTAAGAATCAGCAACGGCGTTCCTTCACGGTCCAGCAGGATACGGATACAACACCGACAGAAGACCTTACGGTCGAAACAAAGCGGAGTGATGGCAAAACCCCAACTCCACATCAGCATTCGTCTCGATATAGCAGACAAAATGTCACCATAGCCTTCTTCCTCCAGCAGGATTCGGACGCACCAAAGCAAATGAAGCAAAAGCCAAATTTCTAGCTTCAGGATCTTGACGGCAACTCATATAAAGCCTGAAAGACAATCGGAGATCATCTCGCACCAACGCGGAGTGGTCACCACCTCGACGATCGTCTCAATACAGCAGACGAGATATCACCCCAGCGTTCTTCCTCCAGCAGGATTCAGACGTGACAAAACAAACGAAGCAAATGCCAAATTCCTAGCTTCAGGGTCTTGACGGTAACTCATATAAAACCTAAAAGACCATCGTAGATCATCTCGCACCAGCATAGAGTGATCACCACCTCAGCATTCGTCTCGATACAGCATACGCAATGTTAACAACGACATTCCTTCGCAAAGTCCACCGGGATGCAGATGCAACGTCAACGAAAGACCTCACGGTCAAAACAAAGGGAGTGACGGCAAAATCCTAGCTCCACCGCGACATTCGTCTCGATACAGCGGACGCAATGCAAGCAAACGAAGCGAAAGCCAAATTCCTAGCTTCAGGGTCTTAACGGCAAGTCATATAAAGCCTGAAAGACAATCGGAGATCATCTCGCTACAGTGCAGAGCGGTCACCACCTCGACGTTCGCCTCGACACAGCAGACGCAACATCACCCAAAGGGAGTGACGACAAAATCCCAGCTCCACCGCAACATTCGTCTCGATACAGCGGACGCAATGCAAACAAACGAAGCGAAGGCCAAATTTCTAGCTTCAGGGTCTTAACGGCAAGTCATATAAAGCCTGAAAGACAATTGGAGATCATCTCGCACCAGCGCGGAGCGGTCACCACCTCGACGTTCGTCTCAACACAGCAGACGCAACATCACCAAAAGGAGCCACGGAAAAATCCCTAGTTCCAAACTTCGACGGTTCACCAGCAACCTAGAGACAACCGCAACATTCGTCTCAATACAGCAGACGCAATGCCAGCAAACGAGGCGAAGGCCAAATTCCTAGCTTCAGGGTCTTAACGGCAAGTCATATAAAGCCTGAAAGACAATCGGAGATCATCTCGCCACAATGCAGAGCGGTCACCACCTCGACGTTCGTCTCGACACAGCAGACGCAACATCACCAAACGGAGCCACGAAAAAATCCCTAGTTCCAAACCTCGACGGTTCATCAACAACCTAGAGACAACCGCAACATTCATCTCGACATAGAGGACGCAATGCCAGCAAACGAAGCAAAGGACAAATTCCTAGCTTCAGGGTCTTAACGGCAAGTCATATAAAGCCTGAAAGACTATCGGAGATCATCCCACACCAGTACGGAGTGGTTATGACTCATCGGGGCTCTCCAAAATGAGACTAACCTCAAGTAAAAAGTGACATGGAATATCCCTACGCTTTCTCTTTCGACGATAATATTACCTGGAAGATTACTTGAAGACGTCTTGTCCAGCCCCCGAAGGGATCAGAGACACGACAATCGCAAGGCTACTCGAACAGCAAGATCGCCTATCGAGGAATATATCAGCCAACGCAACGGTACGACGGCCAAACCTTAAGTACCACAGACCTTAACGGACCTCTGTCGTAAAGAGAAGAGGTTAACTGTGACGTTAGGATATTCTTGCGAGGAGTGCTCGATTCGGCTCGACTCGTGAGGAAAAGCCTTAGGCAGCGGGGATTAAAAAACCTGTTTCCTAAGCACTGGGACCCTGCAAGTCGGTCCAAAAATGGATTCTTGCATACTATTCACGGGTCACACTCTCCAAAGTCGAATCTCGACCAGGAGGGAAACAACCGCTTACGGGTCCTCTCGACTCGTAAGAGGGAAAATTTTCTTATAAGATTCTTACGACTTATAAGAGAAAACGCACTTAGGAATCCTCACTATTTCTAGGGAGAAAATACACCTACGAGATCCTCTCGATCCGTAGGGAGAAAATTCTCTATGAGACCCTTACGACTCATAGAGTTGAAAGGTCTTAGGCAGCAGATTTGAACCTGCCTCCTAAGCCATCACTACCTCTTGAAGGAGCCAAGACAGGATGCTCGCTCTATCATCTATCGACCATGTTTACTAAGGTAACATGCTGATAATAAAGAAAGAAGAAAGCGACATAAAGAATATCCGATTTGCATTTGATCACACATTCGAGACACATCCATTCATGCACATGCAAAAGACTCAGAACGAGAAATAAGACAAGCTGAAATGAGAAATTTTCCATTCATATTGCAAAGGTTTCTTACAATCATAAAGAAATAAACAAAGACATTATCCAAATGATTACAACGGCAAAACCTCAGATCCTGGACAGGGATTGAGGAACTTGAAAGTGACCTTTTCCAAGACTTTCCAAGCTTGGCGAATCATCCTGGTGTGCTTCCTTTCGCGAGCACGGGCGTCGGGATCCCCACTGATGTCCTCTACCCTCCGGTAAGTAGCAAGAATGGCGGACTGTTGAAAGGCCTGGTGCAAGAGATCGACAAGATTGTCTCGCCGTCTTTTCGATATTAAGTTCATCAGGTACACCGAGTGCACCTTGTCCTCAGCGGCGTCCAGTGCCCTAAGCGGCACACTGGTAAAGAATAGGGGAAGCGCTTCCCAAATTGCTCCCACAATAAGCTTCAGGAGAGGGGAGCGCCGAGGAAGCAGTTGACCGTTGTATGCGTCAAAACGGCTCATGATTTCGGCACACTCGGCGTTGGTAAATTCTCGGTTCTGAGAACGGCCGAGTCGGCGGATGTCTCCGTAAGAGATGATTTCATCGAGATCGTACAAGTGGGCGTCCATTGCTCCTGTAAAAGAAAATTAACAGAATTAGCAGACAGACTGATTAAGCGAATTCTTATTAAAAACAGGCACAGGGAGTTAAACTCCTCGAGAGCAATGCTCTGCAAACAGGAGTGACACTTATCAAATTCAGTAATGAGGGGAATTTAAAGAAATTCCCCGAGAACGCTGAGAGCCTTTCTATGAAAAGATGATATAATCAATCAAAAATAAAACTCCATTTTTGATCTTCAGTATCCATGATCAAACTCTTAAGAGTTCTTCACAAAAGATTAAGAAATCTACATGTACCAAGAGAGCAGAGCTCTGATTCATGGGCCAAGAAACCCCAAGAAAAAATCATGATCTGAAGAGAGCAAAGCACTATTAATGAAACCCTAAATGGGTTTTCTTTAGATCAAATATATATGAAGAGCAAAGCTCTGTTAATGGGTAAAACCTTGGATTCTTAAAAGTTTTTAAACTTTACCTAAGTGTTGATAGAGTTTTACTCTTGAAAAGTTCTTAAATTGAAGAGCAAGGCTCTGAATAAAAATTCTTATGATGAGATGAAAATCGTCTAAGGGACCAAAAGTCCTATTTATAGGCATTGAGTGCTATTTCAACTTTCAAAAGCTGGCGCAACGGTTGGAATTCTGCCACCGCTGCACTCACGTTTGGGGCCACGTAAGCGCAACGGTGGGGGGGGCATTTGTTTACCCCAATCAGAGTAAAGCTCTGTTCAAATTCCAAGGCGGGAAACGAAGCAACGCTTCTGTTTCCCCCAATCAGAGAAAAGCTCTGCTTTGAAATTAAAGTTAAAATAATTGAAGCAACGCTTCAGCTGACTTGCGCTCTGCGCTGCGCGACACGTGTCAGCGCAGTTGCGCTAGCGCAGTTGCGCTGCGCTCTGCGCTGCGCTCTGCGCTGCGCGACACGTGTCAAGCGCAGATGCGCTTGCGCCAACTGTACCAGCACTAAGATAGAATTAAAATTCCAGAAAGATCTTTCTAATCTTGTTAAAACAAGAAGATTATCTTCTGTAAAACAGAAGCCCTTGGATCAAAGATCCAACGGTGGGGAAACATCCCTAAATCACTTAGAGAAAGATCTCTTTAACTGATTTAACAAATCAATTGGCCCTATATAAAGGCCCCTAAACTCCAAGTCTAAAACACATTGACACAGAGAAAGAGAAACTAGAGAATTCCTCTAAAATTTTAAGAAGAACTCAAAGAGAGAAAAGGTAAACCTTTGAAAAAAGAAGAGTTTCTTCTAAAAAGATCATTGATCTAAGAACAAGATCAAGATCTTCGATAAAAAATAATAATAATAATAATAATAAAAAAGAAGAAGTAATTTACTTCTGTATAAAGGCATTGCCTTTTGATGAACCACTGGTTCTTGAAAACAAGAAAAACTTGTTTTCTTTGATCTGAATTCGATCAAAATATTAAACAGTGCCTTGCACTTTTGAAGTTTGTACTGTTGCGCTCCTTGGATTGGCGCAAGCCACCAGGGAGCGCCACGTGTCGGCCCCAGAATAACTGCGCTATGCGCTTCTAAAATAGAGCACCGCTCTCTTAAATTGGCGCAAGTCATCAGAGCGCGCCACGTGGCGCAGCGCGCTAGCGCAGCGCACTGCGCTAACAGACTTGCGTTCACTAGAGTGTAACACGTGTCACCCCCACATGAGTTTGCGTCTTACGCTCCTCAATTGGCGCAAAGCGCCTGACAAGCCACGTGGCTCTCTGTCAGACTAATTAATGCAGTGCATTATTAAAAAGAAAGGCAGAGCCCAATTAAAAGGCCTAACAGGCTTAATAAAATGCAATGCATTATTAAAAAAGGGGTAGAGCTCAAACAAAGGTCTGTCAGACCAAAACGGATGATGTGCATCATTTAAAAAGGGCAGAGCCTAAATAAAGGTCTAATAGACCAAACAAAAATGCCATGCATCATTAAACAGGGGCATAGCCCTAGTAAAGGCCTAACAGGCTAAATGCAAATAAACTGTTGAATATTCTCAACTGGACTTAGCCCAATACTGGCCGTAAGTTCTCAAATTAAAATTGACTGAGCACGACTGCTCTCTTAAATCAATTTACATCCGGTTCAAGGGTACATCTCTGAACTCCTCTGATATTTATCGTTGTAATCCTTCAACGTCGTCAGAGAGGTGACGGGTCCCGACAACCACACATCGATATGGACTGTGGGGTCCTTAAACTCACAGACTAATGCGTCCTTAAACTCAAGGACTAATGCGTTCTTAAACTCACGGACTAATGCGTCCTTAAACCAGTATTCGTCCCCAAAATGGGAATGATGGACCACTATGTCCCTAAACTGGAATAATAGAGCCCAAATGCTCTTTTGTCGGATCTAAACGATCCCGTTAAGTTGATCTTAGTCTCAAATTAGAGTAACGTATCCTTAACAAATGTTTAAGTTGATCTTAGCCTCAAATAGGGCTAACGTATCTTTAAACCCTCAAACAGACTTTAGTCCCAAATTGGACTATAGATCTCCCAACCAACTTTGGTTCAAGGGTACATCTCTGAACTCCTATGATATCTGTCGTTGTAATCCTTCAACGTCGTCAGAGAGGAGACGGGTCCCGACGGCCATACATGCAATGGACTACTATGTCCCTAAACTGGAACAATAGAGCCCCTAAATACTCTTTTGTCGGATCCAAACGATCCTATTAAGTTGATCTTAGTCTCAAACTGGACTAACGTATCCTTAACAAACGTTTAAGTTGATCTTAGCCTCAAATATGGCTAACGTATCCTTAAACCAAAATCCCTAACCCAAATCTAAGAAAATACGGATTTGGACTAATCCACGTCCTACGGGCGACGACATAAATTAGTCTCTGTATACAATCCACGAGAAACCACAAACAAAACAAACACCCACGACACGAAGTGAAATTCTGGAGAAGGAGAAAGTTGTTACCGCGATGCGGTAGCGTAATTAACTGCAGGGGCTTGCGCCTGCAGGGAAGAGTGTCCCCACAATCAAAAACCCCTCGAACGAGGGGGAATCTGACGAAGTCTGCTAAATCGGCCGTATCCGTCTAAACCTCCGATACATGGTGCCATAAATCAACTTGGCATTTTCGGAGGGGTAGACGGATAAAACCAAATAGTATCTGCCCCGAATCTCAGGCAAGACGTCCATGTCTTGGCTGCCGTTCGGAGGGGAACAGTTCCTAATTTATCCGCTATTTTCATATTGTATATTGCTGCTTTTGATGTTGATTATCATGCCTAAAATGACTAGTTTAATAAATGCTGTATATGTTTTACATCCGTGCTAGCTCTGCCCCTGCCTTGCCATAAGTTAAGTAACCTTACGGTGAAGACCCGGAGCCCCGTAGCAAATGCAGATGGCATATATATACGTTCTATTTTCGTTGTTTCTGGTATGATAGGTTATATGATGGGATGGCGTTAATTGGATTAATGCACAAAAAAAAAACCTAAAATGATGTTGCGGGGACTAAATTTTCGAAAGAAACTATAGCCGTATTCTTTTGCTTTGCATAGCGGTATTCGGTTAAGAATATCCTGCATCTCATTCGATGAGGGAAGAGCCTTATCCCTTCATGGAGAATTCTCTCTTAAGCAAAATTTTACGTGACTACAAACTACCCGGTTTTCTTTAAAACCACTCGTTTTAAAAGCGAAGCCTAAACCGCTCCTTTTCAAAACTGCTCGGTTCCTTCAACGATATCAAGTTTATTACGTTAAGGTTTTTTTTACAAACCGGCCATATCCTTCTATCATTTCAGATGAGTGGTATGTAGTAATCGTGCTGTGTTTGTTAGCCTTTGTCAAAGGTGTAGTGTGCGGTAGGTAGGTGTTGCTTATTTGTGCATAGAGATACGATTATCTAGGACAGTCATATAGCCTTGTTGGCCTTTGTCAAGAGCTTATACGGATGGGTATAAATTAATCAAGATAATGACAGGTTGAACTTGACTATCGGTTTATGGTTTGTTGGCTTTTGTCAAGATCATAAGCCGCCAGGGTTAAAAACCATATCAGGAATTTCAAATATAAGGGAAACTTGCCAAGTATGTGCATACCTTCTGGAGTGTGGTGACTTGAGTGGATTCCATCAAGTTGTCATACGATGGTAGTGGGGTCCCGATTCCCACTGATGAGTACGTATTACTCCTAGGTGATTTTCAGATGATCCCGACTAATTCTTCTTTTAGGATTTGAAGGAGAATTCGAGAAACAGTAGGAGCCATCCTGATTAGATAAATTAATAAACCAATCTAATCTTGATAGAGTGAATGCTGAGCGTTTCTTTTCTCTCTCTGGCAGTGCCATCACCCGTCTTAAACTAAAACTCATAAACCAAGTTAAACCGAACCTTTTTACCATCCGATTTTGGATTGTCATGACTAACGAAAAAGTAGCATATATTCCTGCCGCTCCTACTTCTCCTTTGAATTTCTCCAGAATATTCCGTATTACTATGAAGATCCATATTGCTTGGAAAAAACCATCGTACAGTTACATACGAACTCAAAAAAGTTGTTTCGGTTCAAGGATGGTCTCCGATTCTGGTGAAATTGAATTGTAAAATTCGGTTGTCTCTCCCTGTTACCTTCTCTCAAGTTGCAAGCTCCTTTTATTTGGACAGTACTCCAATTACGCTTGTTGGATAGTCTTCCTCCAAATCTTAGGCGCTATAAGGTAGAGAATGAAGAAAACCAACTAGCCTAAGTATGGTGTACAGAAGGTAGGTTGTGGAGACATATAAAGGGGTTGAAGTGAGGGCAAAGAAAATTGCAACTACTGTCATGAGTCTGGTATTGGAAGAGGCGTTACTAGGATTATCTGGCCACCCTTTGAAACATTTTAATGTTTCTATTTTTTCTATGTGGTTGACATTGAAAACTGTTTCTCAATTAATTTTGACTCCTGAATATATGTATACCGGATTAGATCCCACATCTGTAGGGCGTTACAGATGTTGAGAATGAATACAGTATTGGGAATTGGGTGATTTAATACTCGATGTCAGAATTCGTAGTAATTGGTGATATTGGTGAAATCACATGGTTTTACCTAACGACAAATATTTGGTTTTGAATATCCGTTGTTATGTACCAATGTTAAATTGATATATATGTACTTTTATTTTATAAAGTGAGATATAATTTTTTGAAATTATATTTAGAACATTTATCCTTATCAGTTGATAATTAGGTAAGGTGCATTGAATAACGGTGTAATTCTTCTTAAACAAAATACAATTTTCAACTTACGACACACGGAGTTTGAGTTAGTAAACTCAAGAGACTCGTACATATTCATTTATGTTGTCACGTGTCCATTAGGACAAAGGGTTGGTACTCGTACTATATTTCGTTTACTTATAACTTCTCTTATTTTAGACACATATTTTTGTTGAAATGCAAGTCCTAAAATTTTGAGAAGTTCATAAGTATAAGAATAAAGTAGAGGACCAGACGTTGGTAATATCCAAGACTCTTCGAACTGATCGAAAATGAGGATGCTTATGCAATGTATTCAGTAATGGTATTTTCTCATAGGTTACTGATCCGTAGGTGCACTCCTTGATGAGTAATGCTGCATGACCTACTTCTATTTTTGGAGATGTGCATTGGAAATAGCTGCATACCAATTGAATATGGTTCCATCTAAATTAGTGCTTCTGTTTCTATATTGGATATAGAATGGTATCATATTTTAACATTATTAATGTATATGGAGTAATCCGGTTCGTATTGATTGAAAGTGTTTGTTAGCACCATCACCGGGTTTTACTAGTATCAAGCATGCCAATTTAAAAAAATTTGGGGTGCTAATCAACACTAAACAAGATCTTAAACTAGATCATTAGGAATTAACATGATATAACATAAACTTTACACTAAGAGAATGAGGCTACAACCTTTGTAGACCGATTCCTTCTCTTCACAAGCTCCGTGTAGTAGTCCACGCGACTCCATTAGGGTCCACTTGAAGTTGGATCGAGCTTCCTTTGCGATCTTCGTGCCGAAGATGATCCACCCGAAACTCCGCTAATCCAAGCTACCTCTTCACTAAACTCTTTAGTGAAGGAAACACACTACACCAAAGTGCTAATCTAGTGTAGGATGGTGAAGTATGAGTGTTGTTTACTCACTAGGGTTCTCATAAGCTCATGGTTTCACAACTCATGTGAGGGATTGAGCTTGGAGGAGGAGGTGAAGAAAATGGAGAGAGCTAGAGAGCTTAAAGGTGATGAGCTTAAGAGAAAATAAATCATCAAGTGAAGAATGGCTTAGTCTCACTCTCACTTATTGAACCATCCAATAAATTATCAAATAAAAATAGAACCATACTTCAATAGTGAGTCAAGACCAATATAAAAATAAGCAAAGCCATGCTTCACCTATGCTCCTCATTTTCCACCTCATTTTCTATTTTCCAAAAAATAGAAAATGCAACCATGCTACATTTAATACACACACACACATCAAATATATATTAATATATATTAAGTAGATAATCAGTGAGCAATAATATTAGTTAATATATAATTATATCAAATATAATATATATCAAATTATTAAATCAACATTTGATTCATTAATCCGGTTATATCACATATAACCGACTAATATCATTTATTTGTATATCACATTATCAAATCAACACTTGATTCGATAATCCGGTTATATCACATATAACCTGACCGATAACAAATAACTGCCAGATTAGAATACGGTATCACATACTCGTATTTAATCATGCCCCCCGCACATATCAGCATATGTGCCCTACTTCGTTTCGCTTGAACTAGGAAACTTCTGTGTAGGACTCTAAAGAGTCGTCAATATGCCAACAGTAAGTAATGATCACATCAGTAACCCACAAGCCGTCAGCGGTACTAGCTGGATGTAACGGCTACCCAGGTATTGATCGATTAGAAGATCAACAAGCAAGCTTGTCCAAACTCCCATGAAGCCTATAGGTAACACTTACCGTACAGTCCGGTCTCTTCGTCCGATATGTCGCATATCGAGTCTGGGGGTGGAATCGTCAGACCCCAATAACTTGATAAGTCATGCTGATGTATGGCCTATAACGGTATGAGAAACTACTGATAACTCTTACCAGTAAATCTCATCATCAGCCTTGGCCAAGGACTTCCTGTTATAGCCAATCGAGTATGGCGCAACATCAACTCTCTATACCAGGAGAGACGAAACCCCTCCTATCGCTCATTGCCTCCATGTGACTCGGGACTGTACCCAAAATCTACCTGTTTGCAAGACTCCTTTGAGCCATGGTAGGGAGGAAATCAAAGTACAGTGGGAACCACACAAGACTCTATGACGATCTCGGGTCTACAGACTAACCAGTACCAGTGTCACCAAAGAACTGCTATCTAACGATAGGTATATTACCATCTAGGATTTCTCGGCAAGTCCTATTCGGTGTACCCATTCTCTAATGAGCACCTATGTACAATCTTTGATGTCAAACATCAATGGATATGGGATTAACCATCGCCCCCATACATGGTCAAGAAACGTACACACTAGTCTACTCTGGAATATCGATACCCTGTCTCGATATTCTCTCGACTCAGAACATTTGAAGGATGTGCTTGTGGACTACCTAGGTCCCAATAGTATGATCCGCATCATAGTCCTGGTAGTCAAGCTAACATCCTAAGGGATTTATCAACATGTATATGAGATAAAGTATAATAATACCAGTGAACATATTAAGATAAAGGCAACCAAATAGCATACTATCATGTCGAGCAAGAAAGTCCTCTATATATATGTCCAAGCATCCACTATATTATACAATAATGGCCTCTAGGGCATACATATTTCTAACATTGATAGCAGAATCCGGATGTACTCAAGGTACGTTTTAGTAATGGCAGTTTGTGGGTTATCTCAAGCATCTGCATAGGTTTAACCTTTACCATTTTCAAGATCAAAAGTTATTTTATTCTTGACTGGCCACATTTTTAGTAAAATAGATTTTTTTCAAAGAAATTAGTGGAAGTATGGTAGAACTGAAAATGATTCCAGAACCATATACAGTTACTGAAAATTTAGTACAATCTAATAATTCAATTGGATTCGACAATTCATTAGCCACTCCATAGATTTAGTGGGTGACCTCAGCCACCCGAGAGGTACATCGGTTTCCTCATAGATGGTGACAGGGAGGTTTGCATCATGTCGATGATGATCCTACTTACCGCTGCCGCTATTATAACTATGAGATCTGGCAGGTGGATGACTTTAACGTCTTTCTAAATTGTAATTTAGAAGTACACATGTAAATGACTCTGCCATAGAGTTGTCGCAGTCAGTGGGAGTAGCGGAAGGTACGCAAGATACTTATTTCTATTTATAGAATAAAGATGGATCATCTGTTTTCATGTAACAGTCATAGTTTTTGACTTCATCAAAACAACAGATGAACCTAGTAAGAAGGTTGTAGGGAGTACTATTCAGGCTTTTGGATGACATACTCTGGATAGGAAGTAATGTTTCTGTACTACAATCTGTTAAACTATTCTTGTCACAGGTGTTTCTCCACACAAGATCTGAATAATTGTTGCTTTTGCACTGGGTGTAGTAAGCATATATTATTCTAATCCTTGAGAAACAAAGGGAAGCAGGGAATAACATATGTAGATGTTCTTGATGTATGGTAATGGCAGCCTCCTGCAGGAAGCGGTTACCAGTTCATGCTTCCAAGGAGACCAGGATGACTAAGTGTCTGTCAGAGTTATACGTTTACCCTCTTCTGAGGTGCAGTATGTTGGAAAGGGTTTCAAGCAGGATACTGAGGTGGAAATGATGCTGGGTGCTGATTATGGTCAGCGAAGGATACAGCCTAAGAAGTTTGTTGGATATAGATGTTCATTGATAAGCTTGGTCCTATCAACTATCCATACAACTTCTAAGGCAGGTATCGCTCAGTTCGGGAGATAGTTGATCTCCACGAAATTAAGAAATGGAGAGATAAATAAAGAAACATTTTAGCGGATCCACTTACTGAGGCTATTTCTCGAACACGGTTGTTTCTCAAACACGGTTTGCAAAACAGATTAGTAGAGAAGTTGGGTATTCGATAGCAGACGTGTGGGTATGCGATACCGCAATAATTGGACTTAAGTTCAAGTGGGAGATTGTAGGATATAGTGCCCTCAAGGCAATTATTGTAGTTGCAGGCATGCGATTATGATATTGAGGAAGGACCTATACAGGTAGAACAGTCTTACTCGAGATGATAGTATGTTATCTAGTTTGTCTTTATCATTCCTGTGTATACGTTTTACTTACTATTACGTGTCGCTAATATATGATGATAAAGCCCATAGGATCCTTATTTGACTACTAGTATTATGATGGCGATCATACTTATGGGAACTGGGTAGTCTATAAGTACATCTTTAAATGTCCTTAGTCATGAGAGTATCGAGACTGGGCATCGAAATTCCAGAGTAGACTAGTGTATTCGTTTCCTGACCCCGAAGAGAAGCGGTGGCCAGTTTCACAGCCATTGGTGTCTGACACCAAAGATTGTATACATGTGTTTATTAGGTTATGAGTTACACTCGACGGATTCACCGAGAACTCCTAAATGGTATTATACCTATTGTCAGATAGCAGTTCTCTGATGACATGAGTATAAGGTAGTCTATTGACTTGAGATCGTCATTTTTCTTGTGTGAGTTCCCACTGTACTTTGATTACTACCATACCACGGCTCTACTGAGTCGTACAAACATGTTTTAGTTGGGTACAGTCCCGAGCCACATGGAGGCTGTTGGAGTCAAAATTTACACCTTATTGACCAAGTAAAAGTCAAAGTCAACGGGTCAAAGTCAACGCCCATGTGGACCCTGGTCTGACTAACCCAGGTCCGATCCCAAACAATTAGGCCCACGTCCAAACCGCCTCAAGCCTAAGCAAATCCGGCCGGCGAAGAAGACAGAAGAAGAAATCTATAATAAATAGCTTTTATATGCAAATAAATGTTAAACTGTAAATTAAATAGGCAAAAGCCAAAATATGTAAAAACGCATAGCTCATGTGCAAAAGGTAATGAGCACATGGGTATGGGATGGGCAAAATGCCATTTTGTAAAGCCCAAGGGGCTATATATAAAATGTGTAACCTATATAAGGAAAATATATGAAGAAATGAAACATAATCAATTCCACCAAATCTTTTCTAGGGTTTCAAGCCTCCTCCCTTCTTTTTCTTCATCTCTTTTTTGAATTAAATCAAGAGGAAATCCCCTCTTTTTTCAAAACAAAATAGATTTTAGCCATAAATCCATCCAAAAGAGAGTGATTCTCTCATCAAAATCCTAAAAGGGGAGATTTTTACATACCTTCTTCTTTCTCTTTATGATCTATTTGAAAGAGGAAGAAGATGGAGAACCCGTCTCCAAGAACCCCATTCAAGATCCAAGATCCAAAGTTTTGAAAATTCAAGAGAGATTTTAGGCTAAAGTAGGAGAAGATTGGGGGGGGGACCCCATCAAAGGGAACCCTTTGGGTTTTTCCTTTGGGGAAATCCCTAGGATGCTCAAACTCCACAAACTTGAGCATAAGCCCTTCATGCGCACTCCTTTTTGCGCCATGTGCACCTTTGTTGTGCCAGTGCCATGCGCACCTCTTTTGTACTATGCACACCCCTATTGCTATGTGCACCTTTGTTGCGCCATGCGCACCCCTTTTGTGCCATGCCCTTTTTTGCACCATGTGCACTCCCTTCAGGACATGTGCACCCCTTTCGCGTCATGCACACCCCTTACACGCCACAAGCGCAGGGCCCTTGACACACTCAAAACACTTCCCTTCTAAGAAAAAAATTTCTAATGGGGCGCTGCCCTGCACCTCGCAAAGGAGGCTGCTAGCCCCCTTGATTTCCAGTCCCCTATTCGGGTAGTGGGACCCATGTAAACTCTGTAAGGATCCCGATATGTCCAAACCACTCTCAAATCTGCCTTCAAAATGCAACAAGCACATATTTCACGCTGAGTTCGCATGTAGCATGACCTGTTAATCGGAGGTTCTCTCGCCCTAAAGCGAGGGGTAATTAATGGTATTTTTGTCTACGGTTGCCGAAAATTTGGATCACCACAATCAATAAAGCCCAGCCTACCCTAAACACGGGGAATCTGTACACGTTCGAATCACGTGCGCATCCTTCTCAATAGGGTGACGAAAAATACTCTACAGAGACAGTGAGCAGATTGAGAGGATTCGTCTTTCCCAGTATAGGGAGTCGATGTTGCGCTATGTGCGATTGGCTATTGTTGGATATAGTGCCCTCAGAGTCAATTATTGGATCACAGGCACGTGATTGCAATGATTGAGGGAGGACCTATTCCGGTAGGACAGTCCTACTCAAGATGATAGTATGCTATCTGGTTTATCTTTATCATTGTGTACTGCTTTAGGTGACATTACTGATCACTATTGCACGTTGATAGAGCCGCTAGGATTCTTGCTTGACTGCCAGTAGTATGAGGGCGATCATATACGTGGGAGCTGGGGTCTATAAGCATATCCTTAAAAGGTCCCTAGTCATGGGAGTTTCGAGACAGGGCATCGATTCTTCAGAGTAGACTAGTGTATACAGTCGAGACCCCGACGAGGGGCGGTGGCTGGTCTCACAAGCCACTGGTGTCAGTTGGTTCACCTAAGATGTATACAGGTGCTCATTGGGTTATGAGTACACCGGACAGGACTCGCCGGGAACATGCTAGTTGGTATTATACCTGACGTCAGATAGCAGTTCCCTGGTGACATGTGTACATGTTAGTTCATCGACCTGAGATCGTCATTTGTCTCGTGTGAGTTCCCACTGTGCTTTGATTACTACCCTACCACGGCTCAAAGGAGTCGTGCAAACAGGTTTTAGTTGGGTACAGTCCCGAGCCACATGGAGGCAGAGAGCGGATCTGCAGGGGTTCGTCTCTCCCGGTATTGGGGGTGAGGTCGCGCTGTGTTTAGGAGAGCCATTACACAAAGCCCTCGGCCGAGGCAGGAGATTTACTGGTAGGTATTCCAGTAGTATCTCAGGGTGTTTTGGGCTACACTCCGACACGACTTGTACCTCTTTTGGGGGGTCTGACTTTTACCAACCCCCTAGGCCCGCCATGCGATACTCATAGACGAACGGAACGGACTGTACGGATATTATCACTGACAGGCTCAGTAGGGTGTCAGGATGAGTTCGCTCATTGACGTCCCTTTTGGTCAATACCTGGTAGCCCGTTACGTATGGCTAATACCTCTGACGTGCTGGTGGTTAAATCCACAACCAAAGTACTGACGAGTCTTTGGAGTCCCCCACAGACCGTTTTCTCAAGTTTCTGGCGAAACGCTGTAGAGGCCGTATGGAGATATGGCATGGTTCGATCAGATACGTGCGGTATTGCACGGATCATGATCGGACGGATAATACTAGCGGGCTTTGGTTTAAGCCGGATCTTAGTAGTGTACAGTGTAGATTTTGTCTCTTTGCATTTGTATTCAGTGGGAATACAAATGCGGGCATGTATATGCAGTCGCGGGGTTTTCCTGTAATTTATTACGGGATCAGTTTTCTGAAGTTGCCAGTTTGCATTCCGTTCCGGCCAGTTTTCCTTTGTTCCTTCACGGCCGGATTTTTCTGATGGAGGGGCTAATTTGCAAGTTTGCAAATTAGCATTTGTGGAGGGGTTTCTTGCATTTGAGGGATTATGATGTTTTAGCATCTTTGCTTTTTCCTTCATCATGTTTTGCATTAATGATGATGGGAGTGAGATGAGAGTTGATTTGGATTTTGATGTGAGGCTTGATTTTGGGGTGTGGTCACCTTTTTTCCTCTCCTACACTCACCTCCCTTGCTTGTTTTTTCCCACTCCCCATTTCTTAGAGGCCGGCCAAAATTTTGTGGGGGGAGAGAGAGGTTTCATTTTGTGAGGGAAATTGATTCATCTCATTTGCTTGCTTGCTAAATTCCTAACACCTGTCCAAGGCTCATTTTTCCTTCTCCATCAAATGACAACTTCATAATCCCAAAGAGACATACTATTCTACACTAGCCTACAGCATCCTTGAGCACGTCGACTCGCTAAATTCATGCCTGAGTTGCCTCGGTCCAGAGGTGGGAGCCCGTGAAAGAACCCGGCGATGTGGTGCCCGTTCCGACGAGGAAATGAAGACCGGAGATTCCGCGAGGAGATCGGAGTGGAGGCGAAGACCGAAGGACACGGATCGCTTGGTATAGCATTCTATCCTTTCTCTAGTTAGCTAGCATTAGGTTAATGGTTCGATCCGGGTTTTTAGGTTACGGTAATACCGGTTTTCAAGTCAAGAAAAATTTTCGTTTCCGCATTTTGGCCGAGGAAAGACGGCCGGGGCGCTACCGTAGTCCTACATAGTATCAGAGCCACACCATTAACCTAGTCTAGCTTGCTCTAACGTGTTTAAAAGTTCGATCGAACGGATTTTCCAAAAAACGCGTTTTTCATTGCATCAGTTTCTGTCGAAATTTTTTTGGCTCGAAAATTTTTTCAGGTTGTTTCAGAAACACATGCAGGCAATTATAAGCATTTTGTGAAAATTTGGTCGCATGTTCTCACTATCCCACCGCGGAATCGCGGCCAAACCCATGCTTAGGCCGCGGTTCCGCCGCCACCTGTACTGTTCAATGCACCAAAAGTTACAGAGAGCTTCTGAGTTGAAAATGGGGTTTTTGAAATGTTCTGTTTGGGCCCAGATTTTCTTTGAGTTCTACAGTTATGCTTGGGGCCCACTTCGGTATATTTGGTCGACCAAAAATTTTAAACATGTTAGTTCACAGTATTTACATTATATCTGCGACCGTGAATGTCACTTGATCGGTAAATCCTGTCTAACTGCTATAGCCCTTTTAGACGGATTTGCGAACGTGACATTCACGTTGATTTTCTGTGTTGTGCTGTGATGTTGCGGATTGTCGTGGTGGATAGCCTCGATGCAATGGTAGTACAGTTTCGTTTTATATGTACATTTGATATTGCGGGGCGAGCGTCCGACATGTGGACTGCCGTTACTGCCTGTTTGTATATTATTCTTTTGGGGCACGACCGGGATGAGGTCGATGTACCCGTTGTATGTATATTTTACTTTCTGTACTAGGATTACCCTGCGAAGGGGTGCACGGATAGCTGGGTTCTAGAGGGCAACGGGCCCGCATCTCATGGCTTTAAGACGGAGGGGGCTTCACTCTAGAATTGGCGGGCTATTCGCCGCACTCGTAGGGGGTATAGATTGACCCAAGGAGGGGTGCACAAGTTACCGGATTCTGTGAAGTGTTGGGTGGTCCATTCACGTTGTTGAAGGGGGCTGCCTCGCTTCAGGTTTTGGCGGGTATCTTGCCGCGCCCATAGGGGTCTAGGATTTCATTGCACAGGCTATCCATACGACCAGAGGAACGTCGGGTTTCATTAGCGGCTTTATGAAACCCGGGGATCCCAGATATCTGTATTGTTCTGTAATGCTGGTTACATTTCTGTGATGTTACATTTTATCACGCCTTGAGCGAATATTATATAATGATATATATACTAGTAGATGTTGTATATGTTTTGCATCCGCGCTAGTCCAGTCCCCACTCCGTCGTTAGTTAAGTAACCTAACGGGTGATGACGGGACCCAGTGGCGAATGCGGATGGCATATACGTACATCATTATTTTCGTTCTTTTGTGGTGTGATCAATTGATGGGACTGATTTGATTCGGATCAATGCAAGCTAAACAAACCTATTCTGATGTTGTTGGAACATTTTTCAAAAAGCTGTTATTGCAAGGACGTTCTCTTTTGTTTTGCACAGTGGTATTCGGTTATGAATATCCAGCACCTCAGTCGACGAGGCAAGGGCCGAGATCCCTTCACCGGGAGTGACCCCTTAGACAGAAGTTTGCGTCAGGGTAATAACTTCACTATAGCCGATTACTTTTTGCTTTGCATCGTGGTATTCATTTGGAATATCCTGCACCTCATTCTATGGGGAAAGAGCCGAGATCCCTTCACCGGGAGTGACCTCTTTAGCAAAGGTTTTCGTCACTATATTTTTATAAAAAGCTATGCAGTTCCTTCAACGATATCAAGTTCATCACGTTAAAGGTTTTTCGCCAAAAACCATTCGTAGCCCTCCGTCATTTCTTACGGGTATTATTTAGTATTCGTGCTGCGTTTGTTGACTCCGTCAAGGCGTAGTGTACGGTAGCTAAGTGGTGCTTGTTTGTTGCATAAATGGGATTGGTTAGGACAGTCGTGCGGCCTTGTTGACTCCGTCAAGGGCACGTACGGGTGGGTTTAATGCAATCCAGATAATGACGGGTTGAACTTGACTAGGACTCTTTGATTTGTTGACTCCGTCAAGGTCATTTGGGTCCTAGGGGTAAATACACACATCGGGAGTTTCTAAAGAAACTGAAACTTGCCAGATATGCGCATACCTTCTGGAGTGTAATAACGTGAGTAGATTCCGTCACGTTATCATGCCATGATAGTTGTATCCCGATTCCCACTGATGAGTTGGTTTACTCCTCGGGTGATCCCGACTAATTCTTCTTTCAGGTTTGGAGGAGAATTTGACGATACAGTGGGAGGTTTCCTGATTAGATAAATTGATAACCATTCTGATCTAGGTTAGTGTGCACGCTGAGTGTTTCTTTTCTCTCTCTCTTTGGCAGCGACCATGGCCCGACCCTTGACTATGACTAAGTGACCAAGATTAACCGAACCTTCTTAAAACACTGGCTTTTGGATTGTCAGAGTTGCATACCTCATTGCCACTCCTACTTTTACCCTTTTCTCCAGGACACCCCGTATTACTACGAACGTCCACTTCCATTGGATAAAACCATCATATGGTTATATACGAACTCGAAGGAATTTATTCGAGGATGGTTTCCGGTTCTGGAGAAAACGAATAGGACTATTCAGTTGTCTTTTCCTTTTACCTTCTCTCAGGTTGCGAGTGCTCCTTGGATTAGGGGATAGTACACCTGTTATGCTTATTGGATAGTCTTCTTCCAAACCATAGGCAGGTGCCGAACGGTAGGGAATGAAGAAAACCAATTAGCCTAATGATGGTGTACAGAAGGTGTTATGTAAAGACAAATAAAGGGATTAGTAAGAGGGCAAAGTAAACTGCGACTGCTATTCACAACCAAACCAAGTATTTCATTACCACTCCCACTTCACCTTTGTATTTCTCCAGAACACTCCGTATCACTACGAAGATCCACAGTTATTTGGATACTCCATCGTATGGTTATATACGAACTCGAAAAGAACTTGTTCCAGTTCGGGGATGGATTCTGGTTCAGGAGAAATAGGAATAAGGTTTATTCAGGTGTCTTTTATCTTTACCTTCTCTCGTGTTGCGAGTGCTCCTGGGATTAGGACAGTACACCCATTATGCTTATTGGATAGTCTTCTTCCAAACCATAGGCTGGTGCCGAACGGTAGGGAAGGAAGAAAACCATTTGGCCTAAAGCGGTGTACAGAAGGTAATGACTAAAGACATATAAAGGGATCTGGAGAGATGGAAAAGAAGTATACGGTTACAGTTGTGAATCTGGATAATGGAAGAGGCATTACTAGGAATACCCGGATACCCCAACGAAACATTTCAATGTTTCAGTTTCACTGTGTACTGTTAAAAGAAAACTGATTTCCCAATTAGCCCATGCTCCAGGGTATGTATTTACCAGGTATGATTCTCACATCTGTATGGTTTTACAGATGATGAGTGGGAGTAAGTTATTGGGAATTAGGTGATCATCCTCATTATATCGGAATTCGTTATAATTGGTGATATTTGAGGAAATCGCCTGGGCTGTTTGCCGGACGACAAATATTTGATTTTGAATATCCGCTGTTATGCACCAATTTCAAATTGATATATTTGTACGTCTATTTTTATAGAGTGAGATATAATTTTTTGAAATTATGTCGATGACATTTACCTATATCAGTGGATGGTTAGGTAAGGAGTATTAAACGGCGGTTTAATTCTTCTTAACCATAAGTACAGTTTTCAACCTATGACACACAGGGAATGAGTTATTAGACTCAGGGGACTTATACAGAGTATTGTATATTATCCAGTGTCCATTAGGACAGAGGGGTTGGTCCTCGTACCATATTCTGTTTACTTATGACTTCTCTAGTTCTTAGACAATTGTTTCGTAGAAACACAAGGTCCAAGTATTGAGAAGTTATAGGTATAAGAGTAAAGTAGAGAACCAGGTATTGCAAGTTTCAGGATTCTTCAAGGTGATCGAAGATGTAGATACTTGTGTATGGTATTCAGTTAATAGTAATGATTTTTGAGAAAATTATTTCTCTTTCAGGTTACTCATATCTGGATGCACTCCTAAGTTGAGTAATGCTGATCGGCCTCTCTCCATTTAGTTGACATGCACTGGAGATAGCTGCATGATTTGAATCTGGTTCAATTAAATCAGTGCCTTTGTTTCTATATTGGATATAGAACAGTTCATATCTTGATATTGTTAAGGTACGGGGAGTTGTCCAGCTTATGCTTAAAACCAGACTCTGGATAACTCAAGGCACGTTTCTGTAATGGCAGTTTGTGGGTTGACCCGGGCTATGACGAGGGTTGACTTTCTACCATCTGGAAGATCAATAGTGATATTGTTCTTGACTCGCCATAGTTTTAGTAAAATGGATTTTTTCAGAAAACAGAAGTGGGAGTATGGTAGAACTGGAAGTGATTCCAGAACCGCAAACGATTACTGAAAATTTAATAGGACCTAAAGATTCAATCTGGTTTGACATTCCGTTAGCCACTCCGCAGATATGGTGGGTAACCTCAGGCACCCGAGAGGTACTCCGGTAGCCTCAAGGACGGTGATAGGGAGGTTCTTGTTTACCCAGACTTGCCATTGCTGTTGTTCCAGACTGTGAGACCCGGCAGGAGGATGAGTATAGCGTCGTTCTAAACTAGTTTTAGAAGTGTACGTGTATATGACTCTGCCAAAGGGTTGTCGTAGTCAGTGGGAGCAGCGGAAGGATAGTGGACAAGTGGCTTATGTCTATTTATAGACTAAAGCAGATATAGCGGAGATAGATCATCTATTTCTGATATGACAGTCATAGGTTTGACTTCATCAGAATAGGGGATGGATCAGTTAAGAAGGTAGTAGGGTGTGATGTCCTGGTATTTGGATGACATACACAGAGTAGGAAGTGAAATTCCTATACTACGATCGGTTATACTTTGGTTGTCACACAGTGGTTTCTCTAGATAGGATATTAATCCAGTCCTGGAGAAACGGTCGGAAGCTGTTTTAGAACATAAGTTGATGTTCTAGTGATATGATGACGGCATCCTATTTCGGGAGACAGTTATCATTCCAGGCTTCCAAGGTGACCTGGATGACAGAGTGACTATCAGAGTTATAGTTTTCCCTCTGACGAGGGGCAGTATTTTGGACAGGTGGTCCAAGCGGATACTGAGGGAGGCATGGCGCAGGATACTGATTGTTTTCAGTTGACGATACAGTTTAAGAAATTTGGTTTTGGAGTTCATTTATGAACTAGGTCCCATCAGATATCCAGACACATTCTAAGACAGGTATTGCTCATTTCGGGAGATGGCTTTCTCCGCGAACTTGAGATAAAGAGTGACATAGAAAGAAACATTTGAGTGGATCCACTCACTAAGGCTATTCCTCAAATGCAATAGTTTCCAAAGAGGCTTTGTGAGACTGATTAGTAGAGGAGTTGGGTGTTCGGTATCACACGGGCTGTGAGTATGCGACATCACAATAATTAGCCTTGAGTGCAAGTGGGAGACTGTTGGATATAGTGCCCTCAGAGTCAATTATTGGATCACAGGCACGTGATTGCAATGATTGAGGGAGGACCTATGCCGGTAGGACAGTCTTATTTAAGATGATAATATGCTATCTGGTTTATCTTTATCATCGTGTACTGCTTTAGGTGACATTACTGATCACTATTGCACGTTGATAGAGCCCCTAGGATTCTTGCTTGACTGCCAGCAGTATGAGGGCAATCATATACGTGGGAGCTGGGGTCTATAAGCATATCCTTAAAAGGTCCCTAGTCGTGGGAGTTTCGAGACAGGGCATCGATTCTCCAGAGTAGACTAGTGTATACAGTCGAAACCCCGACGAGGGCCGGTGGCCGGTCTCACAAGCCACTGGTGTCAGTTGGTTCACCTAAGATGTATACAGGTGCTCATTGGGTTATGAGTACACCGGACAGGACTCGCCGGGAACATGCTAGTTGGTATTATACCTGACGTCAGATAGCCGTTCCCTGGTGACATGTGTACATGTTAGTTCATCGACCTGAGATCGTCATTTGTCTCATGTAAGTTCCCGCTGTGCTTTGATTACTACCCTACCATGGCTCAAAGGAGTCGTGCAAACAGGTTTTAGTTGGGTACAGTCCCGAGCCACATGGAGGCAGTGAGCGGATCTGCAGGGGTTCGTCTCTCCCGGTATTGGGGGTGAGGTCGTGCTGTGTTTAGGAGAGCCATTACACAAAGCCCTCGGCCGAGGCAGGAGATTTACTGGTAGGTATTCCAGTAGTATCTCAGGGTGTTCTGGGCTACACTCCGACACGACTTGTACCGCTGTTGGGGGTCTGACTTTTACCAATCCCCTAGGCCCGCCATGCGATATCATAGACGAACGGACCGGACTGTACGGATATTGTCACTGACAGGCTCAGTAGGGTGTCAGGATGAGTTCGCTTATCGACGTCCCTTTTGGTCAATACCTGGTAGCCCGTTACGTATGGCTAATACCTCTGACGTGCTAGTGGTTAAATCCACAACCAAGGTATTGACGAGTCTTTGGAGTCCCCCACAGACCGTTTTCTCAAGTTTCGGGCGAAACGCTGTAGAGGCCGTATGGAGATATGGCAGGGTTCGATCAGATACGTGCGGTATTGCACGGATCATGATCGGACGGATAATACTAGCGGGCTTTGGTTTAAGCCGGATCCTAGTAGTGTACAGTGTAGATTTTGTCTCTTTGCATTTGTATTCAGTGGGAATACAAATGCGGGCATGTATATGCAGTCGCGGGGTTTTCCTGTAATTTATTACGGGATCAGTTTTCTGAAGTTGCCAGTTTGCATTCCGTTCCGGCCAGTTTTCCTTTGTTCCTTCACGGCCGGATTTTTCTGATGGAGGGGCTAATTTTCAAGTTTGCAAATTAGCATTTGTGGAGGGGTTTCTTGCATTTGAGGGATTATGATGTTTTAGCATCTTTGCTTTTTCCTTCATCATGTTTTGCATTAATGATGATGGGAGTGAGATGAGAGTTGATTTGGATTTTGATGTGAGGCTTGCTTTTGGGGTGTGGTCACCTTTTTTCCTCTCCTACACTCACCTCCCTTGCTTGTTTTTTCCCACTCCCCATTTCTTAGAGGCCGGCCACAATTTTGTGGGAGAGAGAGATGTTTCATTTTGTGAGGGAAATTGATTCATCTCATTTGCTTGCTTGCTAAATTCCTAACACCTCTCCAAAGCTCATTTTTCCTTCTCCATCAAATGGCAACTTCATAACCCCAAAGAGACATACTATTCTACACTAGCCTACAGCATCCTTGAGCACGTCAACTCGCCAACTTCGTGCCCAAGTTGCCTTGGTCCAGAGGTGGGAGCCTGTAAAAGAACCCGGCGATGTGGTGTCCGTTCCGACGAGGAAATGAAGACCGGAGATTCCGCGAGGAGATCGGAGTGGAGGCGAAGACCGAAGGACACGGATCGCTTTCTATAGCATTTTATCCTTTCTCTAGTTAGCTAGCATTAGGTTAATGGTTCGATTCAGGTTTTTAGGATGCGGTAGTGCCGGTTTTCAAGTCAAGAAAAATTTTCATTTCCGCATTTTGGCCGAGGAAAGACGGCCGGGGCGCTACCGTTGTCCTACAGCTACAACCATAAGATCTTCGTCAAGACGGATGAGATTTTTTGATAGGAGTTCAGTAGTTTCTCGGTTGGTTATCAGTTTTAGATCGGCACAACTTATAGAGTTATTGGGAGCCTGACGGTTTCTACCTCCCAGACCCGGTATGAGACACTCTTAGATGAACGAACCGAACTGTACGGTGACTGTCACTTATAGGCTCAGTAGGGGTACCGATGAGCTTGCTTGTCGATCTTCCTTTTGTTTAATACCTCGGTAGCCGTTATGTACAGCTAGTGCCACTGACGTGCTTGTTGTTATGGATTAGATCCAGTAACTCACTGCCAGCGTATTGTCGAGTTTTTAGAGTCCCACACAGAGGTTTTTCTGGCTCTAGCAATATGATGTATATGTGCGTATTGGATGCGTACCAGAGTTTGATTAAAACTGTGTATTCGATACATTAACGGTAATCGGACGTTTGATAATACTAGCCGGTCTTTTGGAAATATGGATATTAGATCAAGTATTGATTTAATATATTAATACATATATTGGATATATATATATATATATATATATATATATATATTTACTAGTCTTATATCATCTTTTATATTTATTTCTTCACTTTTGCATTTAGTGCTAACGGAAATTATACAGTATATGTTTACATATTTATATATTTTCCATATTGATTTTCCTTCTCATTTATTTTGGACTTGATTTGACAAGATGGAAGAGGGTACACACCCACTTTAGTTTGGCTTGACAAGTGAAGGGGAGAGGAGAGGACGGACACTTAGAAGAGAGAGAGAAAGAGAGAGAGAGAGGAGAGTGTATATGAGAGTATACTCTCATTTGATAAAAAATAAGGGTTTTATTTTTTCACTCTCATCTCTCTTCATCTTCAAGCTCTCTACTTTTTCCTCTCTTCTAAAATGAGCAAAGGAAAATTAAACCAAGTGAGAAAAATTATAAGTGACATTAATTTACATCTCTTAGTTAATTAGCCTAGCAAACTAGTTAACCAAGTTTCTTCACTAATGGAGTTATCTTGAAGTGGAGATGGAGCTAAGATTGGGTTTTCTCAAGTGGATCCATCTTTGACAAAGAAATGCCTTCACCAAGTTTGTTCCCTACAACCTAAGAGCCTAACTAGAGTTCAAATTCATCCAAGGAGCATATGAAGATACTACAAATGTTGTATTTGCTAAACTCTTTATGGTTTGCTCTCTAGTTTTTCTACTTTTAGTTGTTTGGAAATGATTCTTAGTTGTGGATTCTAGTGTTTGCTTTGAATTTTTTTTGCACATCATGCACCCGCTTCCGCCACGAACATGCTAGCATCTCTGCACAAACTTTTTCACAGCAATCTTTTCTATCTATCCTCTCTTAAAAAATGTTTGCTTCTTTATAAGATAAGTGAAGTGAGCCATGATGGTTTCAAAGTCATACAAAGCCTATTTGTATAATTCTTGGGCAGATAAATATGAAGTTTGATGTTTTAGATGAATGTAGCATGTTACTAAACCATGATCGATTGAGGAAAAGTCTAGGCCAATGTAGTAGCATTAACAAATGACAAATATAGGGGGTTACTTATTCACCACCGGAAACCAGACTGAGATGCGAGGGGTGAGTCTAGCCTGAATATGGGGAAGATGCTATTTGGACATATCCATGCACCTCTCCGAAAATACCAAGTTGATTTATGGCCTCGTATATCATAGGTTTGGATGGATGCGACCGTTGTAGCCGACTTTTCATATTCACTCTTAATGATGAGGGGTTTTTGATTATGGGGACGCTTTTTCCTGCAGGTGCAAGCCCCAGCAGTTAATTACGCTATCGCCAAGCGATAAAATTTTTCTCTACTCCACATATATCACTTCGCGTCTTGTTATGGTTTGTTTATTTTGGGGTTGCTCTTGGATTGTATATGAAGACTAATATATGTCGTCGCCCATAGGGTGCAAATTAGTCCAAATCCGTATATAATAGATTTGGGGTGAACTTAGGTCACATATCTTATATAAATGAGGTCCATCAGTTCACGGGATAATAGGGTTTGATCTAAGGATCGTTAGTCATATTTGGGACTAAGATTGACTTAGAAGATTTGGTTAAGGATCGTTAGTTGTATATGAGACTAAGATCAACTTAGATAATATGGGCTAAGAATCGTTAGTCGTATATGAGACTAAAATCAACTTAAGAACAGTGAGTATATGGGCTCAATTGATCATTTGATCGAGATGAAACATTGGGTTCTATATTTAGCATATATTGGCTAAGTACCAAGTTTTGGCTTGTCATCAGGTGCACTTTACTATGGGTATCCGGTGGATAGTATACGGTAGTCGATTTGGTGATAGACTGTAGGGCAGAATACCAGTTTAAGGACGTAGCGGTCCATCTTTCAGCTTGTGCGCACGTGTATATCACGTGGCGAAGCACATGATGCTAACATCTAAAAGAGATGTGCCCATATTAGGGTGCGATTCAATTTGAAGGCATTTATATTTCCTCCAAAGATATATACATATATGTATATGTATGCTTTCATAAAGCCAGGGCTCGTTGGTTGTTAGAACCCACCACCTCTCTGAAGATGCTGAGGAAAACGCCGTATAGCAGAGGTGTGGAAGGATATACCCTTGAACCAAATCCCGTTTATGAGGGAAGAGAACATGTTGGAAATGGGTTCTTGTATTTTATCTAAGGGTTTTTAGTCTTATGTAAGACTAAGATCAACTTAGAAATACTTTTAAGGATCGTTAGTCTTATATAGGACTAAGATCAACTTTGATGATATGAGCTAAGGATCATTAGTCGTGTATGAGACTAAGATCAACTTAGATGATATCGGCTAAGGATCATTAGTCGTATATGAGATTAAGATCAACTTAAAAATATAATTAAGGATTATCAATCTTGTTTTAGATTAAGATCAACTTAAACATTTAGCTAAGAGCCATTAGTCATTTTTGGTGACTAAGGTCAACATAGGTTTCATGAGCATATAGCGCGGTTTGATTTAAAATCAAAGAAGTTTAAAACTTCAAGGACTTAGCCAATTTTAGGACAAGTATTGGGTTTCTATATCACCCAGTAGTTCTCAGCACTCGGTCAACGTGACCTTGGCGCTCACGTGTTCATCACGTAAGTTGCTGAGCTCTGGCGCTCACGTGTTTATCACATGAGCCGCCAGAGGCCTTCTTTGGCCATTGGCGCTTACGTGGATATCATGTGAGGTACACCTTCACTGGCTTCTAGCACTCATATGGGTATCATGTGAGCCCCCCTTCTTCGCTTCGCTTCTTGATTAGCTCCTGGTGCTCACATGCAAACGCTCATGTGTCCATCACATGCGGCGCTTTGGAGGGCCTGGGCGCTCGCCCACATGCTTATCATGTGCGACACTACCAATGTATAGGCGCTTGCCTATGTGCTTATCACGTGCAGCGCTGCCATATCTTTTGGCAGATGCTAAGCTCTGATTTTAGAAATAATTAAACTTTCATAGAGATAATCAAAATCTTTATTCTTTTTTATGGGAAGGCAGGTTTTTTAGAAACTTGAAGATCTTCTTGTAAGATCTAAATTCTTAACATATTTTAAGGGAAATAAGTTCCTAGAAATATAAACTCTGTCTTTCTTTCTTCTTTCTCTATTTTCTTTTCTTTCTTCTCTCTCTTTTTATGATGGTGGGAAGAACACCAATATTTTCCTCTGGATCTCAAGTTTAAGATCAAGATCACTATATGAGAATATAATTCGCTTTTTTATGAAAGACTTGTCTTATGGATCTCAGATCCAGAGAAAGATTAAAGTTCTTATGAAGGGCTAAGCCCTTTTAATAACAGAGATCGATAAAAGGAGAATGATTCTCCATTGTTTTTATCTAGGGTTTTGAGAGGTTGAAGATGATCTTCCTGCAGAGAATTCAATTCTTGGTTGCAAGGCAGAAGTTTATAGGGGGTCTTTTCTATATGAAATTTAATCTCTCATGCTCTTTATATAGAGTATGAGGAGGATCATTTAGTTTGAGAGAATCTCTTATTTAATAGATCTCAAATTGATCAGATTGATCTTAGAATCAATCAGTGATTTTTATTCACCGTTGGATCTTTGATCCAAGGCCCTCTGTTTAACAGAGTATATTTTTCTTGGTTTTTAACAAGATTGAGGGAATATTTTCCATATATAGAATTTAATTCTATCTCTTGATTAAACGGTGATTTTTAGTCACCGTTTTATTTTTTGATCCAAAAGTTCTCTGTTTAACAGAGCACATACTTCTTGATTTAGAAAGATTTAGGGAAATATTTTTCCATATAGAATTTAATTCTATTTGAAGCGATTTTCTTCAAATCTCGGCGGTGGTGCTCATATGCATGGCATGTAGGCACTGCCAAGGGGTGGCATTAGCGCTCACGTGCTTTGCACGTGGGCCCTGCCAAATATTTTGGCGGTTGCACTCACGTGTTTATCACGTGAGCCACTGAGGCTCTGGCGATCACGTATTCATCACATGTGCCGCTCACACTTTTAACACATGCAGCACTACTATATTATGGGAAGGAACAAATGTAAGGTTTGAGTCAAAAATTTTGACGGGAACATTACTAACATGGTCTTTACTACGTTGAGTTTGTCCACGTCTACTACGAATTTTTAACTGTCGGCTACTTGAACGCTTTGGATGTTGTTCGTTGGGACATTTAAAACCCAAATGTCCTATTTAAAAACCAACAGACTATCCAAGTAGAAATGCCGGGAGAGCTCTCTTCAAGGCTTTATGGTAAATAAGCCTGCTACCAAACTGTACTGGAGCTATTGTATTTTTCATATCACATAATGTGTTTGATGTATAACTCCCGATGTATATGTTAATTTATTGTATAAATGAGATAGTATATCTTTATAATTTTGTTTTGTTATGAACTTATGGCATTTATATATCATATCCATTGATTGTGAATGTGTTCATAATAATGTTTGGCATTCATATTTGAATTTGTTCAAATCAAATGCTTAGTGTGGAGTTATTTTCTTTTCATAATGGCAGTATTGATCAATTATGGTGGTAAATTCTGTTATGCTGGAAATAGGAGGATCTATTTTGGTGGAAGGATTCATCTTAGGAAGGATTAAGATCCTGATGCTTGTTCATAGCTGCTTTTGAGATGTGAGCTGATGAAGGTAGATATTTTTAGAGACTATAATATACCAAAGGATGCCTAATATGGATCTAGATGCCGGTTTGGTAGTAGTAGATTGTGACGCTTCCATGGTAGTGATGTCTAGCTTTGTTCAGAGGCAAATAATTCGAGTGTTATACATTGAGCATCTTCAGCCAGGCGGTAGTTAAGAAGAGTTGGTTCTGGACTCCTACAGAGAAGCCATTCCTAAGAAGAAATTGAAGGTTTCACCTCTAGTAACTATGAAGATGGCAGAATGTTGTAGAAAAAGATCATGTGGTCAGTCCCAGCAAGTATTCGAGATATACAAGCCAATCAATAAAAGATCCTACAAAGAAAGAAGGCCCTCCAAAATTCAAAGTTACAATTAAGAGAACAATTGATAGAAAGGGAGTATTTACCACCAATTCTCTAAGTTTTAAGAAATAAACCACTTCATAGGGACAATTTACTCCCAGAAGACGGAGTATAAGACATGCCACAACAAGAGTAACTTCAACAATAGCTACTGATGCAGCTAAGGCATAGAAAGAAGCATAGAAGGAAGCTAATGCAGAGGATGTCGCTAAGAAGAAGAGACCAAGTGCAGTGAAGAAGAAGAGCTTAAGTAAGACAACCAGTCCAAAAAAGAATCCAAGCAGAAATTCTACCCTATTTAAAGAGAAGTCTCCAAGCACGGCAAGCAACAAGTCTATACCAATTGCAGGTAAGTCTCAAACCGGCAAGAGAAGTTAAAAGTACTACACAAAAAGTAAGTCGGGTTTATCTCCAAAGAAGAATGTAACTTCAGAAAAACCGAGGAAGGACAATGAGGAAGGAGGAAAAAGACAGAAAAATATAAACAGAAGGAAGGACAAACAAGTTGTTGATCAAGAAGATTTCTCAAGCCATGATTCTAATAATAATGAGTGGTCTGACTATGAAGAACAACCAAGAATAGAAAATGAAGAGTGTAGGGTGTTTTTTGTCACCCCATTGAGATGGGAAATACACGTCGCTTGTCAGGCATAGATAGATCCCCTTGCTTAGTTTAGGCTGGGGTTCATTGATTGTGGGGATCCGAATCTCCGACAGCCATGGACTAAGCTGCCGTTAATTACTCCCCGCCTTTGAAGCGAAAGAACCTCTGATTGACGGGTCAAACTAGTCATGCGAATTCAATGTGCAGTGTGCGTATGTGTGTCTTGAGGGGTTTTTGGTATATCAGGGGTCTCGCAGAGTTTACGGGGGTCCTACTACTCGGATAGCGGGCTGAGGGTCAAGGGGGCCAGCAACCCACTTATAGGGTGCGGGGCAGCGTCCCGTTAGAAATTTTTTCTAACAGGAGATGTGTTTTTAGTATGGAGTATATAAGAAAAAGTGGGGGTGAGTAGCGTAATAAGGACGCGTAGGCGCTGAGCGCCAGCAGTTCATATGCTTGATGAATGGGCACTGGGCGCCAGCGTCTCACACACCCGGCGCATGGACGCTGGGCGCCAGCGCCTCACGCGCCCGGCACGTGAACTCTAGGCGCCTGCAGAAAAGGGGGTCTTAGCCCCGGGATTAGGAGTTAAACTTTCGAGGGACTTTAGAAATTCCCCCAAAAAGGGAGGATTTTTATCTTTATGGAGTTAAACTCCCAAAAGGATTTTGAGTGGAGTTAAACTCTCAAAAGAATTTTATTTATGGAGTTAAACTCTAAATTTTTTTGAATGGAGTTAAACTTCTAAAAGGATTTTATTTATGGAGTTAAACTCCAAAAGATTTTGAATGGAGTTAAACTTCTAAAAGGATTTTATTTATGGAGTTAAACTCCAAAAGATTTTGACAAATGGAGTTGAACTCCTAGAAATCTTCGGAGATGATCAAAAGAGACCCTTTCTTCTCCCCTTTAGCTCTGAATCTTCTTTTGAGCCTTAGATCTTCCCGAAGTGTGATATTTGGAGATGGGTCTCCTTCCTTCTCTCTGTTGGCTGGATCTTGGAGAAAAGGGGCGAGACTTAAAAAAATCTCCCATTTTGGAGATTTGATGGAAGATCCGAGCTCTCTTTCAAGGGTTTTATGGTGAAAAACTATTTCTTTTTTGAAAAGGATGAGTTAAACTTTTGACTTAATTCAGAAAAAGAAGAAGGTTTAGAATCTTGAGGAAGGAGAAGGAGGTAAAAAAACCTTAATTTTTGAGAGGAATGAATTATATCTTTTATTTCGTTATTATGTTGCCTTATATAGGCTTACAAGTTTACACATAGCCTCTTGGACTTTACAAAATGGCATTTTGCTCATCCCATGACTCATGTGCTTACTTCTTTTTGCACATGAGCCATGGGCTTCATAAAAATTTGTCTTTTTGTCCATTTATTTTACATTCACGCATGAAAATTACATCAAACTTATTTATTACATAATTTTCTTCTTGGCATGAGAGAGGCCGGCCTCTTCATGTTCGGGTCTAACTTGGGCAAGGGCCCACTAGATCGGGTCTTGGGCCCACTTGGCTTGAGTTTGAGTTTGAGTTTGACTTGGTCAACCGGGTTGTAATTTTTGACCCCAACAAAGTGCCCCCAGCAATAACGCGTATATGCGTTGTGTGCATGAAATCGATAGATCTTGTTCTGCAGAAGTTTGATTTTGAGGTGGAGCATCATTCTGGGGGCGAAGTATCTTTCCGGGAGCATGATTCCGGGGGTTGGAGCATCATTCCGATTTGCGGACCATAATTCCAGGGTCAGAGCGTCATTCCGAAGAGTGGAGCATAATTCCGGGGGTCGGAGTATCATTCTGATGTGCGGAGCATAATTCCATGGTCGGAGCATCATTCTGATGAGCGGAGCATAATTCTAGGGGTCGGAGCATCATTCCGTAGTGCGGAGCATAATTTCAATGTGTGGAGCATAATTCTAGGATCGAAGCATCATTCCGAAGAGTGGAGCATAATTCCAAGAACGGAGTAGACATTCTGAATGAAGCATAGCTCCGATACAGAAGTTGATTCCCAGGCGAAGTATAATTCCGACAGGGAAGGAAGATACTCCGAGGCGAAGTATAATTTCGACATGGGGTACATTCTGAGACGAAACATGATTCCGACGCAGAGGTTGATTCCCAGGCAAAGCATAATTCCGACAGGGAAGGAAGATACTCCGAGGCGAAGCATGATTTCGATATGAGGTACGTTCTGAGATGAAACATGATTCCGACACAGAGGTTGTTGATTTGATTTAATTTGGGAGTTTCTTATCCGTCCAGCGGGGCTTTTGAGCCTGGGACTTGGAATTTGGGTTTTTGTTCGGCGTCAGCATCGCTACACTGGAATATGGTACCAGGAGCGAATCATCATTTGCCGTGGAAAACATCGGATTCGGGTTAGCATCAGCATCGCTACACTGGAATATGGTACTAGGAGCAAATCATCATTTGCCATGAGAAGATTCAGGGATTTTGGTTTTGGTTTGGCATCAGCATCGCTACACTGGAATATGGTACCAGAAGCGAATCATCATTTTCCATGAGGGAATTTCCCTCGTTCCCAGTTTAACGACTTAAGGGTCATCTGTTCCCAGTTTAACGACTTAGGGGTCTATTGGGTCGAAAGTTTGGAATTTTGGGATTGGGGTAAGCATCAGCGCTGCTAACACTGGAGCACAGGTACTAGGAGCAATTCATCATTTGACTTTTCCTGTTGAGGAGCGATGGCTTAGGAGACATGTTTAGGTCCCTATCACCTAAGGATTTTCAATTTTATGAACCGTAAGGGTCCCATAAAAGCATTTTCTCCCTACGAGTCGAAAGGATCTCATAGGTGTATTTCTCCTTAGGAGTCGTGGGGACCCCCAAGCGTGTTTTTCCTTTGTGAGTCATAAGGAACCTACGAAGGTGTTTTCTTGCGAGTTGAGAGGATCTCGTAAGTTCTGTTCTCCTTATGTATCGTGGGGACACATGAGTGGGTCTTCCCAAATGGCGTATAATTCCGATGGTGGAGACTGGCCGCATGACTGGTGATTGCGGTGGGGTATGGGTGTGATGAGAATTATTTGAGCCCAAGGATTGTATATGGTAGTCAATTTAGGGAACAACCGTAGGGCTAGGAGAATTTTGGGAATTTGGATTTTGGTTGGCGGCTGCATCGCTCCACTGGAATATGGTACCATGAGCGACTCATCGTTCGCCGTCTGGGGATTTGGATTTTGTTTGGCGTCTGCATCACTACACTGGAATATGGTACCAGGAGCGACTCATCATTCGCCGTTGGGATATTCGGGGATTTCAAATTTTCTTGGCGTCTGCATCGCTAACACTAAAGTATTGTATCAGGAGTGACTCATCATTCGCCTTTGGAGGGGTATGAAGTATTTATTTTTATACACATTTTTTTACCGCAATTGCTCTATCATTTAAGCTTTTATTATTGCGATGGTCGCGAATGCCCTATCATTTCGGCTATTTATTCGCGGTTTCCCCATCATTTTGGCTATTTATTCGTGGTTGCCCTATCATTTCGGCTTTATTTTCATTTTATTTTACGCGCTGAATCTTATTGTGAGCTGCCCCATCATTTCGGCTTTTTTTACAAATTCTTTTTACACTCCCAGTTTAACGACTTAGGGGTCGATTGTTCCCAGTTTAATGACATGGTGGTCAGCTATTCCCAATTTAACGACATGTTGGTCATTTGTTCCCATTTTAACGACGTGGTGGTCAATTGTTGGAGCCTAGGCTCGATTCTGAAGGAACCACGGGATCTTTTGGCTTAATTGCATAAGCGGGCTCTTCATCATCCAGACCAAGCCGGTGTTGGATGGCAACAACCCTGTCATCGTCATGGCTATAAAGCGTAGGAGGACTTGTTCCTCTGGGCTCTATCATGTAGTCCGTATGGGTTTTGTACCCGTCTATTGCTTCTTCGTTGGAAATGTTGCTTGTTTGGCTCTTAGATTGCTGCCTTGGTCTGCTCTTTTCAGAAAAGGCAAATTTATGAGAGAATTAGGTTCCCGAAGGGCTTCGGTCTTTGTTTGTATGAAATTGGCGGTCGCAGCTTGACTGATTGTTAACACGCCTTTAGACAGTTCTATCTCTCTTCCTTGTATTGCTTTTCAACTCAATCCTTAAAGACAAAGCAGTCTTCAATAGAATGACTTATCACTCTATAATAGGGGGAATATTTGGGGTCATCAGTTATATTTGCTTCCTGAGGTCTTTTAGATTCTGGCAATTGTAGACCGTTTCTTATGGCATCTTTGAATATTTTACGGACATTGTCCCTTCTGAAGGAGTAGACCTTATCCAGCGTCTATTTCAGTGGAGATTCTCCTCCTTCTCCCAACACTGGCTTCCGAGGCTGGTTGGGATTAGCCTACTCATCCCTCGCTTATTTCGGTTAGACGAAGTGTTAAAAGATTTAGTATCGTCGGAATTTCCGCCTTTACAATTATCTTACTTTCGGTTTCTCCAAAGATTTATTGCTATTTTGGGAATCCGAGAAAGATTCCTTCTTTGAGCACTCCAACATTTGAACTTTCTTGGTCAGTTCTTAGAACGTCTTGAGACCTGCGGTGCATAGAAAAGGATTCATCCACGTGCCAAGATTTCCGATGAGGAGATTGACGGATTGGTCTTGTTCCAACGGTGGCTCGCATTTGACGGAGAGATTGCGCCATTAGGTTATAAAATCCATACTGCTTTCATTGTTCTTTGGTTTAGTCCTTACGAGGTCGGCAATGGTAATCTTATCGCTGACACTCATGAACCTTTACCGAAACAGAGATTTCATTTGTACGAAAGTAGTAACGGAGCCATCCGGTATACTTGCGTACTAGTCGAAAGCGACATCGGTTAAGCTATTAACGAACTGACGGATGAGAAGTGCATCATTGCCCCCGGTATTCCCGCATGAGGCTATAAAGTGGGTGATGTGTTGATTCCCATTTCCTGTCCCATCAATTCTTCCGAATTTGGGGATGACATAGCCACTAGAAAACTCTACCAGATCATACCGAGCAGGATATGGTCACCCGCTACTGCTGACATCTTTTTGCGCTCCGGCTTCAGCTACCAATGTTTTGACTTTGTTGGCAACCAAATCCATAATTTGATCTTAAGTTAGCGGGTTGCTGTCATTAGTAGTCAAGACATTTCCCGAGATAGAATACGGCTGACTTTCATGCGACTCGCCTATCTTTGGATTTGAGGGAATAGGCGTTGGCTTCCTCGGGACACCATTTTCTGGTTCATGAGCAGAGCCCTGCGCTTGATTGGGTGGCTGAAAGGAAACTTGGGCCGTGAGTTGTAAGACGACGTTTGTCAAGTCGTCAATTTTCAAGTAAAGCTTGGCCATCTCCTTGTCTTTGTTTCTGAGCTGCTTTTAGAGCTCTTGGAGAAGTTGTTGCTCTGCAGTCTTGGGACGGAAGATTGGCTCCTCTTCGCTTTTCGAGCCCGACTCCTCATGAATTGAGGGATCTCTCTGCTTATCAGCCTTACTGGAAGGGTCTTCGTTACCTTCCAGAGGAGGTTGGTCTTGGAAAGTCGCAGCCACATTCATACCAGATTGGATTTGAGATGTGGTGGCCCCATCCTTGCTCTTGCTGAGTGTGCCCACCATGTAGACAGTGTGGACCACATGTCCAGCCATCTCTTTATTTTTGGCGGCTGATTTTTTGGACCATCGTCGTGGCCCTTTCTCTTCTGGAAAAGATAGGCGACTGAAGATGTTTGGCCTGACTGGGTCCTTGGGTGGCGCTATCCGGATCGCAATTTTCTTAACTCTTGCGGTCATAGAATTCTTCTGGACCAATTTAAGTGGTTCAAAAGAGTTAGCGAGCTTTACAGCCGATTCAGCTGTTGTTGCGGGGTAACCCTGTTCTTGGAATCTCATGAAGTTCAGCCTAGCAGGAGCCCTAGCCTATTTGTTAGCCCTGCATCTGAGCCTTTTCTGTCTTAGTTTCTCGATTTTAAGGTCTTGGCGGGCATCCGTTATCCAGGATGCCATTGTGAGTCGGTTGACAGGAAGCTTAGAGAAGATACCCGATTGAGCGGTTGTTAGGGGCACCGCTGGAGCTTGCCCGAGACGCCTTATTACTTTGTTGGCGTTGATGGCCTTGCCCCTAGCTGGAGCAATGGAGAGTCGTTCAGAAATGGATTTGTGCTTGGGCTTTCGCGACCATGACATTTGGTCTTTTTCCTTTTGAGGCCGGTTTATCTGCCACCGGGGTTTGAGGAGCAGGGATGGCGTTAGCTGAGACAAATAAAATAGATCCAAATTATAGCAGCGGTTTCTCCCAGTGTCGCCTGAGACTGGCCAGGAGGATCGTCCTGCCGTCCATCTTCATCGTATAGGAGATGGGAGCCGTATTGAGAGCTGAGCTTGTTTTTGGAGACATTTTGTTGCGTCCGAGGATTGCAATTTGAAACTGTTAACTTACACAAAGAAGTATGATTTCAGTACAGGCGATCGATGTATATGTTGATTGAGTTCGTATGAATATTTAACCTGAAATATGGGAGGAGAGACAAAGTCCCACCGGGCGTGCCAGAATCTGTAGGGTGTTTTTTGTCACCCCATTGAGATGGGAAATACGCGTTGCTTGTCAGGTGTATAAAGATTCCCCCTGCCTAGGATAGGCTGGAGTTTATTGATTGTGGGGATCCGAATCTCCAGCAGCCGTGGACTAAGCTTCCATTAATTACCCCTCGCCTTTGAAGCTAATGAATCTCTGATTGACGGGTCAAACTAGTCATGCAAACTCAATGTGTAGTGTGCGTATGTGTGTCTTAAAGGGTTTTAGGTATATCTGGGGCCTCATAAAGTTTACGGGGGTCCCGCTATCCTGATAGCGGGTTGGGGGTCAATGGGCTAGCAGCCCCCTTACAGGATGCGGGGCAGCTCCTTGTTAGAAATTTTTTCTAACGGGGGACGTGTTTTGAGTGTGGAATGTATGGGAAACGAGGGGTGAGTAGCGTCCAAAGGACGTATGGGCACTGGGCTCCAGCGGTTCACGTGCTTGGCGCGTAGGCTCCGGGCACTAGCACCTTACACGCCGGGCATGTGGGTGCTGGGCGCTCGCGAGTGCCGGGCGCCAGCGCCTCATGCGACCGGTACGCGGGCGCCAGCGCCTCACGTGCTCGGCATGCGGACGCCGGGCACCTGCAGAAAAGGGGTTAGCCCCGGGATTAGGAGTTAAACTCCCCGAAAAAGGTAGGATTTTTATCTTTATGGAGTTAAACTCCCAAAAATCTTTTGGAGTTTAACTCCATAAATAAAAATCCTTTTAGGAGTTTAACTCCATTCAAAATCTTTTGGAGTTTAACTCCATAAATAAAATCCTTTTGGGAGTTTAACTTCATAAAGATAAAAAATCCTTCCCTTTTCTGGGAGTTTCCAAAGTCTCTCGGGAGTTTAACTTTTAATCCCGGGGCTAAGCCTCTTCTTTCTATAGGAGCTCAGCGCCCATGTGTCGGGCTCATGAGGCGGTGGTGCCCCGCACCTACGTGCCGGGCATGTGAGGTGGGGGCGCCTAGCGCCCACGCATCCTTAGGACAAAACCTCATCCATCGTTTCCCATACACTGCACACTCAAAATACATCCTCCGTTAGAAAAAAATTTCTAACGGGGTGCTGCTCCGCACCCCGTAAGGGGGCTGCTAGCCCCTTGACCCCTAGCCTACTATCCAGGTAATGGGAGCCCTGTAAACTTTGCAAGGCCCCCGATATACCCAAAACCCCTCAAGACACACATACGCTCACTGCACATTGAGTTCGCATGACTAGTTGACCCGTCAATCGGAGATTCCTTCGCTTCAAAGGCGAGGGGTAATTAACGACAGTTTAGTCCGCTGCTGCCGGAGATTCGGATCCCCATAATCAATAAACCCTGGCCTACTCTGGGAGGGGGAAATCTGTATATGTCTGACAAGCAATGCGTATTCCCATCTCAATAGGGTGATGAAAAACACCCTACAGACTTTGGCACGCCCGGTGGGACCTTTTCTCTCATCCCATATTTTGGGTTAAACTTTCATGCGAACTCAATCAACATATATATCGATTGCCTGTACTAAAATCATGCTTCTTTTTGTAAGTTAACATTTTCTAATTGCAATCTTCGGACGTAGCAAAAATGTCTCCAAGGACAAGCTCAGCTCTCAACACATCTCCCATCTCCTACACGATGAAGATGGACGTCAGGACGGTCCTCCCGGCAAGTCTCGGGCGACAGTTAGAGGAGCCGCTACTACCATTTGGCTCTATTCCGTTCGTGCCAGGTAATGCCATACCAACTCTTCAATCTCCGGTAACAGACAGACCGACCTCAAAAGGTAGGAGGCCAAATGTGGTGATCACGAAGGCACCACTACCCAAATGCAAGTCGGTGTTTGAACGACTCTACATTGCTCTAGCTGGGGGCGAATCCATCAACACCAACAAAGCGATAAGGCATCTCGGGCAAGCTCCAGCGGTGCCCCTGACAACTTCTCAATTAGGTATCTTCTCTAAGCTCCCCGTCAATCGATTCACGATGGCTTCCTGGATAACGGATGCCCTCCAGGCCCTCAAAATTGAGAAGATAAGACAGAAAAAGCTTAGATACAGAGCTAACAAAAGGGCTAAGGCTCCTGCTAGGCTGAACTTCATGAGGTTCCAAGAATAGGGCTACCCCGCAACAACAGCTGAATCGGCCGTAGAGATCGCTAACTCTTTTGAACCGCTAAAATTGAAAGGGCCACGATGCCGGTCCGAAAAATCAGCCGCCAAAGATAAAGAGATGGCTGGACATGTGGTCTACACTGTCTACATGGTGGGCACACGCAGCAATAGCAAAGACGGAGCCACCACATCTCAAATCCAATCTGGTGTGAATGTGGCTGTCACTTTCCAAGACCAGCCTCCTCTGGAAAGTAATGAAAACTCTTCGAGTGAGGCTGATAAGTAGTGAGATCCCTCGGTGCATGGGGAGTCAGGCTGGGAAAGTGAAAAGGAGCCAATCTTCTATTCTAAGACCGCATAGCAGCAACTTCTCCAAGAGCTTCAGAAGCAGCTCAGAAACAATGACAAGGAGATAGCTAAGCTCTACTCAAAAATTGATGACTTGAAAAACGTCGTCCTACAGCTTATGGCCCAAGTTGCCTCTCAGCCCAATCAAGCACAAGTCTCTGCTCATGAACCGGGAAATGGTGTCCCGAGGCAGCCAACGACTGTTCCCCCAAATTCAAAGATGGGCGAACCGAATGAAAATCGGCCACGTTCTGCCTCAAGAAATGTCTTGGCTACCGACGACAGCTGCCCGCCAACACAGGATCAGATCATGAATTTGATCACTAACAAATTCAAAACATTGGTGGCCGAGGCCAAGACGCGAAAAGAGGTCGGCAGCAGTGGGAGACCATACCCTGCACAATACGATCTTGTGGAGTTTCTCAGTGGCTATGTCGTCCCCAAATTCGAAAGGTTCGATGGGACGGGAAATGTGAACCGGCACATTGCCCAATTTAAAGTATCATGCATGAATACTGGGGGCAATGATGCGCTCCTTCTCTGTCAGTTTGTCAATAGCTTGACCGATGTTTCTTTTGATTGGTATGCAAGCATACCGGATGACTCGATTACGACGTTCGCTCAAATAGAATCCATGTTCAAGCAAAGGTTCATGAGTGTCAGCGATAAAATCACCATTGCCGACCTCGTAAGGACCGAGCCAAAGAACAACGAAAGAAACATTGATTTTATAGTATGATGGTGCAATCTCTCTGTCAAATATGAACTGTCGTTGGAGCAAGACCAATCCATCAGTTTTCTTATAGAAAATCTGAACAACTGGATGAAACATTTCCTGTGCACCGCATGCCTTAAAACATTCCAAGAGCTGACCAAGAAGGTCCAAATGTTGGAACGCTCAGAGCTCGAGTCCACTCAAGATCTCCAATTCACAAATAGACCGAGACATCGGAGGGACGATGATTGAAAGTTGTTTCGCGTGTGCGTTTTTTAAAAGATTAATCAAAGAATAATTTTACCGCAATCAAGAATGGCGTCGCTTGGTAGCTAGCCGGTGAGTACGGGTCGGTCCACAGGGATGTTGTGTATTTCCTAATTTGGTCTAACGAGTTAATTCCAAATGGTGTGGATGGATTATCACTAAAAGCTAAACTGATTTAAACTAGGATTAGAATCTTGTTAGGGTTAGGTTTAGGTTAAGTTTGGAAATTGAAGATTTCCTCACCGCTTTCAATGCCCTAATTTAGATCTCTTTAGGTGTTATGGTAATAATTAATAAAGGGGATTAGTACCATCGGGAAGAAACGATGTTTCTTCCTCTAGGTTCTTGTCCTTCCTTTCTTAATTATTACCCTAACCTCCATGGAAAACATACGCAACTGGTCGTTTATACTACGGTATCACCGCTACCTCGTGGGATAGGGTACCGTAGGGAATGGTGTGTGTATATATGCATGGAGTCCTATTAATTATATGTGATGGGCAAGAAAGGGGTGAGAGATTTTCATCTCTCAAGCCTTCTCTATTCCTAACCCTAACAAGTGAGGAATTACTCACTCATTAGGGAATTGATTAACATTTTCTAACTATCTAACTGGGGCAGATAAGAAAAATTATACTAAGGAAGAATGAAAATTAACTAGGGCAATGAAATAAAAAACCTTACTTTATTTGATGGATCTCTCCAAACATTTACACCGAATTTAGAATTTTGAATAGATGAAATAAAAAGAGGCATAACCTAGAAAATGTTTTAGGGTTTCTATTTATAGAACATAGAAACCCTAGGGTTACAATCGACTCATATCTGCAATTACAAGTATACCCTTAAGAAAAGCCTAAGTAATGCACCGACGCACCGACACGCGCAACACGTGGCATCACGCGCGACGCACGGCCGCGGATCCGCGGCTATAAGCTTGGTTTGGCCGCGGTTCCGCGGCCGTATGGAGAGCTTGATGCTTCATTTTTTTTAGGTCTTCTTATGTTGCTTTGTTTCTCCTATTTTCTTCACTTGGTTTCTCAGATTGTCTTCTAGATTTCTTCCAGATTTTCACAGTGAATAAAGTCGTGGACTTTTACCGCTTGCTTCGTGTCGAAGTCTTGAACCTTGCGCTGGCTTTGTGCTTTGTGAACTGTTTCATTGATCTTCATTGTCCCTCAAAATGTGGGCACGATCAAGATTCCACCATTTATCGGTCATCGTCTCACTTTTGTATTATCTTTTCATCAATTTCACTGTTTTTATTCCGAGAACCTGTAAGCTGCAACTATGTAGCAGACATGGATCAAAAGCACCTGTTTATTTGTAAAATGAACAAGAATGGGGAATATAATAATTCAAAATTATGATATGAACAGACGACAACCGGAAAAGCGAAAGTTCCAACAGCACCGATTCTCTAAATAAGTAGAGAGCGGGCGGAGCGAAGACTATCAAATCCCGAGAGCCAGCTTTGGAGGAAAAAAGAAATAAGGTCTACTCTTTCAGAAGGGACAAGGTCCACAAAATATTCAAAGATGCTCTGAAGAATGGCCTGTGGCTACTAAAGCCAAAAAGGCTAAGTGAAGAGAACAGGGCTGATCATCCCAATTATTGCCCATACCACCGAGTGTTGGGACACACTATCGAAGACTGTTGCATTTTTAAGGATTGGGTCGAGAAACAATACAAGGCAGGAGAAATCTCATTGTCCCTTGGCGTGTTGACAAACGATCAAGCTGCGACCGCCAATTTTGTACAAACAGAGACCGAGATATTTCGGGAACCGACCACTCCCAATTGTTCACCTATCCTTGAAAGGAGCAAACTACGACGACAATCTAAAGGTCCAGCGAGTAACGTTGACAATGAGGGGGCAACGGACAGATGCACGATCTATACGGTTTACATAGTTGGATATGGAGAAATGAACTCTCGTACGCTTCACAGCCATGGTGATGATGTGGTTGACGCCGCCTAATATTGGCTCAGTTCAGATAATGATGAGGACCCTGCTCAAGCTCCTAGGAAAAAAGAGCCCATGGTTCTTGGGGAATCAAGCTCAGGAGATGAGGATAGCCCAGTCATCGTCCCTAAATCTATAGAACAAGCGTTATTTTAATAGCTTCAAGAGTGATTTCAGGACCGTGATAGGAAGTTAGTCATGATCTGTTCCAAAGTCGACGATCTGGTGAATGTTGTGGAAAATCACACAACCAGAGTCCTTCAAATGCAAAAACTACAAAATCAAAATTTGGTCCACGAACCAGGAATTGATGTCTCAAAGCAGCCAACAGCTATTCCTTTCGGTCTAAAAGTGAAATACCTTCATGAAAGTCGACGAAGGCTAGGCCCCAGGAAAGTCCTGACGCATGATTGCGACCAGTTGACACGGGATAGAATTAAGGGAAAGTCATCAACAGATTCCGAAACTCTCCAGGACTTACTTAAAAGAGTCCAGATGTTGGAACATGCGGGTCCCGAATCTCTTCCAAAGTACCAATATAACAACAAGTCCAAATATCTGGAGAAAAAAACCCGCAAAGGTGGGCCTCCCAAGGACACTGAATTCTTTAATGCAACTGCCGACCAAAGTAGGCGAGGAGCAGACATGCCTAATGCCGATCAGCCTTGAAAACTAGTATTGGGAGGAGGAGGGGAATCGCCCGTGGAAGAGAAATTGAATGAGGTCTATTCTTTCAGAAGGGACAAAGTCTATAAAATATTCAAGGACGCATTGAGAAACGGTCCGCAATTGCCCAAATCAAAATGACCACATGAAGCAAACATGACTGATGATCCCTTGTATTGCCCGTATCACAGAATGGTGAGTCATACTATTGAAGACTGCTTTGTTTTCAAGAATTGGGTTGAAAAACAATACAACGAAGGAGTGGTCTCATTGGCCAAAGACGCGTTAGCAGAAAACCAAGTTACGATCGTCCGCTCCATTCGAACAAAGACCAAAACCCTCTTAGGGAAAGACGGCTCAATCGCTCGCTCCAGAAAATGACCCAGTCCATCGCAGTTTCTATGGGACACACGTGAACGTCTCTCCAAAAGAACAAAGAGAGCATTGAAGCGCCGTGAGATCAAAATCCAAGGATTTTTTAATAAACGCACAGTTATAACCTCTAAGTCGTTAAACTAGGAAATAAAAGAAAAATGATGTAAAAAAAAGAACGGTATGTCCACAAGCAAAATGGGCACAGATGAAAACCCGAAAGGTCTCCGTGAGTAAAAACAGCAGGACAGCCGGCGAGTTTGTGAAAACCTGAACGGGCGCAAACTCATGAAAAAGAGATGAAATACACTCGTAAAGTCCTCTCGACTTTGTGAGAAGAAAATCCCCGTGTGAGATCCTTACGACTCACAAAAGAGTAACACACTTAGAAATCCCCACGATTCCTAGGGAGAAAATACACCTGCGAGATCCTCTTGACTCGTAGGGAGAAAATGTTTTTATGAGACCCTTACGACTTATAAAATTAAAAAGCCTTCGGTGATAGGGATCTAAACTTATCTCCTAAGCCATCACTCCCCAACGGGAAACGACAAATGATGAGTCGCTCCTGACACTATGCTTCAGTGTTAGCGGTGCTGATACTGACCCAAAACCTAATCCCCAAATTCCTAAACGATGAATGATGAGTCGCTCATGGTACCATATTCCAGTGCAGCGATGCAGATACCAACCAAAATCCAAATCCCCAAATTCCCAAACGGCGAATGATGAGTCGCTCCCGGTACCATATTCCAGTACGGTGATGCAGACGCCAACCAAAATCCAAATCCCCAAATTGCCAAATGGTGAATGATGAGTAACTCCCGGTACCATATTCCAGTACAGCGATTCAGACGCCAACCAAAATCCAAATCTCCAAACGGCAAATGATGAGTCACTCCTGATACCATATTCCAGTGTACCGATGTAGACGCTAACCAAAATCCAAATCCCCAAATTCCCAAATGGAGAATGATGATGTTCACCGCCGAAAGACTGGACCGAGACGCTTAGGACGTTTGGCCTGAATTTGGGAGGGGGGTAGATTTATTGCACCTCTCCGAAGATACCAAGTTGATTTATTGCACTATATATCAGAGGTTTGGACAGATGCAACCGTTGTAGCAGACTTTATCAGATTCCCCCTTATTTGTGATGGGTTTTTTGATTATGGGGATGCTCTTCCCTGCAGGCGCAATCCCCTTCAGTTAATTACGTTATCGTATCGCGATAATCACTTTCTCCTGCTCCAGCAGTTCACTTCGTGTCGTGTATTATTTTGTTTGTTTTGTTTGTTCGTGGATTATATATGAAGACTAGTTTATGTCGTTGCCCGTAGGGTGTGGATCAGTCCAAATCCGTATATTTCATATTTGGGTTTGGGTTTTGAATAGGTTATATATTCCACTAATTCAAAAAGGTTTGGTTTTATTTAAGGACCGTTAATCTAGTATGAGATTAAGATCAACTTAAATATATAAGCATTTGGGCTCAAATTATTTTTAACTAAGGATACGTTAGCCATATTTGAGACTAAGATCAACTTAGAAATATTTCAATGATCATTAAATTTTAGATGAGATCCAAACAACAGAGCATTTGGGCTCAGCTGCAAGAAAACTTTTCATAGAAACTTAGCCAATTTGGGCTTAGTCTACTCAGTCTTTTTTTCTTTCTTTTTCTTTTATTCAAAAGTGCTAAGCACTTATTTAGGCTCTGTTTGTTCAGTCCCCTTTTTTATGCAAAAGTGCTAAGCTCTTGTTTGAAGCTCTGGCATTCACATGGGTGCCATGTGAAGCCTTCAGTTATGGGAATTGTCCAATCAGTGTTAAGCACTCAGTCATTTTGGATGAATAAATGTATAATGCTAAGCACTTTTTATATGACGTCAACGTAAGGAGCATGTGTGGCGCTATATCATTTATTTTGTCGATCGCCCATGTGTGTTTCGCGTGAGGCGCTGGGCACTGCCCAATCAGTATTAAGCACTCAGCCGTTTTGGCTGCGTATGAAGTGCTAAGCACTTTTTATATGGCGTCTACATGAGGAACACGTGCGGAGCTATATCATTTATTTTTTTGAGGGCCCACGTGTGTTTTACGTGAGGCGCTAGGCGCTACCCAATCGGTGTTAAGTACTCAGCCATTTTGGCTGCGTATGAAGTACTAAGCACTTTACTTAGTGCTCATATGTGTTTCACGTGAGACGCTGGCCCTCTATTTTAGGCGCCCGCATGTTTTCACATGAGGCGCTGGGCGTTGTTGGGGGTGTCCATGTAGGAAGCACCTGAGGCGCTAAGTTCTTCTTTTTTAGAGATTGAATCTCTGCTAATGGCATTTTGACCTGTCACGACCCGAAAATATTAGCTCGTGATCGGCACTTAAATCACGCCACATCTAAAGGCGTAACGTAAATTAAGTAAGCCGAAGCCCAGAAATCTAAACCTTTTAAAGAAAATAAAAGATGTGAAGTTTTGAAATAAAGGTATGATGAAATCAAATATTTTCTTAAATGCATAGATAATGGAACATGAAAATGCAAGTGGATTTTACTAGTTGAAGAACATGTTTCGCCTTTTAAAAATTTGGGCAGCACCTCCTTTATATATTTTGATCCAAAACCATAAATACATGATAATATAAAAGGCATCCCCAAGCGGGAGCTAGCTCTTCGCCAATCGGCGGAATCACAACCACGCAAGTCATAATATATGTATACGACGCCCAACGGCGAAGATCACCACAAAAGATAAAGTAAAGAAAGACATCAAATCCACCAAGCGAACATAAACCCATCGCTCTAAGTCTTGCAACCACAAGTCTTTCTAAGTCTTACTATTACAAATACTAGTTTTGATTGATGGAGTTAACTAGATACAATAGGAATAATAATACAAGAGTGGCACGATCCAAAATGTACCACCTACCAAAGCAAATCACCCGAAGTAAGCTGTGTGCCAGCGATGCCGCTACTAATCTATGCAGTCAGCCTGCAAGAACTGTGGCACAACGGGGGTGAGTTTCCAACTCGTGAGTAGAAAATATCATCAGGTAGAAATCGAATAAAACAACGATTCCTAGGTCAACTATATCATAATGGTAATACTATGATATCTAGGGTGACCAATTCTGTATATGTGCCAACAATATAATCAATGCCTATCTGCATGTGGATAACAGCTACATGTCCATCAATGACACAACAACATCATGCATGTAAATATCATGAAAGTATATGTATGAAAATATAAGAATATCAACCAACGTGTGTCCATCAACGACATATCAAAATCATGGAACCTGAATGTCCAACATCGACACTTGAGACATCATAAAACCCGTGTCCAACACCGACACGTAAATCTTCATATCTCGGGCTCCGTCAGTCCGGATCGGCCCACAGGCTCCGTCAGTCCGGATCAGCCTATATCATCTCACGACTTCAGTCGGTATCCTCCGGATAACCGCCGAGTCCAAATACTATCACCGGTAGGTAGTGCTCCCCTGCCAAGCTCACTGCCTAACAATACGAGTCTTCTTACCCCGGGGTACCTCACTGGGTCCACCATGTACCCGCAGACGGTGCTTGCCGCTCCTCGAATTGGGTTTCATATACCAATCTCAGAACCGAGAAAACACATGGTGGACGTTTCGAAATATCATATCAAGAGAAACCGGGATTTTAAAAACAATACATGATTTCCTTTGAAATATAACCACGGTTCTCAAATCCAGAATCTCATGAAAACGGCATCTCAATGCGTAAAATCGTAAAGCATGATATATGCAAACATAGAACCGAAGTGTGAGCATATCAAGTATATCATGCGACATGGTATAGTGATATGAGCATAGCATGATGTAGCAATTCTACTGTACTGTGTAAGTGACATAGCAATTATCGATGTTGAAAGTGTGTGAGCCAGCCAATCTGTGTAAGTGTAACATACGCATCATCGATAATGGTGTAGGTATACTAGCACAGGTATATGTAATGCAATGAGATTGCCATGAACGTAGCATAAAGTACATCGTAAGCGGAATGCTATCAGGTATACGTATCTACAACATATCCGAGTCGGTGAATCTATCAATCGGCATCCAGCCTCACAACATCACGTATGATATAATATATCGTACGGCATCCTCTAGTCAAGGGTATGGATCAATCATCCGATAACACTCATCACGTACGGTAACCCATCGTACGGCGGCATTAAACCATTAGAGATCCTATCAACTTATATGGCAATGAGGGTACGGACCTAACGTCTCGGACGACATATCACTCATTATTCATATCATTATATATGTATATACTTATATCTCAGGTCACATCCATATCCATCTCATATCATGGGACTGACAAAGGTATCAATTATCTCATATCGACTCGCATCCACATAACGACATATCAATCAAGTCATCATATCTCATCGTATACTCTTTTCATCACATCAATATCTCACATTAAGTCATCTTATAAATCTCATGTTTATTCTCTTGCAACTAAATATCTATATATCGTGATTCACATTCACTTTTCATATCCTTATATATCAATTCGAGACATCATTTCTATCATATCATGTCAAAGAGTCATATCCATATAGCTTTCATCTCACATCTCGATATATATATATATATATATATATATATATATATATTCAATCATTCATATCATCTATATATATATATTCAATCATTCATATCATCTCTAACTATCTTTTTAACCATATCCATAGTTTTCTAATATAGGTTTCCTTAACCATATTCTATATATCGGTTTCCCTCAAAGTTTGCGGGGGTGCTATACGCTATCCAACCGACTTCCCCCGTAGATATAAATCTACTCACCTGCGGAACTCCTTGTTCAGCCGTAGTCGATATGCTTCATCGTCTCGAAATCCCGCGAGGGTACCTACAAATCAACACACAATCTCAATGCTATTAAAATCAAATCCGGAAAACCAATACGGCACACAGTACGCTCATAGGTTAAAACCTATAGCCTACGCATGCAAAACAACCAAACAACCCTCGTCGTTGACGTACAAACGTCCAATGATCCAATACAATATCAAATACCAAATCCCAAGTTCATAAAATCCAAATACCAAAACAGCAACTCAGGAAATTGGTTTCAGATTTAGTCTCAGGTTAAATGGGACAAAACTAGCAAGTATAGGGGATAAATTACAGGGTAAGTGAGATACTGGAAAAAACTCAACATCATACCCCTACAGAAAACCGGCGACGACACCACTAAATTCGAGCTCGCCGGCCCTAGAGGCTCTGTTTAGGTTCGTCTTCTCAGGATGGTCTTCTAGTGGTGTATCTAGGTCACTGAAATTGCTAGATTTTCTCAGAATCATTCCAGGGTGCTCCAGATTCCCTGTAGGCTACAAAACATCACAAAACCGACATGGGACTATATCTAAGTTTGTATATCAGATTCTATTCTCATTTCCAGGTCGAGAAATCAATCTCTAAGGTCTTGTGAACCCTCACTACACCTCTACTTATCACTCAACAACAACTTGGAATTTCCAAGCTCACAAATTACACAAGTTTATCTCTAAACTAAACTAGAATGCAAGAAACTAAAAACTAAACTAAAAGAAAGGAATTATACCTCATGGATGCAACTCAAGAAAAACCCTAGCTTCCCCAAAGTCTCCAAAATTCAAACTTGAGAGGTCCATGGTGTTGAGGATGAAGTGGGGATCATTTTTAATGAAAAGGGTCTTGGGTTTTAGCAAGGTTTTTGGGATGATACATGGGGGTGGAGGTGGAGGGATAAGCACGAAGGAGGAGATGAAGAAAATAATGGAGGAAGGATGAAGGAATGGGCATCCCTCCCCCCCCTCTCTCTTATCCTCACCCTCACTTACCCTCACTCTCTCAATAATTCCTCTTTTGTCTTTTAGCTTCCCTTTTCCTTTTTTTTTCTCTTCCCACAATAATAAAACCAAATATCACAAATGCAAATGAAACAACAAGTAACATGTCATGGTGCACTAACCATGGAGAATGTAGAAACACGGATTTGGTTTAATCGCGATTAGTAGTGCACTAATCGGGTTTAATTTTAAACTGCATATAATTAATTATAAAAATGCCAAATCCAATAAATATATTTTTAAATGAATAAATCATTTTAATCTCTAATTATTTCACAAATATTGGTATATATTTATACTATTTTACGAAAACCCCAAATTCGCAAATCGGTTAGTTTTCGCGAAATATATTATTTTAATATTAAATTCCAAAAATAATATTTTATATTTTCTGAAATGTTACATAACCATTAATGATCACCAAGATCTTTGTTTTGAAGATCTAGGATCAAGTTTTATTTAAGAACTAAGTTCTTATGTTTTTTTTTCTTTTATAAAAACTAAGTTTATTTTTAGGGTTAAACCCTATTTTCAGAGGAATTGAATTTCTATAAAATAGGTTCTTTTTTTCTTTTTCTTAGCTCTTTTCTGAATTTTTGATTCTTAATAACAAGATCTTCCCGATGAGAATTAAATTCTCAACTTGTGAGAGACTTGTCTTGTAGATCTCAGATCCAGGGAAAGAACTAAGTTCTTGAGAAGGGTTAAACCCTTAGATATGCTATGATAGGTAAAGGAGATGTTTTGATCTCTGTGGTTTCTTTACCTAGGGTTTGAGAGGGGGAAGATCTTCTTCTCTATTGAGAATTAAATTCTCTGTTGTTTTTTAAAGCCTTCCGTATTTTGCAGAAGCTTATGGGGGGTTCCCTCTATATCTGTCCGTCCTTCTGAAACTTGAAGTCTCGGGTCCTTTATATAATAGAGACAAATTTTTAATTAGTTTGAGAAAATCTCTCATTGGGAGATTCTAATTGATTATATTGGTTTCAAAATTTTTCAGAGCATTTTATCTACCGTTGGATCTTTGATCCAGTGATTTTTGTTTCATAGAATATATCTTCTTGTTTTTAACAAGATTAGGAAAGTATTTTCCTATGTACAAAATCTTATTCTGTCAAACGGTGAATTTTATTCACCATTGGATTTTTAATCCAAGAGATCTCTATTTTACAGAGAGCAATCTTTCTTTGTTTAGAAAGATTGGGGAAATATATTCCCAAAACTAGAATTTAATTCTATCATTGAATTTTTGATCCAACCGAGAATATTTTTCTCACTTAGATAGATTTGGGAGATATTTTCTCTTAATAAAATTTAATTCTATTGTTTGATGATTTATCATCACTATTGGATCTTTGATCCAGCAGCTCTGTTTAATAGAGAGTATCCCAATTTTTTTAGGGAAATATCCTCAGATAGAATTTAATTCTACTTGATTTTAACTTGGGCGCCTGCGCCCACGTGTTATGCACGTGGGCGCCACTTAAGAATTTAATTATTATATATGATAGGCACTCTTGTGTTTTGTACATTTGCGCCCATGTGAGCTTCACGTGCGGCGCCACCATAGGATTTGATCCTAAGGGCTTAGTGCTGGCACTGGCGCCCTTGTGGGGAGCACGTGAGGCACTGCCTCATTAAAATTTAACAGAGCTCAGCTCTTTTTTATTATGTTTAAATATTAGGGGAATAAGTGCCCCCCACCGTTGTTCTCACGTGGCTCATATGTGAGTGAAACAATGTCACTTTTACCACCGTAGGTTCTTCTAGGAAGTTGAATCGCCCTCCCCACGTCCTATAAATAGGGCCTTTGGCCCTTGAGATGATTGTTGTCTCATTATCCTCCTCCTTGAATTTTTCACTCTTGAGAATTTAATTCTCATTTCAAAGCTTAGATCTCTGCCCACAGAACTCCTTCTGATCAGAATTATACTCTGTCAAAAATTTTGGTAAGGATTATGAACAGAGCTTAGCTCTTAAAAGACCTTTTATTTTGTTTTGGATTTTTAATCCATTAATAGAGCTTGGCGCTTTTCTTGAATAGATTTCTTAAAAATCTTTTAAAAAACTTTTTTTGAGTAGACCGTGGGTCTTGAGTCGATGGGCATCCTCGAGAATCGCTAGTTCTCTTTTTAGGGTTTTACCATATCATTAATTCTGATCTTTGAGAGTCTTTAAAATTTAATTCCATTGTGTTTCCCATCTGTTTCCCATCATGGGGATTTCTGGGATTTAAACCTATTATTGGAGGAATTCAATTCCCTCTTGTCTTGCAGAGCGTAGCTCTGGTTTTTTTCTTGAACTTTTAGGAATTTTATTCCCCTTCCTGTTCTTGAGCATTTTCTTTTTTAGGGTTTTAATACCCTCTTTACAGATTTGAATCTGTTGTTATTCTTAACAGAACCTGCTTTTCGAGGATATTGGGAGCTTTTAACTCCACTGTTTAATTGGACTATTCATGTAATGAGAATCCTTTTGGATTCTCATAATGGGCGCATGTCTCATCATTGATGAGAAATCACCTTGATTTTGTAGGGCCTACTGATTTTATTTTAGACTGTAGTGATTTTAGTATTTTAATCACTAACCCTCCACTGGTTTTTCTTTTCAGGTACCATGGCTTCCGGTTCCTTTCTCCTTTATGTTCGTTCAGAGAGTGCTTTTGCCGACGCCCTTACTGATCGTGGAGTCCTTGCTTTAATCCGGGACTATGATCCGGAATGGAAATCCCTTCATTTATGGGGAGCGTGGTATAACTATATTATCCGGGGTCGGCACAGCTTTACTTGTGCGGCGTCATCAGAACCGATCCTATCGATTCATTATGCTGACCCTCGCAGGTTTCTTATGCCGTGGAAGAGGTCAATTGGACCGCGGAGTGTCGTCTCTAACCTTCCATGGCATCGATACCAGTCCTACCGCCGATGGGCCTAGATATTTTGGGGCGTCGCATGTGTCAAGGGGAAGCGCGTCCTTAGGGTCAGGTTTATAAAATAGGAGTGACCCCTCGACATCCGGCTGGTTACCTCCAGTCGGCCCGTTACATTTTATCGGCCAAGAAATTGTTACTGTTGAAAACCGGGTTATACCCAGCGGTCTATGCGTCTCTCTTCTATTACCACACTCCTCATGTGTGGTGGGTTAAATCCTCCTGGAACAGTGGAATATTCCGACCAACACGTTTCTATTGTCAGATCGGGAGGTATCGATTTCGCTGGAAGAGTTCGCAGATATTTCTGGGTTACCTGTTAGAGGGGAGCATTATGAAGAGATACTTCCTCCTGACGATTATATCTTTGCTACCGAATCAGTAGTCATGGGCCTCACTCCGGAAAACGCTATTCAACACAAGTTCCCGAGCCTGATCAAAGTGTTATATATATAATATATATATATATATATATATATATATATATATATATATATGAAAGCTTGTTTTTGGAGTCCGGGGGGTATGGTGTTAACTTTACGAACTTTGCTGCCCGTTTCCTTCGTCCGGAGGTTTTATCGAAGAAGGCTACGAAATTTGCCAAGCTTGATGATCCGTTCGGGTTTGGCTTGGACAAATTGCTGATTACAGATGCGGATTTAAAGCAGTTCTTTATTCCAGACACCCCTATCATTCCTTTTGTAGAGATTGCCGCTCCGGATATTGACGAGGAAACGTTTTTGTTAGGCTTCATTGGTTTGTGGCTGAGCTGGTTTGCACTCCCAATGCATACTAGCTACATAGGACCGTTTGTTTTCTATCCGGCTCATCATATTGCAGCGGGTATGCGTATAGCTGTTGGGGTTGCAGGATTGGCCCATTTATATCATGGCTTAAGTATAGCGGCTGACACCACCCAGCCGGGTTTGTATCCCGTAAATCTTTCTTTGCATTATTTCACCTCATGGATAGAGATGCACATGTTAGGTGTCTTTGGTGTGCATAAAAGACCTAGATTTTATGAAGGGTATAATTTCCCCCGGGTCATGCAACTGGTCAATACTTCTTCTCGGGACCCAACACAGCGAGAGGCTCGGCGATTGCTCTTGTGTCCGCGCATGGTTGGGGACAGCATGACTTTTGTTGATAGTGTCTTGATCATTGGTAAAGAACCCTCCAAAGTGGTCCAGTCGCTTCACGATGTCTTTAAGGATGGTGTTTCTTCTTTGAGGGCCCAGGAGATCGTGCATCTGTATTCCATCAGGCCGGGTTTCCTAGTATTTAGGCAAAATATCTCGGTGTTATTCATGAGGTATAACTCGCATCGATTTTCTTGGCAATCCGGTTATAACCAAGGCATTCCTCTCGAAGCATTTTTCATTGACCCGGTTGCTTCAGAGGAGAGCATTCGCAGCGCAGTGCACTATTTTAAGTGGCTGAACACGAGATCTCATTTTTTTGATTTTTGAGCCGAGTCATATTCCGAAGGCCTCAAATGCCTACATAGCCTGGTACCAGCATGCTACAGGTGCCGTTATCAAATAAGAAAGGCGGATGCTCCTTGATCACAAGGATTCTGTTCCGGCCAGTAACCCCGCGATTCCACTGAAACGACGAGCAGTTGTCCGTCCTTCCTTGAGAGAGAGCGATGCGGTGTTAGTTCCGCGAGCCTTTCCAATAATGTCGGCAGCTAAGCCACGACCGGATGTAAGTGCTCCTGATGATGTGATGGCTGCAGCATCTCCTGAGTCGGGTATTGGCTCAGAAATCGGGACTCGCTGTCCTAAGAGGCCTGAAAAGCGCAAGCTCCTATCGTCAAGTGTTTCTGCCGGCTCTCAAAAGAAGGAAAAATCTAGGTTTTCGGCGGACGTTGTATTTGGTCAGGAACCTCATGCTCCGTATAGCGAAGGTTTTTCCAAATACGGCACCAACGATAGTCTATTTGAAGCTTTTACTGATGAGAATGCCTCAAATAATATTCAAGCTTCTATTGAGGCTTCTGAGCGATTAGCCCGCGAGCAAGCAGCATTTTCTTCTCTTGCGGCATCAGGCATATCTCATTCATACTTTTTTGATATCTTAGAGTTTATTATTCTTTATTAACGCTCTTTTCTTAACAGGCATCTCTACTGAAGAGGCTCTTTTGGTGTCCCTCAAAACATTCGAGGAAGGGGAGAGGCTTCGTGCTTCTATGGACCTCGGTATGATTCGTTCTGTGACGCCTTTAAAATATTTAGCTTATTTTATTCACACTTTGACTCCCCCCTTTTTTTATTATAGGAACCACTGCAGCTTGTACCGTTCCAAGTGCGATGCTGTCTTTAGGTGGTGGTGCGGAGTATATTCCTCCCCCGATGGCACCTACGTAACCTTCAGAGCTACCGGCTATCGTTGAGGCCACCCTAGGGCCACTATAGGAAGCGTCACTAAAGCGGCCGATGACGGACGCTGTAGCAGATCCGGAGGTTGAGACTGATTCGGATAAAGACGTTCCTCTGTCTGTGGTTCTGGAGAGATCTCTTCGTACAGCTAAAGTTGAGAAGAAGCGTCGGAAGCATGCAGTGTGGGAGCGTCAGGATGACTTGGCCGTTGATGCGGGTTCGAGTGAGATACGACTCTCTGATGTTTCCATGGAGGACATTCCTTCTTCCTTATCAACCGCTCATCTGCAGATCGCGCGTGCAGCTCGTGAAGAAGATGAGCGGTTACTTCAAGGTGAGACAGCGCACGATATTTTAATGAAACATAGTAGGACTTATTTGCTTTCCCGAGTTTCTTTCCATAGAAGTTATTTTCTTGAATTATAACACATTTTCCTCGAATGATACAGCAAGGCCAAGTTTAGGTGTCAGCGCTGCGGATGAGGTGCCAGCATCTGGGAACTCTGGGGCTCCAGGCCTTTATTTTGAGTCTGAGGCTGTTCCAGCTGCCACTTCTAATCCTTGTGGATCCTCGACATCGGAGGGTGATGCTTGCTGGTTCTTTAGCATCCTCACTATGTTTTCTAAGGCATCAAGCATGCAATTTTAAAAATCTAGAGTGCCAAGCAACCCATAACCGAGGATCTAACCAGAGGATTAGGTTTATAACTAAGCAAGTAAACAAATTTACTCTAAGTGAACAAGGAATACAACCTTTGTAGGCCCGTCCTTCACTTCTAAAGCTCCGTATAGTAGTCCCTTTGCTCTAAGTAGTGGTCTCCCGGACTCTCGTTAGGCTCCACTAGGCGAAAAGAATAAGCTTGCTTGAATAACTTCGAGGCCGAAAATAATCTACGTCGAGGAATCTCCAACTCAAGCTTTCTCTTAACTAATTGAGAATTAGTGAAGCAAACAACCTATACTAAATGGCTAGTCTAGTGTAGATTGATGAAGTAAGAATTTTGTTCACTTTAGAATTATTTTTCTCTCACTTTTTCTTCACCTCAAGAAAACCTAGAAAGCTCAAAGGAGATGAAGAAGAAGATGAAGTAAAGAATAGAATGGCAACCATGGGTGAGAAAATATCATATATAACTCATGTAGAGACTTAACCGTGGCTAAAGATAACGGCTGAGTTAATAAATATCTAAAGTAAAAAATAATTAGTGGACTAAGTCAATGGTTTCCATAAGCTTCTCCAAGCTTCATAAGCCATGACAAATTCCACTTAATTTTTTATATTCTATAATAAATATTTGTTGGGTTACGCCAGCGCCTCGGCCATCAATCCATGGCCAAATGCGGAACACAAACTTCTATTAAACCGATGCTTGATCAGTCGAAAATATTGCATTTTTAACACATCAATTTCCCTACTATTTGTAATCATCTAAAGGTGTTTGGTATAAATATATCACATATTGGCAATTTGTCTGCAAAATACCAAATAACATGTGTTATACGTTATAACTAGTATTATGAGGGAAATTGTGTGTTTATTATTGCACGCATGATCTTTTGTGAATCAACACTTGTCTCGAGATTGTGTGCAGGAGATTCTCCAGGTAAAAGAGCCGGAACTGCTAAAAGTGCTGATAAAATACGTCAAGTCAAAGACTTGAAATCTGGCAGTAAGCAAGAGAGTATAAAAATATTCTAGACATCAGGAAAGTGCCATAAAGCCAACATCAAAATTACCCTGGAAGAATCATGCAGTGATCGCACTAAACGGTCGCGGATCCACGGCCGAGTTGGCCGATCCGCCGCGGATCCGCGGCCGAGTTGACTCATCGGTGGTTGGTCATGTTTGCAGAGGTCTCCGTTCAATAGCCAAACTTCTTCAAGACGCTTCAATTCCTAGATTTCTCCATAAGCTTCTCCTTTCAACAGCCAAGCTTCTCATGCAAGCCTAATACCTACCAAGCTTCTCAAGCAAGCTAGCTAACTACCTTAATCTAGAAGCTTCTCTACAACTACCTAACTTTCTATGCAAGCTTCATAACAACCTAGCTTAGCTTCTAGGGGAAGCTAAACCTAGCTTCTAAGGGAAGCTAAAGGGAAAGCTATAAAAAGAGATCTAGTGCTTCATTAAAAGGTTGTTGATGGTTGATCATTAGTTGCTCTACAATTCTACACACAAGTTGAGTGACACAATTTGTAAACCAAAAACCCTAGCCTCAAATACAATTTAAAAGCCAAATTAAGATTCATCGAGTACCAAATTGAGCAAGAATCCAACGAGCCTTTTGAAGCAACGCCGATCTTCATCCGAGCAAGAGATCCACGACGATCCGCGACTCAAGAAGACGATGCGAAGCTAGTTCGACGATTTAGTTCCTCCTCAAATCTTGTAATGTTTGAGTGTATTGTAACGAACGTCGATTTATAAAAGGTGAAAATTCTTGATTTTACATGTGAGCATTATGAAGAGTGATCAATTCTTGATTGTTTTCTTTTTCATGATGTTTGAGTGAAAACTCCGCTTGTGAAATTTAGTTTCAAGAATCATCAAGAAATAGATCTAAAATCGAGAATTCCGACTGAATACGAATACAATGAGACGAAAATAATCCATCACAATATAATACTAGGATCCGGCTTAAACCAAAGCCCACTAGTATTATCCGTCCGAATCATGACACGTGCATAAGTGCACGTATATGTTTGAACCCTGCCATAAAACCATAAGGCCTCTACAACGTTTTCCCCGAAGCAGGGAAACCCTCTGTGTGGGACTCTAAAGACTCGTCAATACGCTGGAAGTAGGTTTAACCATAAGCACGTCAGTGGCACTAGCTGTACGTAACGGCTACCCAGGTATTGAGCGAAAGGGAGGCCGACGAGCAAACTCATCCTGAAATCCTACTGAGCCTGAAAGTGACAATATCCGTACAGTCCGGTCCGTTCGTCTATGAGTATCGCATATCGAGTCTAGGGGGTGGATAAAGTCAGACCCCTAATAACTTGACATTCAGTGTCGGTATGAAGCCCATCACCACCTGAGAAACTACTGATCCGAATCAGTAATTCTTGACTACCTTGGCCAAGGATTTCTAGTGATGGCCAACCGTGCACACTGCTAAATCAACCCCCAATACCGGGAGAGACGAATCCCTTGACGATCCGCTCACTGCTTCCATGTGGCTCGGGACTATACCCAACTAAAACCTTTTTGCACGACTCCTTTGAACCATGGTAGGGTAGTAATCAAAGCACAGTGGGAACTCACACGAGACAAATGACGATCTCAGGCCGATAGACTAACCTGTACACATGTCACCGGGGAACTGCTATCTGACAATAGGTATAATACCAACTAGCATGTTCCCGGCAAGTCCGTCCGGTGAACTCATAACCCAATGAGCACCTGTATACATCGTAGGTGAACTGACTGACACCAATGGCTTGTGAGACCGGCAACCGCCCCTCGTCAGGGTCTCGATCAGTATACACTAGTCTACTCTTAGAGTATCGATGCCCAGTCTCGAAACTCCCACGACTAAGGACATTTTAAGGATGTGCTTATAGACCACCCAGCTCTCACGTATATGATCGCCATCATACTGCTGGTAGTCAAGCAAGAATCATATGGGTTCTATCAACATGTAATAGTTATATATAATATCACCTAAAACATGTACACGATGATAAAGACAAACCGGATAGTATACTATCATCTCGAGTAAGACTGTTCTACCGGTACAGGTCCTCACTCAATCATTACAATCACGTGCCTGCGATCTAATAATTGACTTGAGGGCACTATAGCCAACAATATTTACCCTAATTATCTTAAGTATGGTATGAGTCTCATACACCCATGTACAATGTATCATCAAGCATGACACAAAGAACAAATATATTAATATATATCACATATAATTTAAATGTATAAGTGAGAAAAAAATTCCTAAGTGAGCTGATATTTGTTAATATATATTAATATATCAAATATATAATTATATATTAAATTATTAAATCAACACTTGATTTAATAATCCGTCTATATCACATATAACCGACTAATATCATTTATATTAACTTATCGAATCAACACTTGATTCAATAACCCGGCTATATCACATATAACCGACCGATATCACATATCGCAAGATTAGAATACGGTATCAGATACACATATTAATCTCGGTCCCGCACATATCATGTGTGCCCTATTTCGTTTCACTTGAGCCAGGAAACCTCTGTGTAGGACTCTAAAGACTCGTCAATACTCCGGCAGTAGGAAATGAACATATCAGTTACCCACAAGCCGTCAGCGGTACTAGCTGGACGTAACGGCTACCCGAGTATTGAGCGATCAGAAGATCAATAAGCAAGTATGCTCATACTCCCGTGAATCCAATAAGTAACACTACCGTACAGTCTAGTCTCTTCGTCTGATATGTCACATATTGAGTCTAGGGGTGGTAAACGTCAGACCCCAGTAACTTGATAAGCATGCTGATATGAGGCTCATAATGGGTCGAGAAACTACTGATAACACTTACCAGTAAATCTCCGTATCATCCCTGGCCAGGGACTTCCTGTTATGGCCAATCGAGCATAGCGAAACATCAACACCCAATACCGGGAGAGACGAAACCCTCCTATCGCCCATTGCCTCCATGTGACTCGGGACTGTACCAAAAAACCACCGTTTTGCATGCTCTCTTGAACGTGGTAAGGTGGAAATCAAAGCACAGTGGGAATCACACAAGGCTCTATGATGATCTCGGGTCTACAGAATAACCTGTACCAGTGTCACCAGAGAACTGATATCTGACGTTAGGTATAATACCATTTAGGAGTTCTCGACGAGTCCTGTTCAGTGTACCCAGTCTCCACTGAGAACCCGTATACCATCTTTGATGTCAAACACCAATGCATATGGGATCATCCATCGCCCATCAAATTGGTCACGAAGCGTATACGCTAGTCTACTCTGGAATATCGATGCCTTGTCTCAATACACACTCGACTAGGAATAATTAAAGGATATACTTATGGACTACCGTGGCCCGACTAGTATGATCTGCATCATAATTCTGGTAGTCAAGTACATCCTAAGGTCTTTACCAACTTGTGAGAGAAAGACAATATCACAATACAAGTCTACATGTTAAGATAAGGAGCAACCAGATAGCATACTATCATGTCGAGCAAGAAAGTCCTCTCTATATATGTCCAAGCATCCATTATAATATACAATCATGTACAATAATGGCCTCTAGGGTATACATACAACTAACAATCTGCCACTTGCACTAAGGCCAGTTATTGTAGTATCTCATACCCAACAACCCGAAGAGTCTCTCAAATTGTATCTGAGGTATGGCCTTCGTGAGTGGATCCACCGTGTTATTCTTTGTGTTAACTCTCCTGACCTCGATCTCCCGGCGATCAACTATCTCCCGGATCAGGTGATACCGCCTCAGAATATTCCTGGATCGCTGATAGGACCTGGGTTGCTTGGCCAAAGCCACAGCTCCATTGTTATCACAATACAAAGGTATTGGATGCTCGATGGATGGAACCACTCCAAGTTCAGTTATGAACTTCTTCATCCAGACAAGCTCTTTTGCAGCATCGTTGGCAGCGATGTATTCAACCTCCATCGTCGAGTCTGCCACGTGTTCATATCATAATTTTGCATTATTATATTCCCCATTCTTAAACATTTTACAAATAAATAGGTGCTTTTGATCCATGTTTGTTGAATAGTTGCAGGTTACAGGTTCTCGGAACAAAACAATGAAAATGACGAAAAGACGTTACAAAAGTGAGACTATGACCAACAAATAGAAGAATCTTTATCATGCCTACAGTTTGAGGAACAAACGAAGATTAATGAACAATTTCACAAAGTACAAAGGCAGCGCAAGATTCAAAACTTCAATACGAAGCGAACGGTAAAAGTCCACAACATTCCGCACTGTGGAAATCTGGAAGAAACTAGAAGACATTCTAAAGAACCAAGTGAAGAAAATAGAAGGAATAAGCAACAGAATGAAGCCCTGAAGAAATTATGCATCAAGACCACCATATGGCCGCGGAACCGCGGCCAAACCATGCTTATGGCCGCAGATCCGCGGCCGTGCTGTGCACGTGCGTTGCGTGTCGGTGCGTCGGTGCATTGACTCGGTTTTCTTAAGGGTATTTTTTAATTATAGATATGGATCAGATGTAAACCCTAGGATTTCTATTTTCTATAAATAGGAACCCTACAACTCTTTTTGGAGCGTGCCTCCTTTTGGGTACCTCTTTAGAGATGCCTCTTTTAAATTCCAGATCTTAGATTTTCAATTCAATGTAATCGTCAAATATTGCATCAATAAAGAAGTAAGTTTTTCTTTATCTTGCCTTAGTTTAATTTCTTTTCTGTCCTAGTATAAACTTCTTTTCTGCCCTAGTTATAAAGTTTATTTATCTGCCGTAGTTGTTAATTTTATTTATCTGCCGTAGTTGTTAAATTAAAATCATAAAAATGAACTCTTAGATCTTAAAATGAAAACACCATTTTTTTTGACTTAACTCGTTAGAACACAAATATAAGAAATCCATCTCCCTGTGGACCGACCCGTACTCAATCGGCTTGCTACCAAGCGACGCCGTTCTTGATTGCGGTAAAAATTCTTTGATTTCAAAAACGCACGTACGCATAATCTCAAACCAATCAAATGGCGCCGTTGCCGGGGAGACGGTAGTCTCTTTCTTTGTGTAATTTCGGGTTAATAAAAAAAAATTTATAAAAAATAAAAAATTTAAAAATTATAAAAATTGAAAGATTTTAAAAAACAAACAAAATTTTTTTAATCCAATAAAAATAAAAATCATCTTGTTCTTTTTTAGAGGTATTGAGTGAATTGTGCAGGAAAAGAAGATGGACAGATTTAGATCTGGAAAAATCCAGTGAACAAAACAGCAAACAGAAGATCTGAACAGATAGAGGAGAATCAAAATAGCAAACAGAAAATTTTTGGGGATCTGAACCGACCGATAGACCACGGAACCGCCGCAATATCCCTCTTTTGACCACGGAACCGCGGCTAGTAGGTGACGTCAGCAGGTGGAATCTTCTCTGTAAGCATTCTTTTCCTCCCCTCTGCCCTCTGTAGTCCTCTGAAAAAAATTTCCTGCAGGGTTCTTTGCGCAAAAATTCTTCTCCCTCTCCAATAAATTGTTTTTGTGCAGGATTCTTTGCGCTGCAAAATAAAAAAAAATTTGGAAGTGTTTTACATTTTTGTGCGTTTATTGCTTTGCATTTTTAAAAACGGACTTTTAAGGGGCTATAACACCAATCCATATTGGGTGGGGATTTCATTACCCTTCCTAGGACCCCAAAAATCAAAAAATGCATTTTGCATCAACCCTTGAGTTAATTAAAAAAATATTAGACTCAGCCAATAAGGACTATCGTGCTCATTAGGACAAAGGAAAGGTTGTAGGCATCGGTCGTTTATCTAAACATGATTTTGTGGTGCCTAGGTTAGACAAGTAGGAAAGGTAATTTTAAAAGGTCCGTCGCACGGTGATTCGTGAGCGGATCCCTCCTTTCTTTACTTGTGCTTATCTGGCCACAATTGGCGGTGAAGAGGCGATTTGAGGATCTCACAACTTGCCCTTTGGAACAGTTAGGAGCAGTTTAGTTGACTTAGGAGACTCTAGCTCTAGGCTTGATTGTGCATATATAAATTGTGATTTTGCCTGAGTTCCGTACAAATTTTTGCAAAACTATTTCTAAAAAAACACTTTCAAAAAAAATTCCAAAACTCTAAAAAGAAAATTTTTTTAAAAAAAATAAATAAAAAAAATTTTAAAAATTAAAAAAAAAATCATCACATTCTTTTTCTTCTTCTTTCTCACATAATGGGTACCCCACCTTCCAAAACTCTTGGCGAACTTTGGTACCCTGAACCAAACTTTGCTTCCTACGCGAATTGTTTTGGTCGAATTACGGACGACCCATCCATGCCCAAAATTTCTTTGAAAGATCGAATAGAAGCGTCTAGGAGAAACAGTTGGACTCCGCAATCCACTGTGTATCAACCGTTTCAATTTTCACCACCTTCTTACGTTGATACTCCTTTTTCGAGTTCTGTTGTAACTCCAAAACCCATGTCTATTGCTGAATATATTGAACAATGTCGTAACCAATCTTTCACTCCTTTCAACACTTCCAGTTCTTGGGATCAACAAGTCCATTCACCTTTTTATCCAAATGTTGATCCTACTCCTGTCGAACCATTCAATTCCTACCAGTCCTACCCGACTTTCGCACTTTCCCTAGACATTGCTTCTACACAGCCATTTGGGAGTTTCCATAATCCAAACAATTTTGATTCTTTTACTGAAACCCCTTCACAACCCATGTCTAGTCTGGAATAGTCGTTGGAAGCTTATATTGTAGCGACAAGCCAACAGATGAGGAATTTGAATGCGTCCATTGCCGCCCTTAATTCATCAAGACAACCTAGTGAACCGGTAGCTAGTTTCCAACTAGCTCCAAATTCTCCAATGTATGATGAGGCGGTTGGACAGAGTGAGAATTTGAGTGGTGAGAGTGAGTTCTACACACTTCCAAATCAAACCTACCCATCCCCAATTGAATCCCACAACTCCGGTTTTCAAACAAATGTCCCAAATGATTCACCAGTTAAAGATAAAACGTGTAATGAGTTGTGCAACTTTGTAGTGTTTGATTTACCTGATTGTGAAGAGCCCTTTTTGAGTGAACCCAAACCTAATCCTTTTGAACTTTACACCTCCAATCTAGAACCTGAATTGATAAATATCTATGCTTTTGATGAGGTGTCTGAAAAAATTGATTTTCACTTGATTGAGGATATTGACGCCGGGAATATTTTGGATGATGAACCCGCAGATTTGTCTGAATTTTTCTCTCCAATTCATCATCCCGAGTCATTAAATGTTTTTTCCGAACTTCATATGCGTCTTGATTTTGATGAGAATGGCATGGATAAGCTGAATTTTGAGGAGAATATTGAGGAAATTATTGAGGATAAACCAGTTTTGTTTGATGAGTCGAATTTTCCGATTCATCCTGTCCCTTCCATTGATTGTGTACACTCTCCTGAATCTTTAACTGATACCTTTCCTCACTCACTTCCCTCCATCATCGTTCCGACCACGCAAGAGACCGTATCGCTTTCATTTCCAATATCTGGTTTACCAAATTCGACGTACCCATGTTTGCTCACGAATCTTGAAGGATTTGACCTCATTTCTTAGTGGGTTGATAGATTAGCACAATCGCTTTTTATACATCGGTCATTACAAAATGTGCTAATTTATACACTCCATTTCCACCCTCAAGTTCATATTCCACTTCTTTCTCCCACTTTCTTTGATTCTTCTTCTAATCTTCCTATAATGATAGCGAGTGTTAATGAATCACAATCCGATATTTTGAGTTCGATAATTCTAGAAAAACAACTTGATTTAAACTCTTTTGAAAATGAGGCAGATGGGCCTTACGAGTCTCCTACCTCCGTAATTTTTAAAAAATCAAGTGTGTTGAATTCTGGCGTGACGCTTATTGACATTGAAACATTCAATCAAACCTTCGATGAAAGTTTCGAAGATATTTTCGCCGACGAACTCGCATTCTTAAACGACACGGATTTTGTAATTAATCAACCTCCACTTGAAGAAGTCGAACCACCACCATTTCTTTCTCTCTTCCGCCATTCTTCTCCTAATATACCGAGACCATATTCCACCTTTCTTTCCATACGGTCTCGTGTTTTTCTCATTTCTTTTCTCTACACTCTATTCTTTCACCAACCACACCATTATAACGATAAAATTTTTGAATGGTTGGTGCTAACCTTTGGCCTGTGTAAGGCCTTGTATAGCTTGATACTGTGTTTTTTCTCCCCCCTAACTCTGAACTTTAACGATTAAACAGTGGAAACACTGTTTCACTTAAGTTTGGGGGGAACCTTTGTGTATATATTTTTTGTTTTCTTTTTCTGTTAAAAATATATATATATATATAAATAATAAAAAATAGGGGAGTGCCGACAATTTTGACCCTCTTGGTGTAGCCTGACAGTGAGGACACTGTCAAGTTTAAGTTTGGAGGTGTGCTCGGTAAACATTCTTCCTTCGCATTCATGTGTATATTTTTGCATTTGCATACTTATTTTAAAATCCATAAAAATTGAAAAATTTTAAAAAATTTTAAAAATTGAAAAGTTCAATTTTGGCCATATTTGACTTAAGTTCAACAAGACGGTTAACTAGCTAGGAAAAACTAGATCCTAGACTTAGTAAATTAAAACCCTAAAAATAACCTTTCTTAAAATTTAACTGTAGAAAAAATATATGTCCTTATAGTTTATTTAGAAATAGGCAAATTTTGAGTTCAGTTCTTGGGCTAAGTCAAAATAAGGGAAGAGTTTTGAGTTTTTATTAAAGTGTAGGTCTGAAAAATAATTCCTAAGGTTAAGTCTAAATTCTGAAAATATATACCCTACAACTTGCAAAAACACGAACTTTGAAACTTGGAATAGTAGAGAATACCTTGAAATGCTCTTGTCTAAAGTCCTTAGTATGAAGGAAAATAAAATAAAAATACAAGTGTGAATAAAGAAAAAAAATGAACACTGGTTTTGTAATTACTTAAGGCTGCGTAAAATAAAAAATATATAGCGAGAGTGCTTTATCACCTAGTGCATTAGATCAACTGGTTTGGGAGTCACTGGTAAAGTCTTAGGTGTTACAAGACGAGGACTTATGCTTAAAAGCGCGAACACATTTTGTAATCGGTCGTTAGTACCTCAAGAAGTATTAACGGTGGCATGAAGGATGTATGAGCAATTTCATCTAAAATTCACCAACTAAAAGTACTTTGGATGATGGACAAGAGTATGATAACTTGAATTGAATTTCTAAGTGTAGGGGTGATACATACACACACATAGGGGTATATGATTGGGGTTTGGATGAGAGATAGGAATGAAAGATAGGGCTTATACCTTCAGTAGAGATGATAAAAATTCCTAAGTTGAGATGGAATCTTAGAAGGAAAATTCAAAAGATGCTGAAAACTTAATAAATTTACAGAACATATACGATCTTAAGTTAAATGATAAGTGAGTTGATGATTTCGAAGTTGAAGATAATAGAATTTCCTACTAGAACACCGAATTTAAGAATGAAAGTCAACAGGCCAAATTGATCGGATTTTGTGGATAGTATCCGCTGAAAACCCTCAGAAGACAACACTCCTCCTACTAGGGACACCTAGAGGTTTAACGGCTTGTCGCACGAGCTCAGTACAATTGCGTTTCCCTACGAAAGTGAAGTTAGGCTTTTTTCGAGAATAAAACTAGTTTTGCTCGAGGACGAGCAAAAGATAAGTTTAAGGGTATTTGTTCATATCATAATTTTGCATTATTATATTCCCTATTCTTAAACATTTTACAAATAAATAGGTGCTTTTGATCCATGTCTTTTGAATAGTTGCAGGTTACAGGTTCTCGGAACAAAACAGTGAAAATGATGAAAAGACGTTACAAAAGTGAGACTACGACCAACAAATAGAAGAATCTTTATCATGCCTACAGTTTGAAAAACAAACGAAGATCAATGAACAATTTCACAATGTACAAAGGCAGCGCAAGATTCAAGACTTCAACACGAAGCGAATGGTAAAAGTCCACAACATTCCGCACTGTAGAAATCTGGAAGAAACTAAAAGACATTCTGAAGAACCAAGTGAAGAAAATAGAAGCAAAAAGCAACAGAATGAAGCCGTGAAGAAATTATGCATCAAGACCACCATATAGCCGCGGAACCGCGGCCAAACCATGCTTATGGCCGCGGATCCGCGGCCGTGCTGTGCACGTGCGGTGCGTGTCGGTGCGTCGGTGCATTGACTCGGTTTTCTTAAGAGTATTTTTTTAATTCTAGATATGGATTAGATGTAAACCCTAGGGTTTCTATTTTCTATAAATACGAACCCTACAGCTCTTTTTGGAGCGTGCCTCCTTTTGGGTGCCACTTTAGAGATGCCTCTTTTAAATTCCAAATCTTAGATTTTCAATTCAATGTAATCGTCAAAGAGTGCATCAATAAAGAAGTAAGTTTTCTTTATCTTTCCTTAGCTTAATTTCTTTTCTGCCCTAGTATAAATTTCTTTTCTGCCCTAGTTATAAATTTTATTTATCTTCCGTAATTGTTAATTTTATTTATCTGCCGTAGTTGTTAAATTAAAATCATAAAAATGAACTCTTAGATCTTAAAATAAAAACACCATTTTTTTTGGACTTAACTCGTTAGAACACAAAGATAAGGAATCTATCTCCCTGTGGACCGACCCGTACTCAACCGGCTAGCTACCAAGCGACACCGTTCTTGATTGCGGTAAAAATTCTTTGATTTCAAACACGCACGTACGCATAATCTCAAAACAATCACCACGGTTTCTTGTTTGGAACTCTTCCAACAAACTGCCTCTCCATTGAGGGTGAAGACAAAACCTGAGACCGACTTAGAGTCGTCCTTATCACTCTGGAAGCTCGAATCGGTAAAGGACTCCATTTGGAGTTCCCCGTTACCATACACCAAGAACAATTCTTTAGTCCTTCTTAAGTACTTATGAATGTTCTTCACAGCTGTCTAGTGATTCTCTCCAGGATCTTCTTGATACCTAATCACTACACCTAGTGAGTATGCTACATCGTGTCTGGTACACAACATCGTGTACATGATAGAGCCTACTGCCGAAGCATAGTGTATCCCTTGCATGCGAGCCCTCTCCAAATCAGTCTTAGGAGACATCTCTTTGGAGAGAGTGATTCCTGAGATCGTGGGTAAATTCCCATGCTTGAAATCTTCCATACTAAACCTCTTTAGTATGGTGTCAATGTATCTGGATTAGGACAATCCCAACATCCGTTTAGATTTATCTCTATAGATCTTAATCCCTAAGATGTAGGAGGCATCACCAAGATCTTTCATTGAGAATCTTTGTGATAAGAAGAGCTTGACCGAGTGCAGCATATGAACATCATTTCCTATCAAGAGTATGTCATCCACGTACAATACGAGGAAGACGACCTTACTCTCTGCAACCTTTTTGTATATACAAGGTTCATCTACATTTTTGATGAAGTCAAACTCATTGACTGCTACATCAAAACAGATGTTCCAACTCTGCGATGCCTGCTTTAACCCGTAAATTGATTTAAGCAGCTTACACACCTTTCCGCTGCTCCCACTGTCCATGAAGCCCTCTGGCTGTGTCATGTACACGCTCTCTTCTAAATCACCATTTAGAAAAGCAGTTTTGACGTCCATCTGCCAGATTTCGTAGTCATGGTATGCAGCGATGGCAAGTAGGATCCATATGGAGTTAAGCATAGCCACTGGAGAAAAGGTTTCATCATAATCCACACCTGGTCGTTTACGAAAACCTTTTGCTACAAGTCTAGCTTTGAAAGTGTTAACTTTTCCATCTACACCAAGTTTTTTCTTGAAGATCCACTTGCTTTCGATGGGTTTTACCCCTTCAGGAGCATCTTCCAAAGTCCATACTTTGTTGGTTCACATGGATTCCATCTTAGATTGCATTGCATCCAGCCATTTCACAGAGTCCCCACTCGTGATGGCCTGCTTGAAACTAGTTGGGTCATCATCTTCCATGATGCAATCTTTGTTCCCACCATCAATGAGAAAACTGTAGTATCTCTCAGGTGGATGAAGAACCCTACTAGATCGGCAAAGAGGCTGAGGTTCGTTGGAGACTACTGAATCCTCTGGTTCCATTAAATCATCAGTTGTAGTTTGTGTGTTTGGAAGTTCTTCCTTCTCTACCTCTTTACCACTAATTTCTTTTACAAGAAATTCCTTTTCTAAAATGGTGTCATGTTGAGCAACAAACACCTTTTGTTCCTCTCTGTGGTAGAATAGATATCCATATGAATTCTTTGGATATCCCACAAACTTGCAGAGAACTGATCATGCCTCGAGTTTGTCTGTATTTTTCCTTTTGACATAGGTCGAACAACCTCATATCTTAACTCGTTTAACATATGGTCTCTTTCCACTCCATATCTCATATAGTGTTGTAGGCACTGATTTAGATGGAACTTGATTCAATAGGTATGCTGCTGTCACAAGCGCATAACTTCAAAAGGAAATAGGTAACTCAGCGGTGCTCATCATAGAGCGCACCATATCTAATAGGGTGCGATTCCTCCGCTCCGATACACCGTTGTGCTGTGGTGTATACGGAGGAGTGAGCTGAGAGAGAATCCCATTCTCTTTTAGATAGTCCAGGAACTCTGTGCTCAATTATTCTTCTCCTCGATCAGATTGAAGGATTTTAATACTTTTACCCGTCTGGTTCTCAACTTCATGCTTATATTCTTTGAATTTCACAAAAGCTTCAGACTTGTGTTTCAACAGGAACACATGTCCGAATCTCGAGAGATCATCAATGAATGTAATAAAGTATGATGAACCATCCCTGACATGTGTAGATATGAGACCACATACATCACTATGTATCAGTCCCAAGAGTTCCGTAGCTCTTTCTCCGTGTCCAGTAAACGGAGTTTTGGTCATCTTGCCTTTGAGACATGACTGGCAAGTTTCATGAGATGAAAATTTGAATGGATTCAAATATCCATCCTTATGTAACTTAGCTAGTCGTGTCGCATTGATATGACCTAGTCTACAATGCCATAAGAAAGATTCGTTCATTTTTGAACTCTTCCTCTTGTGTGTGTTCTGTATACTTAGAACCGTGGTTTGATTTAGAACGTATATGCCATTTGCATAACGTGCCTGATCCAATTAACTTTTGATTCAGGAAAATGTTCATAATATTATCCTGCAATACAAAATTATATCCTTCTTTACTTAATAAAGAGATCGATATAATGTTGCATATCAGGTTTGGCATGTAATAACATTCATTCAGAATCAATGTATTACCACTTGGTAATACAAGGTGATATTCGCCAACTGATTTGGCTGCAACAATTGCACCATTTCCAACTCTTATATCTTTATCACCCATTCCCAGTTCTCTACCTTTCCTTAGCCCATGTAACAGATTACATATGTGAGATCCTGATCCGGTATCTAATACCCAGGACGTAGAGTACAGTGTGAAACAGTTCTCAGTAACGAACACACCCGAAGAAAATGCATCAACATGTTCTTTCTTCGTTTAGGTGGCACGGGAATCCTGATAATCCCCTATTTCCTGCTCGGACTTATAACAATTATAAGTTAGAGTGGAACCAACGTTCCCCAGCTCAGTATAACAAGCAGGTTCGGTCAATACATCCATATTATTATCTTGATTAAGGCATGACATGGTCGCTACCTGGAGAGAGAGAGAAGAAAACACTTTAGCGTATGCTCTTGCAAGATTAGATTGGTTATTATCTTATCTAATCAGGATGGCTCCCACTGTTTTTTATCAAATCTTCCTTCAAACCCTAAAAGGTAAGACTAGCCGGGATTAATTACACCCTACAAGTTTGCTAACCGTTCAGCCAGACCAGTGTCGGTACTTTGAGGGAGGTTCCCCGTGCTTTCGCATGGACCTAATTAAAGCAAACCTTGTTTTCCCAGAGGCATAACCCCGTTGACACCTTTCTAGACACCTAATAGGTTAACTAATTGTAAAGTGCAAAACTCTCTCAGGAGTAACACTTACTCGCAGTGGGTATCGGGATCCAACTATCTCATATAAGGTATGCGATCTCATTGCAAATTTCAACACTTGAAATTCCCAATAATATTTTGTTCCAAGCGATTTATGACCTTGACAAGGTCGACAAACCATAAACTGCAGGTCAAGTTCAACCCATTCATTTCGTGATTGAATTAGACCCACCCGCACGACCCTTGACAAAGTCAACAAGGCCATATGAGTACCCTAATCTAATCGCATCATATGCGTCGCAAATAAGCACTAATTAGCTACCGCACACTATACCTTGACAAGGTCAACAAACGCACCACGAATACTAAATAGTCCTTATCTGAAATGACGGAGGGCTGTGACAGGCTTTTAAGAAAACCTTTTGCGTAATGAACTTGATATCGTTGTAGAATCGAGTGATTTTGAAAAGGGGTGGTTTAAGCTCCGCCTTTTAAAATCAACTTTTTCAAAATAAACCGAGTGGGTGTAGCATCTGCTAGCTTTTTCTAAAGAGCTCACTCCCGGTGAAAGGATCTAGTCTCTTTCCTCATCGAATGAGGTGCTGGATGTTCATCAAGGAACACCACTATGCAAAGTAAGAACTAAAGCTACCAGTTTTGAAAATTTGATTCTACAACATCTTTAGGTTTCTTTCTTTTCATTAATCTCATTAATGAAGTCCCATCATTTATGCTTCCTAAGCATCACAAAAGAAACGAAAATACTTATACAACGTACGCTTATGCCACGGGGTCCCGTCATGCACCGTCAGGTTAGATAACTAACGACAGAGCGGGGGCAGGACTAGCGCGGATGCAAAACATAAGCAACATTTATTATATATCATATATATAATATAAAGCATTCGTCTCAGGCAGTCATATGATCTCATCACAGAATATTAGCAGCAGAACTCAACATATGAAATATTTGATATACTAGGAGATCCGTGTTTTAAATTAAGCCAGTAAAAAACCACGGATTCTACGGTCATGATGAATAGCCAAACTCACATCCCTGGACCCCTATGAGAGTGGCAAGAAACCCTACCAATTCTAGAGTTAGGAGACCCGGTCTCGACTCCTCGAGATGGTTTCCCACTGGACTCTAGAACCCGGTTACTTGTGATGTCCGCCTTGGGTCTATCCTAATGCGGAAAAGTAAATAATATACATCAATGGTGACATCATCCTCAACTCGGAAGTGCCCTAATAAAAGAATATTACATACAAGTTTTTACATGAATGAAAATGAAAAACTCTCATCTCACGCAAAAAACCCCGGGTATTCAAACACGACGATCCAATATAACACATAACATCATATGTCATCAACGTAAGCAAATATGCGTATCCCAATTATCGTTGACATATAGTAACGAAACTGGCGATACATCACATATTACACTTACGGTCGCAGAAAAGAAAGTGAAAACTACAACAATTGGAATCTGCAACCACCTTAGACATCATAAACCTGAAATATCACATACTTCGGATTTCATGCCTAACTAAATGAATTCCTTAGACATCATAAACCCAGAATATCTCATATTCCGAATTTCATCCCTAACCTTATAAACCCCGCATTTTAGTCTCAATGTTGAAAACACTTTTCAATAACCAGTCGGGTAATTTAACAAGATTCCCGACAATCTAATCGAATGCTCGTCGGAAACTTTAGTAGACGGCCACACCCTCGATGCCGTTGACGAAGTGCACTTAGGCGGAATACCGCGGCCGCGAGCACCCGGGAGGATGCTTTTGGCAATGGGGTTCTCTTACAGTCACTTGGTCGGGGTTTTGGGGCGTGGATATCTAGTAATGTTACCCGGCGAGTATTCGCATACACTACGTGATTGCGACAGAGTTTTGATCCATATCAAAAACCCTGTGGCAACCGATTAAATGAGACTAAATTTCTAGGTTTACAAAATTCAAACTAGTTTTCACAAAACTAACTATTGTGGATTCCAAATATTGTATCACATATATAAACCCGAAACGATGTTAAAATTACGAATACGAAACACTCCGAATTGCCACTACAGAAGGATAACATCACATGCAATCTTGGAAAAAAAAACAATACCTGAAACACCAAACCCCAGAGACTGGAACACCGAAGAAAAATGAAGCTCAAAGCCCTACACAAAACTAGCCAGGCCGTTTTTTGCTAATTTTCACCGGGAAAAATCCGATGGAATGGGCTAATTTTTCTCTGGTGTTCATATTACATCACATGTAACATTCTGTACCTGTTTATAAAAATTTTAGAGAACCTTTTAAAAACGACAGAAACAAGGGTTTTGGTTTCGAGGTTTCAGAGTTTTTTCGGTTTCGTAATTCTACTAAAATCGTCTAATTCTCTTTCTTGGCTCTGATACCACTGCTGAGTTCCTTAGCATCCTCACTATATTTTCTAAGGCATCAAGCATGCAATTTTAAAAATTTAGAGTGCTAAGCAACCCATAACCGAGGATCTAACTAGAGAATTAAGGTTATAACTAAGCAAGTAAACAACTTTACTCTAAGTGAACAAGAAATACAACTTTTGTAGACCGGTCCTTCATTTCTAAAGTTCCGTGTAGTAGTCTATTTGCTCCAAGTAGTGGTCTCCCGGACTCTCGTTAGGCTCTACTGAGCGAAAGGAACAAGCTTGCTTAAAGAACTTCGAGGCCGAAGATGATCTACGTCGAGGAATCTCCAACTCAAGCTTCCTCATCACTAATTGAGAATTAGTGAAGCAAACAACTTATACTGAATGGCTAGTCTAGTGTAGATTGATGAAGTAGGAATTTTGCTCACTTTAGAATTATTTTTCTCACTTTTTCTTCACCTCAAGAAAACCTAGAAAGCACAAAGGAGATGAAGAAGAAGATGAAGTAACGAATAGAATGGCAACCATGGATGAGAAATATCATATATAACTCATGTAGACACTTAACCATGGCTAATGATAATGGCTGGGTTAATAAATATCTAATGTAAAACAAAATTAGTGGACTAAGTCAATGGTTTCCACAAGCTTCTCCAAGCTTCATAAGCCATGACAAATTCCACTTAATTTTGTATATTTTCTAAATAAATATTTACCCTAATTATCTTAAGTATGGTATGACTCTCATACACCCATGTACAATGTATCATCAAGCATGACACAAAGAACAAATACATTAATATATATCACATATAAATTAAATGTATAAGTGAGAAAAGAAATTCTTAAGTGAGATAATATTAGTTAATATATATTAATATATCAAATATATAATTATATATTAAATTATTAAATCAACACTTGATTTAATAATCCGGCTATATCACATATAACCGACTAATATCATTTATATCAACTTATCGAATCAACACTTGATTCAATAACCCGGCTATATCACGTATAACCAACCGATATCACATATCGCGAGATTAGAATACGGTATCATATACACATATTAATCTCGGTCCCGCACATATCACATATGTGCCTTACTTCATTTCGCTTGAGCTAGGAAACCTCTGTGTAGGACACTAAAGACTCGTCAATATGCCAGCAGTAGGTAATGATCATATCAGTTACCCACAAGATGTCAGCAGTACTAGCTAGACGTAAGGGCTACCCGGGTATTGAGCGATTAGAAGATCAACAAGTAAGCCTGCTCATACTTCTGTGAATTCAATAAGTAACACAACCGTACAGTTCGGTCTCTTTGTCTGATATATCGCATATCGAGTCTAGGGGTGGTAAATGTCAGACCCCAGTAATTTGATAAGTCATGCCGATATGAAGCTCATAACGGGTCGAGAAACTACTGATAACACTTACCAGTAAATCTCTGTATCAGCCCTGTCCAGGGACTTCCTGTTATGGCCAATCGAGCACAGCGCAACATCAACCCCCAATACCGAGAGAGACAAAACCCCTCCTATCGCTCATTGCCTCCATGTGACTCGGGACTGTACCAAAAAACCACCGTTTTGCACGTTCTCTTGAACATGGTAAGGTCGAAATCAAATCACAGTGGGAATCACATAAGACTCTATGACGATTTCGGGTCTACAGACTAACCTGTACCAGTGTCACCAGAGAACTGCTATCTGATGTTAGGTATAATACCATCTTGGAGTTCTCGGCGAGTCCTGTTCAGTGTACCTAGTCTCCACTGAGCACCCGTATACCATCTTTGATGTCAAACACCAATGGATATGGGATCATCCATCACCCATCAAATGGGTCAAAAGCGTATACGCTAATCTACTCTGGAATATCGATGCCTTGTCTCGATACACCCTCGACTAGGAACAATTAAGGATGTACTTATGGACTACCCTGGCCCCACTAATATGATCTGCATCATAATCCTGGTAGTCAAGTACATCCTAAGGGCTTTACTAACATGTGATAGCAAGACAGTATCACAATACAAGTCTACATGTTAAGATAAAGAGCAACCAGATAGCATATTATCATGTCGAGCAAGAAAGTCCTCTCTATATATGTCCAAGCATCTATTATAATATACAATCATGCACAATAATGGCCTCTAGGGCATACATACAACTAACAATGCTAGCATAACGACGGCCCTTATCAATTCGGGAGATGAAGGTGCAGATGTTGAATCTGTCTTCCTAATGGTGGTGGACGTTAAAGAAGCTGTCGCAACTAGTGACGCTCTAGATACAACTATGGTTTCGGCGCCGTCAGGTATCTTCCATGCTGTTACTTTTGGATTCTCAATCCCGCTAGACACATTCGCTAATATCTTCTTTATTTCGAACATAGACGCGGTAAACCCTGGGGCTGTGCTGATTGAAGAACCCCCGTTAGCTGGTACCATGACCGTTACTGTTCCATCCATCTCTTTTGCACCTCCCCGAGTTTTCTCGGGCCCAGCGAAAGAACGTAAAACTCCTTTATTCCCTCGCTTTAGCATTGATATTACTCCTTAGGTTAATTTATTACGTATATTGTTGCTATCTTATAAGAGTGCTTTTCAACCACTTGTGCCAAATGTTAACCTCGCACTTCGCCTTCCAATCAGGATCCGTCCCTCCTTCTGGCTTTGGTTAGTATATCTTTCATTTCTTATTTCATATTTCCATGAGTAACCCTTTTCTAATAGGCTTTTCCCTATACTGATCACAGTCTTACGGCTCGAAGGAGAAGATGAAGAAATAGCTGTGCCTTCTATGCTCCCCGATTTGCCGCTTTCAACTATTGGTAGATTGGATCTCATTTTTTTAGGTTGAAATCTTACCCTTCTTTATATGTGTCTTATTCTATAGCAATTCCACCGGCTTTGGTTCTTTTCGAGTCTCGCATCTCTATGCCCGCAGGGCCCTTCACTAAACGCCAATCTTCCAGAGGCACAAAAAATATCACGCGTATGCTAAGCGAATTTATCAAAGATCTTAATGTCGAGGCTCTCACTTCTGCTGCGGATTTTGCAGATGAAGTCAGCCCTATGCTGGCGACTCTTGTGACTTTCCATAATGAAGATTTTGTTAGCATATGGGTTGATTATTGTAAGCGAATCGAAGCTTGCCTTCATGAGATCGAGCCCAAACTGTTAGTTATATGTATGCCCTAGAGGCCATTACTGTACATGCGATATATATTGTAGTGGATGCTTGGATATATATATGACTTTCTTGCTCGACATGATAGTATGCTATCGGTTGCACTTTATCTTAACATGTACACTTATTGTCTCTCTATTACATGTTGATAAAGCCCTTAGGATGAGTACTTGACTACCAGGATTATGATGCAGATCATACTAGTGGGGCAGAGGTAGTCGGTAAGTACATCCTTAGATTGTTCCTAGTTGTGGGAGTATCGAGACAAGGCATCGATACTCCAGAGTAGACTAGCGTATACGCTTCTCGACCCATATGATGGGCGATGGATGATCCCATATCCATTGGTGTTTGACATCAGAGAAGGTATATGGGTGCTCAGTGGAGACTGGGTACACTGGGCGGACTCGCCGAGAACTCCTAGATGGTATTATACCTATCGTCGGATAGCAGTTCTCTGGTGACACTGGTACAGGTTAGTCTGTAGACCCGAGATCGTCATAGAATCTTGTGCGATTCCAACTGTGCTTTGATTTCCACTATACCACGGTCAAGAGATCGTGCAAAAAGGTGGTTTTTGGGTACAGTCCCGAGTCACATGGATGTAATGAGCGATAGAAGGGGTTTCGTCTTTCCCGGTATTGGGAGTTGATGTTGCGCTATGCTCGATTAGCCATAACAGGAAATCCCTAGCCTGGGTTGCTGAGATTTACTGGTAAGTGTTATCAGTAGTTTCTCGAACCGTTATGGACCTTGCATTGGCATGACTTATCAGGCTATTAGGGTCTGACGTTATACCACTCCCAGGCTATGATATGTGACATATCAGACGAAGAGACCGGACTGTACGGTAGTGTTACTGATTGGATTCGCAGGAGTACGAGCAGACTTGCTTGTTGATCTTCTGATCGCTTAATACCCGGGTGGCCGTTACGTTTAGCAGACCGCTTGCGGCTTGTGGGTGTTTTATATGATCATCGCCTACTGCCGGCGTATTGACGAGTCTTTAGAGTCCTACACAGAGGTTTCCTGGCTCAAGCGAAACGGAGTAGGACCACATATGTGATATGTGTGAGACCGAGATTAATATGAGTAACTGATACCGTTCTCGCGACTTGTGACATTGGTTGGTTATATGTGATATAGCCAAATTATAGGATCAAGTGTTGATTCAATAAGTTGTTACATTTGATATTAATCGGTTGTATGTAATATAGCCGGATTATTAAATCAAGAGTTGATTTAATAATTTAATGTATAATTATATATTTGATATATTATATTACATTAACTAATATTAGCTCACTTAAGCTTTTCTTTTTCTCACATTTAACATATATGTGATATATGATAATTATTTTCTTTGCACAAAAAATATATATGTAATATATATTGTTGTGTCATGCTAGTTTACACATGCAATATGTTAGTATGAGACTCACACCATGCTAGGTTAAAGTTAGGGTTTTATTTGTTTTAAGTAATTCAAACATTTGGATAATGTGTCATGGTTCAAAACTTGTAGAAGCTTGTATGTTTCATTGACTAAGTCCACTTGTTTGTTTAGCTTAAGATATTTGTTCACCCAACTTTTAACCCATAGCCATGGTTTAGTCTTTACAATGGTTAGTGCAGGACATACACTCACCATGGTTGCATTTCTAACCTCACTTGATTTTTCTTTCATCACTTGCTTCATCTTCTTCTTCCAAAAAGAAAAGAGTTTTCTAGGGTTTGAAAAAGTGATGAAAAATTGTGAGAAAATTAAATTTAAAGTGAGAAAAATTCCTACTTCATCATCCTCTACTACTTTCCATTTAGTATAGCGTGTTTGCTTCACTAAGTCTACAATTAGTGAAGAGATAGTTTAGGTTAGTGTCTCCTCGACGTAGATCATCTTCAGCCTCGAAGACTTCGATGCAACCTAGTTCATTTCTTCAAGGGAGCCTCTCTAGAGTCCGGGAGTTCATGATCGCAGCGAAGGGACTACTACATGGAGCTATTGAAGTGAAGGACCGGTCTACAAAGGTTGTATTCCTTGTTCACTTTAGATGTAAAGTGTTTACATTATGTTTCATCGGGTTTTCTAGTTTCGATTCTAGGGTTAGGGTTAGCTAGAACGGCAAAAATTTAAATATGGCATGGATGATGCCTCCCGAAAACTTGCTGCCGTGCTAGACAACCCAACAGTGGTATCAGAGCCATGCTAGAAAATTCTACGATGTTTGTTAGATTACGAAACCGAAATGAATCCAAAACTTGAAACCCTTTAAACTAGTTTCTGTCGAATTTCATTTGAGCTCAAAATTTTTTTTAAACAACTGTAGAATGTTGTATGTGATATAACATGAACACCATGAAAACTTGAGGCATTTCCACTGACTTTTGGTCGGACACATTGGCCTGAAAACCGAGCTCACCGGGTCTTTTAGGGAGTTCGGGCTTCAAATTTTCAGGGTGTTCCAGTCTCTGGGTTTTAGGGTTTCAGGTGATGTTTGTTTTTGCTAAATTTTCTTATGATGTTAACTTTCTGCAAAAGCAATTTGGAGTGTTTCGTATTCGTAATTCTAATATGTATTCGGGTTATTTAGATGATGTTAAAAAGTTCGTACGGATATCAATAACCCAATTTTTCCCCGTTGGAAATTTTTCAAGAGTTGGATTTTTTCCGAGTTTAAAATTTTCAGAAAATCTTGCAAGCGATTCTGTGGACCCTCTAGAAGAACGAAATCCTAACTCGATTATGTGACCGTCAGAACCGCCATCAAACCTTCATGGTTTGTGGTAGTTCAGCGGTGCCACATGTGAGGCATTGGTTGGCCCTTCTACGGCTGGTTCATAGGAGTTGTGGCATATTTCTGGATACTTTTTGAACTCCGCTCAAGTGTTGAGCTTCACGGGAAATTTTGGGTGTTTGCTTATTCGATCGAAAATTCTAACTTCGTCTAGCTATTTGTGATTGTGATACAATATTTGGAATACATAAATAGTTATGAGATAACTAGTTTGAATTTTATAAATCCAGTAGTTTAGTCTCATTTGATCGGTTACCACGTGATTTTGATGTGATCAAAAGTCCGTCGCAATCATGTAGCGTACGCGGATACTCGCCGGGTAAACTTAATAGATAGCTACACCCCATAGCCCCGACCAAGTGACTGTAGGAGAACCCCGTCGCTAAAAGCATCCGTTCGGGTGCTCGCGGCTGCGGTGTTTCTCCTTAGTGCACTTCGTCGACGGCACCGGGGGCTGCGGCCGTTTACTAAAGTTTCTGACGAGCATTCGATCAGTTTATCGGGAATCTTGGTGAATTACCTGACAGGTTATTAGAAAGTGTTTTCAATATCGAGACTAAAATGTGGGATTTATAATTGTTCGGCATGCGATATCTAAGGAATTCATTTTGTTGGTCATGAAATCCAAAGTATGTGATACATTGGGTTTATGATGTCTAAGGTGGTTGCGGATTCCAACTGTTGTAGTTTTTCACTTTCTTTTCTGAAACCGTAAGTGTAATATGTGGTGTATCGCCGGTTTCGGTGCTATATGTCAACGACAATTGGGATACGGATATTTACTTACGTTGATGACATATGATGTTATGTGTTGCTGTGATATGTTATATTGGATCGTCGTATTTTGAATAGCCGGAGGTTTTATGTGAGATGAGAGTTTTTATTTTCATTCATGTAAAATTCATTGTATGTAATATTCTTTTATTGGGCACTTCCGGGTTGAGGATGATGTCACCATTGATGTATATTATTTACTTTTCCGCATTAGGATAGACCCAAGGCGGGGAGCACAAGTAACCGGGTTCTAGGGTCCAGTGGGAGACCATCTCGAGGAGTCGAGACCGGGTCTCCTAACTCTAGAATTGGTAAGGTTGCTTGCCACTCTCGTAGGGGTCTAGGGATTTGGGTTTGGCTATTCATCACGACCGTGGAATCCGTGTTTTTCACTGGCTTAAATAAAACATGGAATTCCTAGTATATCCAATATTTCATATGTGATTCTTCTGCTGCTGATATTCTGTGATGTGATCACTTGATATGTTCTGAGACGAATGCCCATATTATATATATGAGATATAATAAATATTGCTGCTTTCGTTTCTTATGTGATACTTAGGAAGCATAATACGATGGGAATTCATTAATGAGATTAATGAAATAAAAGAAACCTAAAAATGTTGTAGAAACTTGTTTAAAAAATGGTAGCTCTAGTTCTTGCTTTGCATAGCGGTATTCCTTGTAGAATATCCAGCACCTTATTCGATAAGGAAAGAGCCGAGATCGCTTCACCGGGAGTGACCTCTTTAGCGAAACTAGCAGATACTACAACCCACTCGGTTTGTCTTTTAATTGCTTCTATGGTTTTTGCTTTGCATAGTGGTATTTATGAAATATCCTGCAACTTATTTGATAAGGAAAGAGCCGAGATCCCTTCACCGGGAGTGACCTCTTTAGCGAAACTAGTAAAAGCCTAAAAAACACTCATTTTTCAAAATCACTCGATTCTACGACGATATCAAGTTCATTACACAAAATGTTTTCATAAAAACCTGTCGTAGCCCTACGTCATTTCAGATAAATATGTCACGACCCAAAATTTGGATGTGACCGGCACTTATATTGTATAACATCTGAAGATATATACACAACCCGAGTAAGCCGAAACCAAGATCAAAATCGTTTTTACGGAATTCTTTATAAAAATTTAGTTTTTAAGTAAAAATAACAGTTGTTATGAAATTAAGATATAATAACAAATATAAAGTGTTAAGTTTGGTTGCATCCCTAGTTGGGATCAACAAAATACAACAGCGGAATAAGATTTACAACTTATATGAGATCAATAGAATCACAGATATAATTAAAAGAAATATCCACTAACATACCAACGATCTCACCTGTCAACTAATATACATATAACCATCTTTCGTTCTAAATCATAATACAAGGTTTGATGGAGGTTTTCTAGATACAAGGATACAATACCAAAATAAAAGGTCACTACATATGTAACCCACCTATTAAAAGATGCGATAAAAGCTGCAAAAGTGGATCTACACCGCTACTAACCGTCCACTCTACCTCTGCAAGAAACTGTGGCACAACGGGGGTGAGTTGCCAACTCAGTGAATATAACTAACATATAACGGTAAATAATGTAAATATGACGATCACAACTACTAAGATGAGAGAAAGTAGGATGTACGATAGTATATGGAAAGCATGAATCTGTACTACAATTCAAATAACCAAAACTGAAATTTCATCATTTATTATCAACAAATTCATATTTCCGTGTCCATCATCGACACAAAACTTCCATTTCTCTCAGGTATCATTCTTCGAATGATCCTGTAATCAACAAAGTCCACCATGTATCCAACTGTATCCCCACCGACTCAGTCTGGATAAAACTTTAAATCCGTAACCATATACCCACCGACTCGGTTCGGAATAAAACTATAAATCCATAACCGTATACCTACCGACTCGGTTCGGAATAAACTCAAATCAAAATCTTCAATAATATAAAGCTTCATATATTAACTTAGAATACTCGGATGATAAACATGATGTTATTTATGCAAGTTACCACTATTGTTAATAATTTAAGTATGATAGGAATCATATTTAACAAGATGAATATTTAGTGTAAAAGTGACATGTTATTATCGACGAGATGTAGTGTAACATATAGAGATGTGCACGTGCGGCATAACTCGTCGATAGTTGTGCAGTGTTCTAACAACTAAAATGAGGTACATGTAAATATGAATGCATATTATCGTTTAGAATACAAAAGTAAGCATTTATTTAAATGAAACTACGGGCGTAACATGCCATCTCTACAAAATTCCCCGGTAGATGTTTAGTCTACTCACCGAAAATATGTCGTATCTACTCAGAAATCGCCAATCCTTTTCCTTTCCTTGCGGCCTCTAAAGTTCTCGTATTTGAATCTAACATCGAAAATTAACTTGTATAAGGAAACGGTTATTCCGACACGGAGAAAATCCAAACACACGTTCTTACGTACTATTTATATTGTATACGATTATTCTAAGCCATCCTATACTTAACCTTACTGAATTTTAACCCAAACCTGCATCGCAACAGAAAACAGATCACGATACGTTTTAACCGTGTCGTATTTTGGATTTTTAGATATCTTTTTCCGATATTAGTCTTCAGATTTTCTATACAGTTAAACTGAATTGATTAAACAATACCAAATTAACCAAAATTCTGTACAATTACCTGCCCAACAAACCAAAACACCAAACCCCTTCACAAACCCGGCGAAGCCGGATTTTCTCTACGTGTCGCCGGCCCAAATCCGGTCTCTATGGTTCGTGCTCCTATGGTTTGCTCTAAGTTCGACATACAACATTTAGGTCCTGCTTAGTTGAGTTAATTGTTATCTAAACAATAGCAGATTCAAACAGAACTTAGTTGTACCTAAAATACGATATTATAGACTTGTGATTTCAAACTTAAATTATTTCCAGAACTAAATCTCTACTGTGAGTAATGATTTTACCTAAAATAACTTGTTGAAATAACACTCCCAAGATGTACAAGTTCCTTGCCAAGCTTGATGATGAGAAATCCTTAGATTTAGCTCCTTCCTTCTTCTTTCTCTTGTTCTTCTTTGTTTTCTTTAGTTTTGTTTTTCTTTCAGAAATTTTCAGATTTTAATTTAGGTAAATGATCTGAACATGAGTTACATATGACAAAAGAAAGGATAAGGTGAAGGAGGAGGTGTCACCAAATAAGATGTGGGGTTTTCATGCAAGGAGGAGGTGTGAGGTGTGTGTTGTGCATGAGTGTAGGAGGTGTCAACACACTAATCCTTCCAATTTGATTTAATTTGAAATTAACTTCTGAACTAAAACATTTTCTACCCATTTTCCACTTACACCCTCACAAAACCAAATTTGCATAATTTCCCTAAACTTGTATAAAAACCCCTCACAACTTATGTTATTATATAACACCCTTATTATTAAAATGAAGCTAAAATTATCACTAAAACCCTTATAACTTATTTATGTTACATATAAAAATTTTAATTTAATTTATTTTACATACATCTTATGAAATTGTCTAATTTGGTTTTAATAACTTTTTAATTTAACACTTTATTATTTAATTAATTAATTTTATTTATTTCTAAAATTTCAGAATGCTACAATATTCCCCCCTAAGAAAATTCGGTCCCCAAATTTATAACTTAACTAAACGTACCTTCAAAAAGATGTGGAAATTTCTTTCGCATCCTTGGTCTCCCAAGTAATCTCCTCGCGATTCTTTCCTTACCAAAGAACCTTTACAGATGAAAGTACCCTCGATCTTAGTTTCTTTGCCTGCCTGTCTAGAATAGCGACTGGCTGCACTGTGTAGGATAAATCCGACTCAAGCTGTAAGGTCTGATGCTGGATTGCGTGAGAAGGATCGTGAAGATACTTGCGGAGCATCGAAACATGAAACACCGGATGCACATCAGGAAAACTCGGTGGAAGTGCTAAACGATAAGCTACAGCACCCACTCTCTCTAGAATCTCGTAAGGTCTAATATATCTGGGGCTGAGCTTCCCCTTTTTCCCGAAACGCATCACACTTTTCATCGGAGATATACGAAGAAACACATGATCTCCCACCTGAAATTCGAGTCTACGACGTCGTCGATCTGCATATGATTTCTGTCTGCATTGGGCCGCCCTCATTCTGTCCCGTATCAATTGAATCTTTTCTGTAGTTTCCTGTACTATCCGCGGTCCCAAAATGCTACTCTCGCTCAGTTCCGTCCAGCAAACGGGTGATCGACATTTCCTCCCGTATAAAGCTTCAAAGGGTGTCATCTGGATCGTCTCTTGGAAACTATTGTTGTACGAAAATTCCATCAAAGGTAGGTGACGATCCCAACTACCACCAAAATCAAGCCTGCAAGCGCGAAGCATATCCTCTAAAGTCTGAATGGTCCGCTTTGACTGAGCATCTGTCTGTGGGTGGAAGGCTGTACTAAAACTCAATCGTGTACCGAGAGCTTCTTGAAGTTTCTGCCATAGCCTGCTAGTAAACTGGGTACCCCTATCTGATACTATGCATGTCGGAACACCATGCAATCGTACAATCTCATCGATATAAATCCGAGCGTACTGTGCAAACCCATACGTCGTCTTCTCTGGAAGAAAATAAGCTGCCTTTGTCAATCTATCTACAATCACCAAAATGGAATCATACCCTCTGCTAGTCCTGGATAGACCCACCACAAAATCCATGGAAATTTGTTCCCATTTCCACTCTGGAATGGGCAAGGGCTGCAACTCTCCGGCTGGCTTCTGGTGTTCTGCTTTGACTTGTTGACAAGTCAAGCATCTCGAAACATATTCCGCAACATCCCTCTTCATTCCTACCCACTAATAAACATCCTTCAGATCATGATACATCTTGGTGGAACCAGGATGAATACTGTATGCTGATCTATGCGCCTCCTATAAAATCTCACACCTCAATCCGTCAGAATCTGGTACACAGAGACGAGTCCTAAAGCGTAATACTCCATGATCATCAATCACAAACTCCGTCTCCCTACCCTGCCTAACCTGATCCATAAGCTCCAATATACGAGCATCTGCGGCTGTGTCTCTCGAATACGATCCAATAATTGAGGTCGGGTGCGAACATGTGCTAGCTGTCCTCCTGTCGGGGTGAACTTAAACTGTATACGACTATCACATAAAATCTGCCAGTCGGTAGAAGGCTGTCTCTGCAAGGTGTGCAAATGAGATAAGCTACCTCCAGGTCCCCGACTCAAAACATCTGCTACAACATTCGCTTTGCCTGGATGATATAAGATCTCACAATCGTAATCTTTCACTAGTTCCATCCATCTACGCTGCCTTAGGTTCACATCCCTCTGCTGAAAAATATACTTTAAGTAATGCCTCCAAATCTGTGAAGATTTAGCACGACTCTCCATACAAGTAATGCCTCCAAATCTTCAGTGCAAATACCACAACAGCCATTTCCAAATCATTAGTGAGGTAGTTTTGTTCGTGCCTTTTCAACAGTCGAGAAGCATAAGCTACAACCCTGCCGTGCTGCATCAACACACAGCCTAACCCCACTCGAGATGCATCACAATACACAACGAAACCACCTGACCCGGAAGGTAAAGATAAGACTGGTGCAGTCGTCAAGTGAGTCTTCAACTGCTGGAAACTCTGCTCACATGCATCTGTCCACTGAAACGGAACCTCCTTCCTAGTCAATCCGGACAACGGTGCAGCTATCCGAGACAAATCCTGTACAAAGCGTCGGTAATAACCTGCCAGACCTAAGAAACTCCGAACCTCTGTAACTGACACAGGTCTGGGCCAGTGTTGTACCGCTTCAATCTTCTTCGGGTCCACACATATCCCAGCTCTAATAACTACGTGTCCCAAGAATTCCACACTATCCAGCCAAAACGCACACTTGGAGAATTTTGCAAACAGTCGATGCTCCTTCAAGGTCTGCAACGTAATACGCAAATGCTGCTCGTGCTCCTCTCTACTCCGGGAATAAAAAAGAATGTCATCAATGAATACTATAATAAACTGATCAATGAAGGGCCAGAAGATACGGTTCATCATATCCATAAAAGCTACAGGGGCGTTGGTGAGTCCGAACGACATCACCAGGAACTCATAGTGCCCATATCGGGTGCGAAAAGCAGTCTTCGGAATGTCGTCTTTCCGAACCCTCAACTGGTGGTACCCTGACCGCAAATCGATCTTCGAGAAGTAGCCAGCTCCTTGTAACTGATCGAACAAGTCATCGATACGAGGTAGTGGATACTTATTTCACACAATGACGCGATTCAGCTGTCGGTTGTCAATGTACAGTCTCATAATACCGTCCTTCTTCTTTAAAAATAAGACAGGAGCTCCCCACGGTGATACAATAGGACGCACAAGTCCTCTATCTAATAACTCTTGCAACTGACTTTTGAGTTCCTTCAACTTCGTCGGTGCCATCCGATAGGGTGGTATAGAAATAGGCCCCGCACCCGGAATCAAGTCAATGCAAAATTCAATATCGCGATCAGGCGGTAATCCTGGTAACTCAGCAGGAAAAACCTCCGGAAATTCTCGTGCGATCAGAACCTGGTCCAATGGAATATCAGCGACTCCTAAGTCCTGAACAAATGCCAAGAACCCATGACAACCCTTCTTCAAGAGTCGTCCCGCACAAAGAGCAGAAATCATGTCGACAGGAGTTATTTTACAGTCCCCCTGCACAACAAATATCGGTTCACCTGGAAAACAAAATCTAACCGCTTTTCCCCGACAATCGACATAGGCATGACAAGCAGCCAACCAATCTATACCGAGAAGTATATCAAAATCTAGCATATCCAGGAGAATCAGATCAACTAGCGAATCTCTATCACCAATACGTACAGAACATGATCTGAATACGTGTCGAGCTATAAAAGAATCTCCCACCGGAGTAATCACTACCAACGGTACTTCTAAAAACGACGACTCTTTCACCAAAAAAAGTGCAAAGCGTGAAGATGCATAAGAATGTGTAGAACCGGGATCAAATAAAATATGTGCATCTAACGAACATACTGCAAGAGTACCTGTCACAACTGCATTTGATGCCTGGGCATCCTGTGGAGTCAGCGCAAAAACCCGTGCCTGGCCCCTACCCGCATCCTGTCATCCTCTAGCTCTATCTCCTCGACCTCTCTGAGATCGTCCTGCAAAGCCTCGACCTCATGGTGTAACCGCCTGGCGTGTAGGGCCAACTGGGGGAGGAAGTAAAGCCATCGACGTAGAAGGTGGAGGGGGTAAAGCAACCGGTGGAGTAACCTTCTCGCTATAGCGTGTACACCCTCTAGCCGTATGCCCTGGAAGGCTGCAATTATAACATGTGAGTGGGGTCCCCTGATCATCGGGGTATGAACTGAACATCTGGCCCTGGGTCCAACCTTGTCCGAAACTGCGGCCTAGAGTATATCTGCCTCTACCTCTGCCAAACTGTCTAGTCATTGGCCCGATCGGTCTACTCCTCTTTGGCTCCGGAACAACCACTGCCTCGCTCAACCGTTCCTCTACTTGTATCGCTGTATCCATGGCCTGCGCATACGTATCAAAATGCTGGGAGCCTATAGCCAAATACAACTGCGTGTCCAGACTCCTTAGGAATCTCTTCACCCGAAGTTCTTCCGTAGGAACTAAATATGGAGCATAGCGTGACAACTCGGTAAATCGTAAATCATAATCTGCTACTGACATACTTACCGATTTACGCAACGCTTCAAAACTGCTAGCTCTAGCGTCCCTCACACTCTGTGGAAGAAATCTGGCCAGAAAGACCTCAGAAAACTCGGCCCACAACATCGGAGGAAGACCCGTAGCTCGCCCTCTCTCCATCGACTCACACCACTCCTGTGTAAGTCCCTCCAAACGAAAACTAGTCAGCTCAACTGACCTCATATCAGAACATCGCAATGATCTACCAATTGTCGCCATGCTATCAAGAAAAGATTGAGGATCCTCCGCTACATCGGTCCCTGTAAATACCGGAGGTCTCAACCTCATGAACTCTGCAAGCGATACCTCCATCACTCTCGTATCAACAAGTGCTACCGTCTACGTGGGCTGTATCTCAGACTATACCACGGTCGGTGCCGGATCCTTTCTCAGTACTCGAGTGGCCTCAGCTAACCGTCCTACCACTCGCTGCAATCCCAACATGCCCTCCTTTATCCTAGTAATGCGATCTGGAGGAGGAGGATCAACATGCTCATGCACCGCCGGAACGTACGGTGTACCAGTAGCCGTCAGAGGCGGACTCGCCCTAGCTGAATCTCTGGCTACGGCTCGCCTAGCTCGCGTAGCCATAGCAACTGGAACAAGAAACGAGAGTTGATAAGGCTTACGAATAGGAATAATCAATAACAGAGAGCCAAAGGAAGAATAGATCAAGATATACATCCTAAGCTTAGTTAGGCTGAGTATGATAAGGTAAATATGCCGCGGAACATACGTACGGTACTGCACTCATCCTAATTCACCTACTCCATCAAACCAAAGGTCATCCTAAATCACGGACTCACGTCAACTTATCTTAACTCACTACTCGATTCCGTAAGGTTAATCCTAAGCTCTGATACCAACTTTGTCACGACCCAAAGTTTGGATGTGACCGGCACTTAGATTGTATAACATCTAAAGATATATGCACAACCCGAGTATGCCGAAACCAAGATCAAAATCTTTTTTACGGAATTCTTTATAAAAATTTAGTTTTTAAGTAAAAATCACAGTTGTTATGAAATTAAGATATAATAACAAATATAAAGTGTTAAGTTTGGTTGCATCCCTAATTGGGATCAACAAAATACAACAGCGGAATAAAATTAACAACTTATATGAGACCAATAGAATCACAGATATAATTAAAAGAAATATCCACTAACATACCAACGATCTCACCTGCCAACTAATATATATATAACCATCTCTGGTTCTAAATCATAATACAAGGTTTGATGGAGGTTTTCTAGATATAAGGATACAATACCAAAATAGAAGGTCACTACATATATAACCCACCTATCAAAAGATGCGATAAAAGCTGCAAAAGTTGATCTACACCGCTGCTAACCGTCCACTCTACCCCTGCAAGGAACTGCGGCACAACGGGGGTGAGTTGCCAACTCAGTGAATATAACTAACATATAACGGTAAATAATGTAAATATGACGATCATAACTACTGAGATGAGAGAAAGTAGGATGTACGATAGTATATGGAAAGCATGAATCTGTACTACAATTCAAATAACCAAAACTGAAATTTCATCATTTATTATCAACAAATTCATATTTCCGTGTCCATCATCGACACAAAACTTCTATTTCTCTCAGGCATCATTCCTCGAACGATCCTGTAATCAACAAAGTCCACCATGTATCCAACTGTATCCCCATCGACTCAGTCTGGATAAAACTTTAAATCCGTAACCGTATACCCACCGACTCGGTTCGGAATAAAACTATAAATCCATAACCGTATACCCACCGACTCGGATCGGAATAAACTCAAATCAAAATCCTCAATAATATAAAGCTTCATATATCAACTTAGAATACTCGGATGATAAACATGATGTTATTTATGCAAGTTACCACTATTGTTAATAATTTAAGTATGATAGGAATCATATTTAACAAGATGAATATTTAGTGTAAAAGTGACATGTTATTATCGACGAGGTGTAGTGTAACATGTAGAGATGTGCACGTGCGGCATAACTCGTCGGTAGTTGTGCAGTGTTCTAACAAAAAAAATGAGGTACATGTAAATATGAATGCATATTATCCTTTAGAATACAAAAGTAATCATTTATTTAAATGAAACTACAGGCGTAACATGCCATCTCTACAAAATTTCCCGGTAGATGTTTAGTCTACTCACCGGAAATATGTCGTATCTACTCAGAAATCGACAATCCTTTTCCTTTTCTTGCGGCCTCCAAAGTTCTCGTATTTGAATCTAACATCGAAAATTAACTTGTATAAGGAAACGATTATTCCGACACGGCGAAAATCCAAACACATGTTCTTACGTACTATTTATATTGTATACGATTATTCCAAGCCATCCTATACTTAACCTTACTGGATTTTAACCCAAACCTGCATCGCAACAGAAAACAGATCACGATACGTTTTAACCGTGTCGTATTTTGGATTTTTAGATACCTTTTTCCGATATTAGTCTTCAGATTTTCTATATCGTTAAACTGAATTGATTAAACAATACCAAATTAACCAAAATTCTGTACAATTACCTACCCAACAAACCAAAACACCAAACCCCTTCACAAACCCGGCGAAGCCGGATTTTCTCTACGCGTCGCCGGCCCAAATCCGGTCCCTATGGTTCGTGCTCCTATGGTTTGCTCTAAGTTCGACATACAATATTTAGGTCCTTTTTAGTTGGGTTAATTGTTATCCAAACAATAGCAGATTCAAACAGAACTTAGTTGTACCTAAAATATGATATTATAGACTTGTGATTTCAAACTTAAATTATTTCCAGAACTAAATCTCTACTGTGAGTAATGATTTTACCTAAAATAACTTGTTGGAATAACACTCCCAAGATGTACAAGCTCCTTGCCTAGCTTGATGATGAGAAATCCTTAGATTTAGCTCCTTTCTTCTTCTTTCTCTTGTTCTTCTTTGTTTTCTTTAGTTTTGTTTTTCTTTCAGAAATTTTCAGATTTTAATTTAGGTAAATGATCTGAACATGAGTTATATATGACAAAAGAAAGGATAAGGTGAAGGAGGAGGTGTCACCAAGTAAGATGTGGGGTTTTCATGTAAGGAGGAGGTGTGAGGTGTGTGTTGTGCATGAGTGTAGGAGGTGTCAACACACTAATCCTTCCAATTTGATTTAATTTGAAATTAACTTCTGAACTAAAACATTTTCTACCCATTTTCCACTTACACCCTCACAAAACCAAATTTTCATAATTTCCCTAAACTTGTATAAAAACCCCTCACAACTTATGTTATTATATAACACCCTTATTATTAAAATGAAGCTAAAATTATCGCTAAAACCCTTATAACTTATTTATGTTACATATAAAAATTTTAATTTAATTTATTTTACATACATCTTATGAAATTGTCTAATTTGGTTTTAATAACTTTTTAATTTAACACTTTATTATTTATTTAATTAATTAATTTTATTTATTTCTAAAATTTTAGAATGCTACAATATTCCCCCCTAAGAAAATTCGGTCCCCGAATTTATAACTTAACTAAACGTACCTTCAAAAAGATATGGAAATTTCTTTCGCATCCTTAGTCTCCCATGTAATCTCCTCGCGATTCTTTCTTTACCAAAGAACGTTTACAGATAGAAGTACCCTCGATCTTAGTTTCTTTGCCTGCCTGTCTAGAATAGCGACTGGCTGCACTGTGTAGGATAAATCCGACTCAAGCTGTAAGGTCTGATGCTGGATTGCATGAGAAGGATCATAAAGATACTTGCAAAGCATCGAAACATGAAACACCGGATGCACATCAGGAAAACTCGGTGGAAGTGCTAAACGATAAGCTACAGCACCCACTCTCTCCAGAATCTCGTAAGGTCCAACATATCTGGGGCTGAGCTTCCCCTTTTTCCCGAAACACATCACACCTTTCATTGGAGATATACAAAGAAACACATGATCTCCCACCTGAAACTCGAGTCTACGACGTCGTCGATCTGCATATGATTTTTGTCTGCATTGGGCCGCCCTCATTCTGTCCCGTATCGATTGAATCTTTTCTGTAGCTTCTTGTACTATCCGCGGTCCCAAAATGCTACTCTCGCTCAGTTCCGTCCAGCAAATGGGTGATCGACATTTCCTCCCGTATAAAGCTTCAAAGGGTGCCATCTGGATCGTCTCTTGGAAACTATTGTTGTACGAAAATTCCATCAAAGGTAAGTGACGATCCCAACTACCACCAAAATCAAGCCTGCAAGCGCGAAGCATATCCTCTAAAGTCTGAATGGTCCGCTCTGACTGACCATCTGTCTGTGGGTGGAAAGCTGTACTAAAACTCAATCGTGTACCGAGAGCTTCTTGAAGTTTCTGCCATAGCCAACTAGTAAACTGGGTACCCCTATCTGATACTATGCATGTCAGAACTCCATGCAATCGTACAATCTCATCGATATAAATCTGAGCGTACTGTGCAAACCCATACGTCGTCTTCACTGGAAGAAAATGAGCTGCTTTTGTTAATCTATCCACAATCACCTAAATGGAATCATACCCTCTGCTAGTCCTGGGTAGACCCACCACAAAATCCATGGAAATTTGTTCCCATTTCCACTCTGGAATGGGCAAGGGGTGCAACGCTCCGGCTGGCATCTGGTGTTCTGCTTTGACTTGTTGACAAGTTTAGCATCTCGAAACATATTCCGCAACATCCCTCTTCATTCCTTCCCACCAATAAACATCCTTCAGATCATGATACATCTTGGTGGAACCAGGATGAATACTGTATGCTGATCTATGCGCCTCCTATAAAATCTCACGCCTCAATCCGTCAGAATCTGGTACACAGAGACGAGTCCTAAAGCGTAATACTCCATGATCATCAATCACAAACTCCGTCTCCCTGCCCTGCCTAACCTGATCCATAAGATCCAATATACGAGCATCTGCGGCTGTGTCTCTCGAATACGATCCAATAACTGAGGTTGGGTGCGAACATGTGCTAGCTGTCCTCCTGTCGGGGTGAACTCAAACTGTATACGACTATCACATAAAATCTGCCACTCGGTAGAAGACTGTCTCTGCAAGGTGCGCAAATGAGATAAGCTACCTCCAGGTCTCCGACTCAAAGCATCTGCTACAACATTCGCTTTTCCTGGATGATATAAGATCTCATAATCGTAATCTTTCACTAGTTCCATCCATCTACGCTGCCTTAGGTTCACATCCCTCTGCTGAAAAATATATTTTAAGCTCTTATGATCGGTGTAGATTTGGCATGACTCTCCATACAAGTAATGCCTCCAAATCTTTAGTGCAAAAACCACAGCAGCCATTTCCAAATCATGAGTGGGGTAGTTTTGTTCGTGCCTCTTCAACAGTCGAGAAGCATAAGCTACAACCCTGTCTGCTGCATCAACACACAGCCTAACCCCACTCGAGATGCATCACAATACACAACGAAACCACCTGACCCGGAAGGTAAAGATAAGACTGGTGCAGTCATCAAGCGAGTCTTCAACTGCTGGAAACTCTGCTCACATGCATCTGTCTACTGAAACGGAACCTCCTTCCTAGTCAATCCGGTCAACGGTGCAGCTATCCGAGAGAAATCCTGTACAAAGCGTCGGTAATAACCTGGCAGACCTAAGAAACTCCGAACCTCTGTAACTGACACAGTTCTGGGCCAGTGTTGTACCGCTTCAATCTTCTTCGGGTCCACACATATCCCAGCTCTAGTAACTACGTGTCCTGAGAATTCCACACTATCCAGCCAAAACACACACTTGGAGAATTTTGCAAACAGTCGATGCTCCTTCAAGGTCTGCAACGTAATACGCAAATGCTGCTCGTGCTCCTCTCTACTCCGGGAATAAACAAGAATGTCATCAATGAATACTATAATAAACTGATCAATGAAGGGCCAGAAGATACGGTTCATCATATCCATAAAAGCTACAGGGGCGTTGGTGAGTCCGAACGACATCACCAGGAACTCATAGTGCCCATATCGGGTGCGAAAAGCAGTCTTCGGAATGTCGTCTTTCCGAACCCTCAACTGGTGGTACCCTGACCACAAATCGATCTTCGAGAAGTAGCCAGCTCCTTGTAACTGATCGAACAAGTCATCGATACGAGATAGTGGATACTTATTTCGCACAGTGACGCGATTCAGCTGTCGGTAGTCAATAGACAGTCTCATAATACCGTCCTTCTTCTTTACAAATAAAATAGGAGCTCCCCACGGTGATACACTTGGACGCACAAGTCCTCTATCTTACAACTCTTGCAACTGACTTTTGAGTTCCTTCAACTCCGTCGGTTCCATCCGATAGGGTGGTATAGAAATTGGCCCCGTACCCGGAATCAAGTCAATGCAAAATTCAATATCGCGATCAGGCGGTAATCCCGGTAACTCAGCAGGAAAAACCTCCGGAAATTCTCGTGCGATCGGAACCTGGTCCAATAGAATATCAGCGACTCCTAAGTCCTGATCAAATGCCAAGAACCCATGACAACCCTTCTTCAAGAGTCATCCCGCACAAAGAGCAGAAATCATGTTGACAGGAGTTATTTTACAGTCCCCCTGCACAACAAATATCGGTTCACCTGGAAAACAAAATCTAACCGCTTTTCCCCGACAATCGACATAGGCATGACAAGCAGCCAACCAATCCATACCGAGAAGTATATCAAAATCAAGCATATCCAGGAGAATCAGATCAACTAGCGAATCTCTATCACCAATACGTATAGAACATGATCTGAATACGTGTCGAGCTATAAAAGAATCTTCCACCGGAGTAATCACTACCAACGGTACTTCTAAAAACGACGACTCTTTCCCCAAAGAAAGTGCAAAGCGTGAAAATACATAAGAATGTGTAGAACCGGGATCAAATAAAATATGTGCATCTGACGAACATACTGCAAGAGTACCTGTCACAATTGCATTTGATGCCTGGGCATCCTGTGGAGTCAGCGCAAAAACCCGTGCCTGGCCCCTGCCCGCATCCTGTCATCCTCTACCTCTATCTTCTCGACCTCTCTGAGATCGTCCTGCAAAGCCTCGACCTCTCTGATAACGTAAATATGCCGCGGAACATACGTACGGTACTGAACTCATCCTAATTCACCTACTCCATCAAACCAAAGGTCATCCTAAATCACGGACTTACGTCAACTTATCTTAACTCACTACTCAATTCCGTAAGGTTAATCCTAAGCTCTGATACCAACTTGTCACGACCCAAAGTTTGGATGTGACCGGCACTTAGATTGTATAACATCTAAAGATATATACACAACCCGATTAAGCCGAAACCAAGATCAAAATCCTTTTTACGGAATTCTTTATAAAAATTTAGTTTTTAAGTAAAAATCACAGTTGTTATGAAATTAAGATATAATAACAAATATAAAGTGTTAAGTTTGGTTGCATCCCTAGTTGGGATCAACAAAATACAACAGCGGAATAAAATTTACAACTTATATGAGACCAATAGAATCATAAATATAATTAAAAGAAATATCCACTAACATACCAACGATCTCACCTGTCAACTAATATACATATAACCATCTCTCGTTCTAAATCATAATACAAGGTTTGATGGAGGTTTTCTAGATATAAGGATACAATACCAAAATAGAAGGTCACTAAATATGTAACCCACCTATCAAAAGATGCGATAAAAGCTGCAAAAGTGGATCTACACCGCTGCTAACCGTCCACTCTACCCCTGCAAGGAACTGCGGCACAACGGGGGTGAGTTGCCAACTCAGTGAATATAACTAACATATAACGGTAAATAATATAAATATGATGATCACAACTACTGAGATGAGAGAAAGTAGGATGTACGATAGTATATGGAAAGCATGAATCTGTACTACAATTCAAATAACCAAAACTGAAATTTCATCATTTATTATCAACAAATTCATATTTCCGTGTCCATCATCGACACAAAACTTCTATTTCTCTCAGGTATCATTCCTCGAACGATCCTGTAATCAACAAAGTCCACCATGTATCCAACTGTATCCCCACCGACTTAGTCTGGATAAAACTTAACCGTATACCCACCGACTCGGTTTGGAATAAAACTATAAATCCATAACCGTATACCCACCGACTCGGTTCGGAATAAACTCAAATCAAAATCCTCAATAATATAAAGCTTCATATATCAACTTAGAATACTCGGATGATAAACATGATGTTATTTATGCAAGTTACCACTATTGTTAATAATTTAAGTATGATAGGAATCATATTTAACAAGGTGAATATTTAGTGTAAAAGTGACATGTTATTATCGACGAGATGTAGTGTAACATGTAGAGATGTGCACGTGCGGCATAACTCGTCGATAGTTTTGCGGTGTTCTAACAACTAAAATGAGGTACATGTAAATATGAATGCATATTATCGTTTAGAATACAAAAGTAAGCATTTATATAAATGAAACTACAGGCGTGATATGCCATCTCTACAAAATTCCCCGGTAGATGTTTAGTCTACTCACCGGAAATATGTCGTATCTACTCAGAAATCGCCAATCCTTTTCCTTTCCTTACGGCCTCCAAAGTTCTCGTATTTGAATCTAACATCGAAAATTAACTTGTATAAGGAAACGGTTATTCTGACACGGCGAAAATCCAAACACACGGTCTTACGTACTATTTATATTGTATACGATTATTTCAAGCCATCCTATACTTAACCTTACTGGATTTTAACCCAAACCTGCATCGCAACAGAAAATAGATCGCGATACGTTTTAACCGTGTCGTATTTTGGATTTTTAGATACCTTTTTCCGATATTAGTCTTCAGATTTTCTATACAGTTAAACTGAATTGATTAAACAATACCAAATTAACCAAAATTCTGTACAATTATCTACCCAACAAACCAAAACACCAAACCCCTTCACAAACCCAGCGAAGCCGGATTTTCTCTACGTGTCGCCGGCCCAAATCCGGTCCCTATGGTTCGTGCTCCTATGGTTTGCTCTAAGTTCGACATACAATATTTAGGTCCTGTTTAGTTGAGTTAATTGTTATCCAAGCAATATCAGATTCAAACAGAACTTAGTTGTTCCTAAAATACGATATTATAGACTTGTGATTTCAAACTTAAATTATTTCCAGAACTAAATCTCTACTGTGAGTAATGATTTTACCTAAAACAACTTGTTGGAATAACACTCCCAAGATGTAAAAGCTCCTTGCCTAGCTTGATGATGAGAAATCCTTAGATTTAGCTCCTTCCTTCTTCTTTCTCTTGTTCTTCTTTATTTTCTTTAGTTTTATTTTTCTTTCAGAAATTTTCAGATTTTAATTTAGGTAAATGATCTGAACATGAGTTATATATGACAAAAGAAAAGATAAGGTGAAGGAGGAGGTGTCACCAAGTAAGATGTAGGGTTTTCATGCAAGGAGGAGGTGTGAGGTGTGTGTTGTGCATGAGTGTAGGAGGTGTTAACACACTAACCCTTCCAATTTGATTTAATTTGAAATTAACTTCTGAACTAAAACATTTTCTACCCATTTTCCACTTACACCCTCACAAAACCAAATTTGCATAATTTCCCTAAACTTGTATAAGAACCCCTCACAACTTATGTTATTATATAAAACCCTTATTATTAAAATGAAGCTAAAATTATCACTAAAACCCTTATAACTTATTTATATTACATATAAAAATTTTAATTTAATTTATTTTACATATATCTTATGAAATTGTCTAATTTGGTTTTAATAACTTTTTAATTTAACACTTTATTATTTAATTAATTAATTTTATTTATTTCTAAAATTTCAGAATGCTACAAAATACTACATAGTATTCGTGCTGCGTTTGTTGGCCACCGTCAAGGCGTAGTGTGTGGTAGCTAACTAGTGCTTATCTGCAACATTAGATGAGATTGGATTAGGGTAGTCGTGCGACTTTGTTGGTCTCTGTTAAGGGTCGTGCGGGTGGGTTTAATTCAATTTTGAAATGTACGGGTTGAACTTGACTAGCAGTCTATGATTTGTTGGCCTCCGTCAAGATCATAGGAGGTTAGGGGTAAAATCTTATCGAGAATTTCAAGTGTTGAAATTTGCAATGAGATTGCATACCTTCTATGAGATAGTTGGATCCCGATGCCCACTGCGAGTAATTGGATCCCGATGCCCACTGCGAGTAAGAGTTACTCCTGGGAGAGTTTTACACATTACAACTGGGAGAGTAATTGGATCCCGATGCCCACTGCAAGTAGGTTTCTAGAAAGGTGTTAACGGGGTTACGCCCCTGCGAAAATGAGGTTTATTTTAATTAGGTCCGTGGGAAAGCACAGGGAACCTCCTTCAAATTACCGGCACTGGCCTGGCCGAAAGATTGACGAACTTATAGGGTGTAATTAATCCCGGCTAGTCTTACCTTTTAGGGTTTGAAGGAAGATTTGATAAAAACAGTCGGAGCCATCCTGATTAGATAAAATAATAACCAATCTGATCGTGCAAGAGCGCACGCTGAGTGTTTTCTTCTCTCTCTCTTCTTGTAGCGACCATATCATGCTTTAATCAAGATAATGATATGGATGCATTGACTGAACCTGCTTATTATACTGAGCTAGGGAACGTTGTTTCCGCTCTATCTTATAACTGTTATAAGTCCGAGCAGGAAATAGGGGAATATCCGGATTCCGCATGTTGATGCATATTCTTTGGGTGTGTTCATTACCAAGAACTATTTCTCAGTATCCTCTATGTCTTGGGTATGTGATACCAGATTAGAATCCCGCATATGTAATATATTACATGGGCTATAGATAGGTAGAGAACTGAGAATGGGTGATATATCTCTAAGAGTTATAGAATGGTGCAAGTGTTGCAGCCAAGTCAGTTGGCAGATATCACCTTGTATTACTACATTGATTCTGAACAAATGTTATTACATACCGAACCTGATATACAACATTATATCGGTTTCTTTAATGAGTTAAAGAAGGATATAATTCTGTATTAGAGGATAATGTTGTGAACATTTTCCTGAATCAAGAGTTGATTCGATCAGGCACGTAATATAATAGTATATACGTTCTAAATCAAACCACAGTCCAAACTATCTAGAACACACACAAGAGGAGTAGTTCAGAAATGAACGAATCCTTCTTATGGCATTGTAGACTAGGTCATATCAATGCGACACGACCAGCTAAGTTACATAAGTATGAATATGAGAATCTGTTCAAATTTTCATCTTATGATATTTGCCAGTCTTTTTGTCATGCCCCGAAATATTAGCTCGCGACCAGCACTTAAATCACGCAACGTCTAAAGGCGTAATGAAATCCAAGTAAGCTGAAACCCAGAAATCTAAACCTTTTTAAGAAATAAAAGATGTGAAGTTTTGAAATAAGGTATAATGAACAAAAAAGCTTTCTTAAATGCATAGAAAAGGGAACATGAAAAATACAAGTTTATCCTACTTGTTGTAAAACATGTCCGTCTTCTAAAAATTTGGGTAGCACCTCCTTTGTATTTTTTGATCCAAAACCACAATACATGATAATATAAAGGCATCCCCAAGTGGGAGCTAGCTCTTCACCAATCGGTGGATCCATAACCACACAAAGCATAAATATAAGTATACGACGCCCAACGGCGAAGTTCACCACAAAAGATAATGAATAAAGCATGACATCAACCCAAAAAGCGAACATAAAACCCATCGCTCAAGTCTCGCAACTTCAAGTCTTGCTAAGTCCAACTACATATACAATTACTAGTTTTGATTGATGGTGTTGACTAGATACAATATGAATAATAAATACAAGAGTGGGCCCGATACAAATGTCCCACTTACCAAAGCAAATCACCCAAATGCAAGCTGTGTGCCAACGATGCCGCTACCGATCCAAGTGGTCAACCTGCAAGAACTGTGGCACAACGGGGGTGAGTTGCCAACTCGCGAGTAGAAAACATCAACAGGTAGAAATCGAATAATATAATGATTTCCTAGGTCAACTATATCATAAAGGTAATACTATGATATCTAGGGTGACCGTATCTGTATATGTGCCAAAAATAAATAAATGTCAGAATGCAAGTGGATATCATCCAATAATATAATCAATGCCAGTATGCATGTGGAATTCATCCACTCGAAACATCGTAAAGCATATGCATGTAAATAAATGAGGATATCAAGAATGTGTGTCCATCAATGACACATCAAAAAACAGAATCATCAAATCTCAATATTTAAGGCTACGGCAATTCGGACTGGCCCATATCCTCAAATCTCAAGACCACGTCGGTACCCTTCGGATATCCGGCGCGTCACAATAACCGGTGGGTAGTGCTCCCCTGCCGGGCTCAACGCCATCATCTGCGACCATCTGGCCACGAGGTACCATACCGGGTCCACCATGCACCCACAGACGGTTCCTCCTCCTCCTCGAATCGGGTGTATGATATCGCTCAAGAGCCGAGAAAACTCGTGATGGACACCTCTCAAATCATATCATGAGAAAAAAACGCAATTTTCTATCTTTAAATGATAATAAGTTTATAAAATCTTTGCTGTTTCTCCAATCCAGAAATCTCATGAAAACAACACATCTCGATGCGTAAAATCGTAAAGCATGATGTATGCGGCATATAACAGAATGTAAGCATATCCGTAAATCATGCAACATGGAACAGTAATATGCACATATCAAGGGAAAACCGCTCTTTAAAATGAACCCAATTTTAAAATATATCCCGCGGTCCCCAATTCCTTCAAGGTCAAATGCAACATCATATAAAGGTGTATATGTAACTATAGCAAGTAAATTATGTAAAGAGTCATATCATGATGCAGCAATTCTACTATGTAGTGATATGGAAATTATTGATGATGAAGTGTGTGAGCCGGCCAATCTGTGTTAGTGTGACATATGCATCATCGATAATGGTGTAAGTGTACGAGCACAGGTATATGAAATGCAATGGTAATGACATGAACACAGCATAAAGTAAATCGGCAGCTAAAAGCTATAAGGTATACGTATCTAATATGACCGAGTCAGTGAATCTATCAATCGGCATCCAGCCTCACAACATCACGTACGGTATGATCCATCGTACGGCAACTTCTAGTCAAGGTATAGGTCCATCATCAAGTACACTCATCACGTACGGTAAATCATCGTATGACGGCATTAAACAATTAGGGATCCTATCAACCTATATGACAATGAGGGTACGGACCTAACGTCACGTACGGCCTATCACTCAAGATTCACAACATTATCCATATACACATATATACCTATCTCTCCAGTCACATCCGTATCAATCTCAGATCATGGGACCGGCAAAGGTATCAATAATCTCATATCGACTCGCATCCGTATACCAACGTAACAATCAAGTTATCATATCACATAGTATATCGTTTTCATCTCATTAAGTCATCTTTCATCAATTCAATTCTATATATACATTCTACCTTATATATCAAGTGTCATGCTACCCTAAAACTCATACCTATTCTATTGCAACCACAGATCTATAAGTCATGATTCACATTAACTTTTTATATCCTTAAACCTTTCATCTCATATCTCAATATATATATATATATATATATATATATATATATTCAATCACTAATATCATCTCTAATTATCCTTTAAACCATATCCCTAGCTTCCTAATCTAGGTTTCTACGACTGTATCCTATGGATCGGTTTCCATTTATAATTTGCGGAGGTGCTATATGCCATCCACCCGACTTCCCCCGTAGATATAGATCTACCCACCTTGCTCTTTGCTTGCCGAAGTCGATGACGCCATGCTCCGTCGTCTCGAAATCCACGTGAAGGTACCTACAATACATACACAGTCGTAATTGCATTAAAATCAAGTACGAAAAACCAATACGGCACACGGATCACCTATAGGTTAGAACCTATAGCCCACGCATGCAAAACCAACCAATCATCCCTTGTTGTTGATGTACAAATATCTAACAACCAAATACCAATCGAAATACCAAAACCTAGCATTCAAAATACGGAAAACATAACCAAAAATCACACCAATGTGCTCCCAGATTTTGACTCAGGTCAAATGGAGCAAAACAAACAAGTATAGGGTGTTGTATATAGAGTGTGTGAGCTACTGGAACAACCTAGACCCAATCCCCCTCAAAGTGGCCGGCCACATAGCCCAAAAATCCGCCCACCTTGGCCATCTATGCTCAGAATTGGTTCTTGTTTGTAGGGTGGCCTCCTATTGGTCTCTAGAGTTGTTTGTTTAACTCAAAAACTTCCCGGGTCGCTCCAGATTCACTGTAGGCACACCAAACCTCACAAAACCGACATGGGTGAAATCCTAAATCCGTATTCTCTGTTCTAAGCCAATGTAAACACTACTCAAGTCTTGTAACAGCCACTAACCTTCACCAATTCTACACATTTACCCAAACCCTTCTCTTGAATTTCCAAACTCGCAAACCCATTCGTAAACAAATTCTAAACTAAACTAGAATACTAGGAAAACTTAAAACTAAACTAAGTGAAGGAATTATACCTCATTTGGGCAACCCAAGAAAAACCCTAACTGTCCCAAGTCATCAAAATCCAACTTTTCTTGGTCCAAACTGTAGAGGATGAAGTGGGGATCATCTTTAATGAAGGGAGTATAGTGTTTGGATGAATATTTTGAGATGGTTTCTTGGGGTGAAGGTGGAGGGAAGCTTGAGGAGGAAGGAGGTGAAGAAAGAAATGGGGAGGAGTTATGGTGGTTGCCCTCTCTCTCTCTCTTCCTCTTATTCTCACCCTCACTCTTACTCTTTTACTCTTTTACCCTTTCTCATTTTCTTTTCTTTTTCTTTTTAAAACCAAATCACATAATACCACAAAACAACATAAGAAATAACATGTAATCAAATGCAACATGACACTGTGCACTAACTATGGAAAACTATAGAAACACGGATTTGGCTTAATCGTGATTAGCAGTGCAATAATCGGGTTTTTATTTAAACTGCATAAAATAAATTTTAAAAATGCCAAATCCGATAAATATATTTTTAAATGGATAAATCATTTTAATCTCCAATTATTTCAAAATTATAGGTATATATTTATACCTTTTTACGAAAACCCCAATTTCGCAAATCGGGTAGTTTTCGCGAAATATATTATTTTAATATTAAATTCCAAAAATAATCTTTTATATTTTCTGAAATGTTACAATCTTCCCCTCTTAAAGAAATTCGGTCCCCGAATTTAAATTAAAACCTTTAAACACTAAAATATTTCAATAATCAGCGCAAATCAACGGGGTTCCGAAATCATGGAAGATATAGAAATGCCATAGCGCATCGCGCGCGCTTGAAAACGAATATGAAACTCAAAATGAAACTCCGTCAAGCATCACGCAAATTATCGGATTTGCACACATATCATCGGAGTTACAAAGGAGATACAGATCTCAAAATCTACCACTAAAATCCAATATGCACTAGTCAAATACTATCATACGTATATAGTACGCATCCTTGGAAAAATCTTAAAACTGAATAAAACACATGCAAAATCTTTTCTGAATTACCATGTGATGCGTAACTCACGGCACAAGGGTGGACACTCATTTGTAAAGTAGTAAATATACTTATATATGTTTTTTCTCAAATTGTACGTTCCGCCGTTTTGAAATATCCCAAAAAGATTTCCTTTATAAACGTTCATGCCGCTCGCGGACACGTAGGAAATAGCGAGACTATACCTCCCTTTTTCAAAAATCTCTTGGTAAACTTTTGATGCATGCAAAGTACTCAGGTACTGTCCTCAGATCAGTCCTGTTTGGCTACTACACAATATAGTGCCCAACATGAACACAACGTGCTCAAAAGTAAAATCATCCTCAAAAGGCGTATCCAATAATCACGTGCGTCTGGTGCGCACGGAAATCAAATCCAAACATAGATGCCATAATATGCACAAAACAAAACTAAGTGCAATGGGTGTGTACGAAAGCATCTGTCCAGTGCAACGGGTGTGCACAACAATAATATCTGGTGCATCATTGTGCACGAAAATCTCAATCGAGTGCATTCGGTGTGCACAAAATCACATCTCATATAATGCGCCCAACATGCTCGAGAATTCAAATCAAGTGCATCCGTCATGCATGAATGAAATCTAAATCAAGTGCATCTGTCATGCACGAATGAAATCTAAATCAAGTGCATCCCACATGCACGAAATCCAAATCTAGTGCATCTAATGCACGAAATACAAATACAGTGCATAAATGCATAAATACAAATCTGGTGCATCAAATGTACAAAATACCAATCAATAACTCAAATGCGCAAACAACAACACCGAGTGTACCAAGGTGTATAAAATTATAAATGTGTGCAACTGCGTGCACAAAACTCCTATCAATGCACTGCAAGCACATATAAGCTATACCGAGTGCAAAATCAAATCGAGTGCGTACCACACGCACAAAATCAAATCGACTGTATGAAATCCGTGATATCATAAACATGTGCAGCCAAGGCACGAAATCAATATCAAGTGCAATAGATATACACAATTCATAAATCAACACAATGGTGTATAAAAAAACATATATCCAGTGCAATAACTATGCACGAAAATGTAAATACCCAGTAGGTGCAGCAATGGTGCATGAAAACAATATCATAAAACTCAAATCCAAGCGATATAAGCGTGATACTCGGATCACAAATGCAAATCGCAACAAATGACATTGAGGTACACTTCCTACAATATCGAAAATATCGGGGCGCCCAAAACTGGAAGAGCAAGAACTTCCGCTTGCCTCCTGCTCACGGTCTGGCGTCCTCTGTCTCTGGGTCCTCATTTCTCAGTGGATTACCAATCTCGCAATCCATCGGCTCATCGGTCCGGTCCGGTGTGCTAACAGAACGATTCCGTTCTGGCATTCCTCTGGTTATCTCTTGGCCAATTAATATGACCACTCATAAAGCAGCACGTCACTGGCGTCAGCTTCTGGTCCTCTGAATACACGCCACACATCTGATCATCGGTGCAAATCTTATTGCGGCCGTGTCCTGGAAGGAACCTGCTCAGGGTCTCTTCCGATCTTGCCTATGCCGAACTATACGGAGGCTGGTACTCTTATAAAATCTTTTCTCGCTTTCTGGACATCTGTGTTCTCAGCATAGCTTTTCCTTGGGAACTGGTTGTATTTCACGCCTCTGTATACATATCAGATCTTTAATCTCAACGGGGAGTAACAACAACTCGTTGAAATCTCGCACGAATCTCTTGTTCCACTCGTCTTTATTATCGTCTGCTTCGACGTCACGTCATGCTATTTGCGTACTGCAATTGTCTCGGCTACAGTCAATCCAGAATCTCTCACACGGACTCGAAATCGCGAACTCGGTATCTTCATCACTCTGTAGAAGATCTCTAGTCGAACACGTCCTCGGGAACTCGTTCATACCATCGGAGAAATACTCAATACTTGTCCGTTCTCGATCAACTCACAATGCATCTGGGTGAGGTCCTCTATCTGAAGCTGGTCAGCTTACTGGTCTCCTATAACATGATATCAGGACGATGTTAAACTTTTCGATCGATTCATCGAAGTCCCATAATTCCCCGAGAGCTCAACACCTGAGCACAATTTAATAATATCCAGTACATGCCACAGTACCTATGGACCAGCCGTAGAAGGGCAAACCCAAGCCTCACTGATGGCACCGCTAAACTGCCGCAAACCCTATGGTTCAAAAGCGGTTCCATGGTCATCATGTCGAGTTAGGGTTTCATTTTCTAGAGGGTCCACATGCTTGTTCCTCCGAATACTTTAAACTTGGAAAAATGGGTTTCTGGCATGCGTTCGAACTTGTAATTTCACCTAGACAACATGTGAATACCCTTCATCTCTCAACTCAAGATAGACTAGCTATCATCTGTCGTATCTCTTCTTGAAAGCTCCAGCGATCTCAGCTCGTAAGCTCTGGAAGTGACATCGCATCAATCTCAGCAACAGCTGGGTCATCTGTCCACATGGTAGACGACATCACAATCTCTGAGGTAGGCTGTACATCAACAGTCCTCTCACAACTGGCAGCTCTAACAATGGCCCGATCATCCAGTGTAAAACCAAACACTCACCTCAACAAGAGGTCACAGCACAAACACTACATCGAGACGTTCCCACATCACCAGAAAACACAATGGTCAGCCCTCGTCCATGACGAGCTCGCCCTGACCGCAACACCAGCAGCAGCTCAATCTGCGCTCAAACTATGGTGACAGGAACCTCAAGCATGTATCGATGAAAACAGATCAAGGCATGAAAGGAAACGACAGATCCCGAATGGATATATGATCATAAGAAGAAACAACATCAATGAGAGTATGATCATGGAAACGAAGAGAATTGTAGATCTCAAAATATGTGCATCCTAAGGTTTCTTAAGTGGAGTATCGTATCGTAAATATGTCGCGGAACATACGTACGGTACGTCACTCTACTCAAGCTACCTACTCCATAAATTAGGGTCAACCTATGAAATGAAAGTTCGGGTCTAATACCCCCCCATCCAAGTCTAAGTTCCGTAAGGTCAAGCCTAGGTTCCAAAATACATACCCGCCCTAGACCCCGCATAGTCAAACATAAACTTGAACTAAGGTTAAACCTAGCGCTCTGATACCAACTTTGTCACCACCCGAAATATTAGCTCGTGACCAGCACTTAAATCACGCAACGTCTAAAGGCGTAACGTAATCCAAGTAAGCTGAAACCAAGAAATCTAAAACCATTTAAAGAAATAAAAGAGGTGAAGTTTTGAAATAAGGTATAATGAAGAAAAAGGTTTTCTTAAATTCATAGAAAAGGGAACATGAAAAATACAAGTTTATCCTACTTGTTGTAAAACATGTTCGTCTTTTAAAAATTTAGGCAGCACCTCCTTTGTATTTTTTGATCCAAAACCACAATATATGATAATATAAAAGCATCCCCAAACAGGAGCTAGCTCTTCGCCACTCGGCGGATCCACAACCACGCAAAGCTTAAATATTAGTATATGACGCCCAACGATGAAGTTCACCACAAAAGATAATGAATAAAGTAAGACATCAACCCAAAAAGCGAACATAAAACTCATCGCTCAAGTCTCGCAACTACAAGCCTTGCTAAGTCCAACTACATATACAATTACTAGTTTTGATTGATGGAGTTGACTAGATACAATATGAATAATAAATACAAGAGTGGGCACGATACAAATGTCCCACCTACCAAAACAAATCACCCAAATGCAAACTGTGTGCCAACGATACTGCTACCGATCCAAGCGGTCAACCGGCAAGAACTGTGGCATAACGGGGGTGAGTTGCCAACTCGTGAGTAGAAAACATCAACAGGTAGAAATCGAATAAAATAACGATTTCCTAGGTCAACTATATCATAAGGGTAATACTATGATATCTAGGGTGACCATAACTGTATATGTGCCAATAATAAATAAATGTCAGAATGCAAGTGGATATCATCCAATAATATAATCAATACCAGTATGCATGTGGATCTCGTCCACTCGAAACATCGTAAAAGCATATGAATGTAAATAAATGAGGATATCAAGAATGTGCGTCCATCAATAACACATCAAAAACCGAATAATCAAATCTCAATATCTAGGGCTCCGGCAATCCGGACTGGCCCATATCAATACCGGGTTCCGGCATTCCGGACTGGCCCATATCCTCAAATCTCAAGCCCACGTCGGTACCCTACGGATATCCGGCGCGTCACAATAACCGGTCGGTAGTGCTCCCTGCCGGGCTCAACGCCATCATCTACGACCATCTTGCCCCGGGGTAGCACACCGGGTCTACCATGCACCCACAGACGGTTCCTCTTCCTCCTCGAATCAGGTGTATGATATCGTTCAAGAGCCGAGAAAACTCATGGTGGACACCTCTCAAATCATATCATGAGAAAAACCGCAATATTCTATCTTTAAATGATAATAAGTTTATAAAATCTTTGCAGTTTCTTCAAATCCAGAAATCTCATGAAAACATCATATCTCAATGCGTAAAATCGTAAAGCATGAAGTATGCGGCATATAACAGAAGGTAAGCATATCCGTAAATCATGCAACATGGAATAGTAATATGCACATATCAATGGAAAACCGCTCTTTAAAATGAATCCAGTTTTAAAATATATCCCGCGGTTCCCAATTCCTCCAAGGTCAAATGCAACATCGTATAAAGGTGTATATGTAACTATAGCAAGTAAATTATGTAAAATGTCATATCATGATGCAGCAATTCTACCGTGTAGTGACATGGCAATTATCGATGATGAAGTGTGTAGGCCGACCAATCTCTGTAAGTGTGACATACGCATCATCGATAATGGTGTAAGTGTACAAGCATAGGTATATGAAATGCAATGGTAATGGCATGAACACAGCATAAAGTAAATCGGTAGCTAAATGCTATAAGGTATACGTATCTAACATGACCGAGTCGGTGAATCTATCGATCGGCATCCAGCCTCACAAAATCACGTACGGTATGATCTATCGTACGACAAACTCTAGTCAAGGGTATAGGTCCATCATCAACTACACTCATCACGTACGGTAAATTATCGTACGACGGCATTAAATAATTAGGGATCCTATCAACTTATATGACAATGAGGGTACGGAACCAACGTCGCGTACGGCCTATCACTCAAGATTCACAACATTATCCATATATACATATATACCTATCTCTCCAGTCACATCCGTATCAATCTTAGATCATGGGACCGGCAAAGGTATCAATCATCTCATATCGACTCGCATCCGTATACCAACGTAACAATGAAGTCATCATATCACATAGTATATCCTTTTCATCTCATTAAGTCATTTTTCATAAAGTCAATTCTATATATACCACCTACCTTTGTAACACCCTAGTTCATTTATACCAATTCTAGTATTTTTTTATTTATGGTATTTTCCTGATTTATCGTGTCTTGGGTGCGAATAGTGTATTTGACATCTGTATTTGCATCCGACCCGACCCGCATGCTTGAAACCTATTTTGATTCATGTTTATGGTTTATCCTGACTTGTTACGTAGACATGTGCACTTTCATGAATGTTGCATACTTGCATTTTATCTAGCAATTGCATTTTATAATATAACATTTTAAGTCACATAAAATATTTTAAAAATACATTGCATGGCTTGCATGACACCCCTAACCCCGTGGTAGCATCCGCGCATCTTGTCCTTGTCCCGTTCAGTGAAACGGACTTGTTTGGATGGCTACGTGCACGTGCATGCATCCGTTCTTGGGGTATGCATTTTTTGTTACCCGGATATCCAACTTTAATTTTGGACGACATGTATATTTTTCGTATTTTAAAACTGAATTTTAGACCCGACCCGGGCATGTTTTGGACTATGTTTGTATTTACCAGAATAACAAATTTTATTTATATAATATTAATTTTATAAACTGATACAAATTAAAATTTAGTTAACTAATAAAAGATTTTTTTAAATTTAAATCTAAACTAATTTCCTAACAAACTAACAACCCCTTTCTCTCTCTCTCGTGACTCTCTCTCTCATCTGCATATATATATTTATATATATTTTATTTATTTCCTTATTTAATACACAGCCTCTTCTTCTTACTTCTTCTTCTTCTATCTTCTTTCTATTTCTTGATCTTATTTCTTGATTCCGGCGATCATCGCCGGAGCCGTGCTCGTCGCTGACGATCCGAGCGATCTAGTGAACGTACCTTGCCTGTGTGATCACCCTCTTTCCTTGCCTGGACCCGTCCCACATTCCGCATGTGCGTTGCGACGATTTACCGACGTCGGACGTGCCGTGCGTATCCGTCGTGTGATTCGATCGAGGCAAGTTAATCTTGCTACATGCTATACTACTATATTCTATATCCATTTGAATAATAACATCACATAATGATTAGTTATGCATTCCACATTATCATTTTGCATGTTTCAATGTTTTCGTATATCCGTATGCATCCGTACAAGTTATTTCATATCTAGTGCATGCAAATTTATCTTGATACATGCTAGACTACAATATACTGCACCCAATTGAATAATAACATTTCATATTGTTTAATTGTACATCCAACATTTACCAGTTTATCATTTTACGGTTATATGACATCCGTATGCATCCATATCAGTATTTACATAAGTATTCGCATGTTAAATTATCTTGCCACATGCTAGGTATAGTATTATGCATCCTTATGAGTAAAATATTACCCGTTCATCCCATTGTACATCCATACTAAAGTTTTACTGTTTTCGGATAGCCGTTTGCATCCGTATCATTTAAAATATATATCATCGTAATATTTCTTATTATTATCTTTAATTAGTTTATAATCTGTATTTTATAATGTTATACAAAATATAGTTTGAAAATATTATAGTTTACACATGAAACGTTGTTGCAAAGCGGATACAACAAATCTGAAATTTACTGTACAGCTTACCTTATAAAATTCATTATAAATCATAGAAAAATAATTAGTATACGTTCTTTAGTTCGTTACGAAGATAACTCAGAATACTATAACTCTATAAAATATTTACTTACAAAATAAATTGTTTAAATAACTTAAAATGCAAATGAAAATATCTCTAAACTGCTGTCCAGGGAAATTCTAGCAGCAAACTTTCAATTTCGAATGTTCATAACTTTTTGTAAGAACAACCTGAGATAGTTCAACTTATAAAAATGAAAAATTTATTGAATTATCATTGTTTTGGGATAAGACACGTCCCTTTTGGAAAGCGTTTGTTATTTTTAAGCTATTTTATAAATCAGGGTGACGCTGAATTTCTGAACGGAACTTTCTTGTGCATGGTTAATCAATACCACTTTTATAGTTATTAATTGGTTTGAATATGTTATCCATGTTAATATTATTATATCAATATCTATTTAATAAATAACAGTGCTTGTGTTTTAATATTCAGCAAATTTTACCGATTTACAGTTTTATAGTATCCGTCTGTATCCGTACGTTTTATTACATATTATTGTTATATCGACACCCCATGCTTGATATTGTACACCTTATATAGTCATGATGTAACCCCTGATCGATATTTGTGCATCCATACTTTTATTGTAAATCCGTACTTTCACCTTGATTCAATATTTACTATAGTTTGATTATGAGCACCTGTTTGATACCTGTGCACTACCTGGCATGACTTGATATATCACTACTTGACATGTTACCTGATTTTGTTTCTAATGCCGACAATCCTGACATGTTGTCCCGATGGACATATCCTGTTGTCTGTATTGATAAACTTGTTTCTGCTTGATCATGTGATGGCATTAGTCTCAGATTTATCAATACCTGACTTAAACACATAATTTGGGGGTATGGGGAAATCAAGAATGTAGCTGAACGTTACTCAAAGGGCTATTACATCATGTTACCGTGGTCCCGTGGGGTATGAACGGGACATAGACTCACAGTCTATCATATCATTTTACCGTGGTCCCGTGGGGAATGAACGGGGTATAGACCGATGGGTTACGATGAGGATTACATTAATTGATTTCGAATAACTTTAGAGTAGGTAACCTTGTAGCATATTTTAGACTACTCACTGCACTTCACCTGTTTATATCATATTCACTGATCATTATTCATGTTACTATTTACTTGTTACTGATGACTTGTTGCTGTTCATATTTCATGCTTGCATATTTCATTACATCCTGCTTGCTTAGAATTATTGATATTATGACGCACCGACGTCTGGGTTTTGCATGGCCCAGATCCCTTATCTTTATCGCAGGCTGTCCAGGAGTATTTTGATCAACAGGCCGAGCAGTGAGGACCTGTTAGTATTTTAGTTTAGTTTTCCTTTCAGTATTTTTCATTCCTGTTGTGAGCCCGTATTTTGGGACATACATTCCAGATTATTATTGTATTGGATCTTTTGCTTCCGCATTATTTTATTTCTTGACCCGTTATTCTGGCTTATGGACATGTATTAGATAGTTTATTACTGTTCTTGATATCTCTACAGCCGTAATGTGACCGTGGAGGGATATTTCCTATCCACAGGTAGCATGGTTGGCTCTGTCACATGCCGATCTTAGCGCACTCTATGAAGCGGGGCGTGACATGGTTTGTTTGGTATCAGAGCCATAGGATTTAGGTTAATCAAGTTTGATTCTTTTGTAGTTGGGTATTGGACCCAATACACGAATCAGAAAATCCGTGGTTAGGAACATGTCCTGCCACATTGTTATCGTGATTCTTGAATCATATCTTTCTCTTGATCCTTGTCTTGACGATATGCAAACAACTTTGCATCTCGGCTTGAAACCTTTTGGTTCCTTATTTTTTCTCCCTATTCCTTTGATTCTGATACTAGGATTTGGGCGACTTGAGTGGAGTTATGTGATTGTAACTATGTGCTGCTGCATGGTTACAATGCGGTACTCTATTTAAGTAACTTGGAGTCCTAGTCTTGATTCACTTCCTTATTTCATGGTCGTTATATTGCCTTGCTTCTCTTGCTTTCCAGTTCATGTTTTATCACAAGCTTGAATCCCGTTTACCGTGCTTAATCTTCTTCAGTATCTTGGCTTCGGATGAAGTCATTTCGGTATCCTACTCGTTCATGTTTTCCTGCATTGGCATCATTCGATTCTGGTGCATCCCATTGTTTGATGTTGTCTGAGGAATGGATTTTCTCGGCACTTTCCATGCTCACATTGATTGTAGGGCAAAGAAAGTAATTTTCCAGATTCCCGGACATCCGGAGTTTGTCTTTGCTGGAGGTAGCAGTTCTGTCGGGCCAGTCGAGTTTAGGGCTAGGCTGACAAACAATGTTCTTTTGTCAATGGAAGTTGATAAGGAGGAAGCGCCAGCTGTAGTTCGAGAGTTCATGGACGTGTTCGAGGACATCTCGGGTTTACCGCCAAAACGAGATGTGGAGTTCGCAATCGATCTTGTTCCTGGTGCAGCGCCAGTCTCAAAGGCGTACTATCAAATGGCACCAGTGGAGTTGGAAGAATTCAAAAAGCAGGTTACTGAATTTCTAGAGAAGGGTTGGATTCGTAGCAGTAATTCACCTTAGGGAGCTCCAGTCTAGTAAAGAAGAAAGATGGCACAAGGAGGATGTGCATCGACTATCGAGAATTAAACCGGGTGACTATTAAGAACAAGTACCCGATCCCTCGCATTGGTGAATTATTCGAGCAACTCAGTGGCGCGAGGGTATTCTCAAAGTTGGATTTGCGGTCCGGATATTATTAAGTTCGAGTTAAATCAGAGGATATTTGCAAGACTGCGTTCCGAACTCAGTATGGACATTACTGTTAGTTATATGTATGCCCTAGAGGCCATTACTGTACATATGATGTATATTGTAATGGATGCTTGGACATATATAGGGAGGACTTTCTTGCTCGACATGATAGTATGCTATCTGGTTGTACTTTATCTTAACATGTACTCTGATTGTCTCTATGTTACATGTTGATAAAGACTTTAGGATATGTACTCGACTACTGGGACTATGATGAGATCATACTAGTGGGGCCACGGTAGTCGACACGTACATCCTATAACTGTTCCTAGTCAAGGGTGTATCGAGACAGGGCATCGATGCACCAGTGTAGACTAGCGTATATGCATCTTGACCCATATGATGGGCGATGGATGATCCCATATCCATCGGTGTTTGACATCAAGGATGGTGTACGGGTGCTCAGTAGAGACTGGGTACACTGGACGGACTCGCCGAGAACTCCCAGATGGTATTATACCTCACGTCAGATGGCAGTTCTCCAGTGACACTGGTACAGAGTAGTCTGTTGACCTGAGATCGTCATAGAGTCTTGTGTGATTCCCACTGTGCTTTGATTTCCATCATACCACGTCTAAGAGGGCATGCAAAAAGGTGGCTTTTGGGTACAGTCCCGAATCACATGAAGGCAATGAGCGATAGGAGGGGATTCGTCTCTTCCGGTATAGGGAGTTGATGTTGCACTGTGTCCGATTGGCTATAACTGGAAATCCCTGGCCAGGGTTGCTGAGATTTACTGGTAAGTGTTATCAGTAGTTTCTCGAACTGTTATAGACCTCATATCGACACGACTTATCGAGCTACTGGGGTCTGACGTTTACCACCCCTAGGCGAGATATGCGACATATCAGACGACGAGACCGGACTGTATGGGAGTGTTACTGATTGGATTCATAAGAGATTGTACAGGCTTGCTTGTTGATCTTCTGATCGCTCAATACCTGGGTGGCTGTTACGTTTAGCTGACCGCTTGCAGCTTGTGGGTGTTTGATATGATCATCACCTACTGCCGGCGTATTGACGATTCTTTAGAGTCCTACACAGAGGTTTCTTGGCTCAGGAAAAACGGAGTAGGAGCACATATGTGATATGTGTGGGACCGAGGATAATGCGGTATGTGATGCCGTATTGGATTCTCGCGATATGAGATATCGGCCGGGTATATGTGATATCGCCGGGTCATCGTATTAGTCGGTTATATGCGATATAGCCGGATTATCGGATCAAGTGTTGATTCGATAATTTAATGTATAATAATATATATGATATATTAAATTACATTAACTAATATTAGCTCACTAAAAGATTCATTTTCTCACGGGATAATACATTGATATATATGCGATATATGTTAATTGTATTATTTTCTATTGTTACAAAATATATTGTATATATGATATATAATATTGTAACATGTTAGGGTTATAAATTTAACAATGGTTTAGGGTTTAAACTTAGTTAGGGTTTGGATTAGGGTTAGCTTTTGCATGAAGCTTCCATGAAGCTTTGACTTTGTGTTTTGCTTGATATTTTGTGAAGATATTATGTTAACCCAATCCAAACCATTAACTCTAGTTAATTCTCTACAAAGGTTAACTCCTTCATGCTTAACCCTTGGTTAGATTTGTAACCACTACAATAATTCATTATTCATCACAAAAGGATTCTATCATTTTCTTCCTTGAGTTCCTTCTTGGAAAAAGCTTTCTAGCTTTTTGCTAAGTGATGAAAGTGAGTGAGAATACGAAAACAAAAGAGAGCAAAAATCCTACTTCATCATTCTCATCTATCCTTGCCCTTTAGATGAGAGTGTTCACTTTATTTGGTGAGTGTTAGCTTGTGTTAATGAAACTTCAAGGTAGATCATCTTTGTATCGAAGATCGGAAGCAAGCTTGCATCTTTCTCTTCGTGGAACCTCTCGAGAGTCTGGAACACGATGATCGCAGTGAAGAGACCTCAACACGGAGCTTATGAAGTGAAGGACCAGATCTACAAAGGTTTTAATCCCTCTCACTTAGTGTTAAAGTGTTTAACATGCTAGTTTTCGCATAAACTCTAGTTTAAAGATCCGGCTTTGGGTTGTTCGGCACGGCTAAATTTTAAATCGGGTATGGTTGATGCCTCGTAGACCCTTGTGCGTGTGCCTAGCAACCCTAAAATTATGAGTATTTAGTGATGCCATTCGGAGTCACGAATGCACCGGCGATATTTATGGACTTGATGAACCGAATCTTTTCACCGTTCTTGGACCAGTTTATAGTGGTGTTCATCGATGATATTCTGGTCTACTCAAAGAGCATTGAAGAGCATGCAGAACATTTGAATATCGCATTGCAGACATTGAGGAAAGAAAGATTATATGCAAAGATGAGCAAGTGCGAGTTTTGGCTTGAAGAAGTGAAGTTCTTGGGGCATGTCGTATCTGGAAGTGGAATCGCCGTTGATCCTGAGAAGATTGCAGCAGTTCAAGATTGGACGATTCCGAAGAACGTAGTGGAGATCAGAAGCTTTCTTAGACTTGCCGGGTATTACATAAGGTTCGTGGAGAATTTTACCCGTTTGACTGAGCCTTTGACCAAGCTCACGCGCAAGGAAGTACCGTTCGTATGGACGGATAAATGTGCGTCAGCTTTTGAGGCGTTGAACCAGAGATTGATAACCGCTCCTATTTTGACCGTATCAGACAGTTCCGGAGGATTGGTGATTCACAGCGACGCATCTAGGAAAGGTTTGGGATGTGTTTTGATACATCATGGGAAGGTTATAGCTTACGCATCGAGACAGTTGAAGACCCAGGAGAAGAATTACCCAACTCATGATTTGGAGCTAGAAGCAGTGAATTTCGCTTTGAAGATTTGGAGACACTACTTATTGGGCGAAAGAGTCGAAGTATTCACCGATCAAAAAAGCCTAAAGTACGTGTTAACACTAAAGGGCTTAACATGAGGCAGCGTAGATAGTTGGAGATGATGGCCGACTACGATCTTGATCTTAAGTACCATTCGGGGAAGTTAATGTAATGACGGATGCGCTTAGTCGGTTGCCAGCAGTTCGGATGTCGACTGCACGGAAGGAATTTATCGAAGATTTTCGGAGATTCGAGTTGGAGATCGTGCTACCACATCCTTCGGGATAGTTGATGCAGCTGCAAGTACAGCCGTCGTTGATTGAGAGTATTAAAGCAGAGCACATGATCCAAGATTGCAGAAGTTTCGAGAACAGGTTGAAGCTGGACTTCGAACGGACTTGTTAATTCATGAAGATGGTTCGTTGCGATTTGGTAGCCATTTGTGTGTGCCGAAAGGAGATATTCGAGAAGCAGTTATGAAGGAGACACACAGTTCCGCATATTCCGTACATCCAGGAGGCACGAAGATGTACCGCGATCTACGACAGCATTTCTGGTGGAAAGGCATGAAAAGGGAGATTGCTCGTTTTGTAGCGAAGTGCTTGGTGTGTCAGCAAGTTAAGGCTGAACATCAAAGGGTTGCTGGTTTATTGCAACCACTTCCGATTCCTCAATGGAAGTGGGAACATATAACCATGGATTTCGTGACAGCTTTACCGCGGAGTCCAAAGGGCAACAATGCAATTTAGGTGATTGTTGATCGATTGACCAATGCAGCTCATTTCATTTTGTTTCGAGTTGGTCAATCAACGGAAGCGTTGGCAGAATGGTACATGCAGAAGATTGTGAGATTGCATGGAGTACCGGTAAGAATTGTGTCCGACCGTGACACCCGATTTTTATCGCACTTCTGAAGGAGTTTACAGGAAAGTTTGGGGACTCGATTGAAATTTAGCACAGCTTATCATCGTCAGACAGATGGCCAGTCGGAGAGAACGGTCCAAACTCTTCAAGACATGTTAAGAGCTTACATGTTAGACTTCAAGGGTTCATGGGAGGATCATCTACACTTGGTGGAGTTTTCTTACAACAATAGTTTTCAGGTGACTATTCAGATGGCTCTATTCGAAGTATTGTATGGTCGCAAGTGTCGTTCACCTGTTTGTTGGGACGATGTTGGAGAACGAAAATTGTTGAGACCGAATTTGATCGCGCAAACAGTTGAGAAGGTTAATACCATCCGAAATCACATGAATGCAGCATAAGATCGATAGAAGAGTTGGGCCGACACATCGAGAAGGCCTCTAGAGTTCGCTGTTGGTGATCTGGTATTCTTGAAGATATCGCCGACTAGAGGAGTGATTCGTTTTAGGGGTCGAGGCAAGTTTAGTCCTCGATTCGTGGGGCCTTTCGAGATTTTGGAACATGTTGGAGAAGTGGCATATCGATTGGCTTTACCATAATTTTTGGCGAATGTTCATAGCGTGTTTCATGTATCTCAACTCCGTATTATGTTCGAGATGAAACACACGTGCTAGATCATTTGGAGCTGACTGTTAGAGAGGATTTAATCTTTGAGGAACGACCGATGTCGATTGTTGATCGAAGAGAAAAGGTCCTTAAGAACAAGATTATCCCTCTCGTACTTATTTCTTGGGGAAATCGCTCGCACGGAGAATCGACTTGGGAACGAGAAGACGAGATTCAACAGAAGTTTCCACACTTATTCTTATAGATTCTTGATTGTTTATCTTTTCTTGTCTTGGGGATTTCGAGGACGAAATTCTTTTTGTAGTTGGGTATAATGTAACACCCTAGTTCATTTATACCAATTCTAGTATTTCTTTATTTATGGTATTTTCCTGATTTATTGTGTCTTGGGTGCGAATAGTGTATTTGACATCTGTATTTGCATCCGACCCGACCCGTATGCTTGAAACCTGTTTTGATTCATGTTTATGGTTTATCCTGACTTGTTACATAGACATGTGCACTTTCATGAATGTTCCATACTCGCATTTTATCTAGCAATTGCATTTTATAATATAACATTTTAAGTCACATAAAATATTTTAAAAATACATTTCATGGCTTGCATGACACCTATAACCCCGTGGTAGCATCCACGCATCTTGTTCTTATCCTGTTCAGTAAAACGGGCTTGTTTGGATGGCTGCGTACACGTGCGTGCATCCGTTCTTAGGGTATGCATTTTTCGTTACCCGGATATCCAATTTTAATTTTGGTCGACATGTATATTTTTCGTATTTTAAAACTAAATTTTAGACCCGACCCGGGCATATTTTGAACTATTTTTGTATTTAGCAGAATAACAAATTTTATTTATATAATATTAATTTTATAAACTGATACAAATTAAAATTTAGTTAACTAATAAAAGATTTTTTTAAATTTAAATCTAAACTAATTTCCTAACAAACTAACAACCCCTTTCTGTCTCTCTCTCTCGTAACTCTCTCTCTCATCTGCATAGCATATATATATATTATTTATTTATTTTTTTCTTTCTTTATTTAATACACAGCCTCTTCTTCTTACTTCTTCTTCTTCTTTCTTCTTTCTTTTTCTTGATCTTATTTCTTGATTCCGGTGATCACCGCCGGAGCCGTGCTCGTCGCTGACGATCCGACTGATCTAGTGAACGTACCTTGCCTGTGTGATCACCCTCTTTCCTTACCTGGACCCGTACCGCGTGCCGCGTGTGTGTTGCGACGATTTACCGACGTCGGACGTACCGTGCGTATCCGTCGCGTGATTCGATCGAGGCAAGTTAATCTTGCTACATGCTATACTACTATATTCTATATCCATTTGAATAATAACATCACATAATGATAAGTTATGCATCCCACATTATCATTTTGCATGTTTCAACGTTTTCGGATATCCGTATGCATCCGTACAAGTTATTTCATATCTAGTGCATGCAAATTCATCTTGATACATGCTAGATTACAATATACTGCACCCAATTGAATAATAACATTTCATATTGTTTAATTGTACATCCCACATTTACCAGTTTATCATTTTACGGTTATATGACATCCGTATGCATCCATATCAGTATTTACATAAGTATTCGCATGCTAAATTATCTTTATACATGCTAGGTATAGTATTATGCATCCATATGAGTAAAATATTACCCGTTCATCCCATTGTACATCCATACTAAAGTTTTACTGTTTTCGGATTGCCGTTTGCATCCATATCATTTAAAATATATATCGTCATAATATTTCTTATTATTAACTTTAATTAGTTTATAATCTGTATTTTATAATTTTATACAAAATATAGTTTGAAAATATTATAGTTTACACATGAAACGTTGTTGCAAAGCGGATACAACAAATCTGAAATTTACTGTACAGCTTACCTTATAAAATTCATTATAAATCATAAAAAAATTATTAGTATACGTTCTTTTATTCGTTACGAAGATAATTCATAATACTATAACTCTATGAAATATTTACTAGCAAAATAAACTGTTTAAATAACGTAAAATGCAAATGAAAATATCTCTAAACTGCTGTCCAGGGAAATTCCAGCAGCAAACTTTCAACTTCGAATGTTCATAGATTTTTGTAGGAACAACCTGATATACTTCAACTTATAAAAATGAAAACCTTATTGAATTATCTTTATTTTGGTATAAGACACGTCCCTTTTGGAAAACGTTTGTTATTTTTAAGCTATTTTACAAATCAGGGTGACGCTGAATTTCTGAACGGAACTTTCTTGTGCATGGTTAATCAATACCACTTTTATAGTTATTAATTGTTTTGAATATATTATCCATGTTAATATTATTATATCAATATCTATTTAATAAATAATAGTGCTTGTGTTTTAATATTCAGCAAATTTTACCGATTTACAGTTTTATAGTATCCGTCTGTATCCGTACGGTTTATTACATATTGTTGTTATATCGACACCCCATGCTTGATATTGTACACCTTATATAGTCATGATGTAACCCCTGATCGATATTTATGCATCCATGCTTTTATTGTACATTCGTACTTTCACCCTGATTCAATATTTACTACAGTTTGATTATGAGCACCTGTTTGATACCTGTGCCCTACTTGACATGACTTGATATATCACTACTTGACATGTTACCTGGTCCTTTTTCTAATGCCGACAATCCTGACATGTTGTCCCGATGGACATATCCTATTGTCTGTATAGACAAACTTGTTTCTGCTTGATCATGTGTTGGCATTAGTCTCAGATTTATCAATACCTGACTTGAACACATAATTTGGGGGTATGGGGAAATCAAGAACGTAACTGAACGTAACTCAAAGGGCTATTACATCATGTTACCATGGTCCCGTGGGGGTATGAACAGGACATAGACTCACAGTCTATCATATCATTTTACCGTGGTCCCGTAGGGAATGAACGAGGTATAGACCGATGGGTTACGATGAGGATTACATTAATTGATTTTGAATAATTTTAGAGTAGATAACCCTATAGCACAGTTTAGACTACTCACTGCACTTCACCTGTTTATATCATGTTCACTGATCATTATTCATGTTACTATTTACTTTTTACTGATGACTTGTTGATGTTCATACTTCATGCTTGCATATTTCATTACATCCTGCTTGCTTAGAATTATTGATATTATGACGCACTGACGTTTGGGTTTTGTATGGCCCAGATCCCTTATCTTTATCGCAGGCTGTCCAGGAGTATTTTGATCAACAGGCCAAGCAGTGAGGACCTGTTAGTATTTTAGTTTAGTTTTCCTTTCAGTATTTTTCATTCCTGTCGTGAGCCCGTATTTTGGGACGTACATTCCAGATTATTATTTTATTGGATCTTTTGCTTCTGCATTATTTTATTTCTTGACTCGTTATTCTGGCTTATGGACATGTATTAGATAGTTTAATACTGTTCTTGATATCTCTACAGCCGTAATGTGACTGTGGAGGGATATTTCCTATTCACAGGTAGCATGGTTGGCTCTGTCACGTGCCGATCTTAGCGCACTCTGGGAAGCGGGGCGTGACAACTTTATACATCTAGTGTCATGCTACCCTAAAACTCATACCTATTCTATTGCAACCACATATCTATAAGTCGTGATTCACATTCACTTTTTATATCCCTAAAGTTTTCATCTCATATCTCAATATATATATATATATATATATATATTCAATCATTAATATCATCTCTAATTATCCTTTAAACTATATCCCTAGTTTCCTAATCTAGGTTTCTACGACTGTTTCCTATGAATCGGTTTCCATTTATAATTTGCAGGGGTGCTATACGCCATCCACCCGACTTCCCCCATAGTTATAGATCTACCCACCTTGCTCCTTTCTTACCGAAGTCGATGAAGCCAGGCTCCGTCGTCTCGAAATCCACGCGAAGGTACCTACAATACATACATAGTTGCAATAGCATTAAAATCAAGTGCAGAAAAAAATACGGCACACGGATCGCCTATAGGTTAGACCCTATAGCCCACACATGCAAAACCAACTAATCATCCCTTGTTGTTGATGTAAAACATCCAACAACCAAATACCGATCCAAATATCAAAACCTAGCATTCAAAATACGGAAAACATAACCAAAAATCACACCAATGTGCTCCCAGATTTTGACTCAGGTCAAATGGAGCAAAACAAACAAGTATAGGGTGTTGTATATAGAGTGTGTGAGCTACTGGAACAACCTAGACCCAATCCCCCTCAAAGTGGCCGGCCACATAGCCCAAAAATCCACCCACCTCGGGCATTTATGCTCAGAATTGGTTCATGCTTGTAGGGTGGCCTCCTATTGGTCCAGTTTGGTCTCTAGAGTTATTTGTTTAACTCAAAAACTTCCCGGGTCGCTCCAGATTCACTGTAGGCACACCAAACCTCACAAAACCGACATGGGTGAAATCCTAAATCCGTATTCTTTGTTCTAAGCCAATGTAAACACTACTCAAGTCTTGTAACAGCCACTAACCTTCACCAATTCTACACATTTACCCAAACCCTTTTCTTGAATTTCCAAACTCACAAACCTATTCGTAAACAAATTCTAAACTAAACTAGAATGCCAGGAAAACTTAAAACTAAACTAAGTGAAGGAATTATACCTCATTTGGGCAACCCAAGAAAAACCTTAGCGGTCCCAAGTCATCAAAATCCAATTTTTCTTGGTCCAAACTGTAGAGGATGAAGTGGGGATCATCTTTAATGAAGGGAGTATAGTGTTTTGATGAAGATTTTGAGATGGTTTCTTGGAGTGAAGGTGGAGGGAAGCTTGAGGAGGAAGGAGGTGAAGAAAGAAATGGGGAGGAGTTATGGTGGCTGCCCTCTCTCTCTCTTCCTATTATTCTCACCCTCACTCTCACTCTTTTACTCTTTTACCCTTTCTCATTTTCTTTTCTTTTTATTTTTAAAACCAAATCACATAATACCCCCAAAACAACATAAGAAATAATATGTAATCAAATGCGACATGACACGGTGCACTAACCATGGAAAACTGTAGAAACACGGATTTGGCTTAATCGCGATTAGCAGTGCACTAATCGGGTTTTTATTTAAACTGCATAAAATAAATTTTAAAAATGCCAAATCCGATAAATATATTTTTAAATGGATAAATCATTTTAATCTCCAATTATTTCACAATTATCGGTATATATTTATACCTTTTTACGAAAACCCTAATTTCGCAAATCGGGTAGTTTTCGCGAAATATATTATTTTAATATTAAATTTCAAAAATAATCTTTTATATTTTCTGAAATGTTACACTTGTCTCAAAGGTAAAATGACTAATACTCCATTTACTAGAAACAGAGAAAGAGTTAGTGAACTCTTGGGACGCATAGATGCTGATGTATACGGTCCTATGTCTACAAATGCCATGTTTGGTTCTTGGTACTTCATTACATTCATCGACTATCTCTCAAGATTCGGACATGTGTTCCTGTTGAAACATGAGTCTGAAACTTTTGAGAAATTCAAGGAATATAAGCTTGAACTTGTGAACCAGACGGGTGAAAGTATTAAAGTCCTTCTATGTGATCGAGGAGGAGAATACTTGCGCATGGAGTTCCTGAAGTTTCTAAAAGGTGAATGTGATTCTCTCTCAGCTTACTCCTTCGAGTACACCACAACACAACGGTGTATCGGGATGGAGGTATCACACCCTATGAGATATAGTGCGCTTTATGCCGAGTTACCTGTTTTCTTTTGGGAGTTATGCACTTGAGAAGTTGCATACCTATTGAATGGGGTTCCTGTCACGTCCCGAAAGTACGGAATATGACCAGCACTTAAACTACGAACGTCTCGAGGCGTACGTAATCTAAGTAAGCCGAAAACCCAGAAATCCAAACCAAGAAAGGTAGTAGAGTGAAGGAAAACTAATTTAAAACAAGTAGTTTTAATAGCATAAGCCGAATTATGCAGTTTAAAAAAAACATCAAATATTTCCCGAAAATTTCGACAGAGTCTCCTTTGTAAATACTGGCTCCCAAACGGGATACAACATGAATAGTATACGAAATCAATAAAAAGGCATTCCCAAGCGGGAGCTAGCTCTTCGTCAATCGACGGTCACAACCACACAAGCAATATAATATACAACGCCAACGGCGATGATCAAAATTCAAAAGGAAACTCAAAACCACAAGAAAACCACAGAAATAAAACGCGCGACTCTAAGGTCGAAGGAATAACATCACTGGTCTCTATCTCAAAAATAAATACATGTTTGGTTGATGGAACTTCTAGATACAACAGAGTAATAATATACAAGTTATATAATGGGGGCTACGATACAAGTAAACCCACCTACTAGCAAATCACCCGAAGGAAACTATGCCCGCAAGCCGTAATAAAACCTGTACGGCAAACCTGCAAGAAACTGGGGCACAACGGGGGTGAGTTGCCAACTCGTGAATAGAAAAACATCTACGGAAAGAAATCGCATAAATAACGCAACCTAGGTCAATGATCATAACATATCCTCAAATATATGTATAACATGCAGCCTATAACAATGATTAGGGTAAATATCTAACCCGAGTGTGATCTCATGTGCCCGTGTCAGTGCCTCAGATAGTAATATATCATATGAATGAGGTATGAATGCATGGAACAGAATGCATGTACTTACGAAAACTGCTTTCATAAATCAGTGAGTTTTTTGTAATTTAAAAGTGAGGTACCATAAATGAAATCAGCATAAAACAGTGCCCAGCATCGACACAAAACAAGTGTCCAAATATCTCGATATCTCTGTATCACAATCTCTGTATCTCAATATCTCAAAATCTCAATCACAATATCTAGGGCGCCGTCAATCCAGACCGGCCCCTACCATCCATCTCAAGACCACGACGGTATCCTCCGGATATCCGACGCGTCGGGTAATATCACCGGTCGGTAGTGCTCCCCTGCCGGGCTCAACGTCAACAACACATTCCTCTTGCCCCGGGGTACCGCACCGGGCCCACCATGTACCTGAAACGGTTCCTCCACTCTTCGAATCGGGTCTCGAAATCCATCAGCAAACTCATGGTGGACGACTCATACATCATGGAAAAACCGCACTTTTTATTTTAAAAGAGAGAAAAGGTTTATTTATGTTTTTGCGGTTTTCCTCCAAATCCAGAAAATCTCATGGAAATCTGAATCCAAAACCTCAATAACACGTAAAATAGTGAATATATGCATGAGAATCCATGAATGCGGCATAACAATGAATAACAGTATGCATGAATTAGCAGGTAATAACTACAATGTCTAAACTAACATATAAGGCAAGTACACTAATATTATGTCAAACTACTAGCTATCAAGCTAAGTTAAGCAATAATATTTTCTAAGGTGTACGTGACATGGCAATTACCGATGAAGATGTGTGTGAGCCGGCAAGTAAGTGTATGTGGTACATACGCATCATCGGTAATGGTGCTGGTGTCCTAACAGCATGATATCAATAATGGAGTATGAAACATAATATAAGCATGCGATGCGAAGCGAACCATAATAATGAGCGGGAGCTGAATACTAGACGCAACTATAACTAATCTGCATTAATCTAATATAAGTCCTACAAATGGTGCCTTTTGAAATAACACGAATCATGGGGTTTTGAAAATAGGGGCTACGGTGTTTTTATGAAAAGATACGTCTTTTGAAATATCCGTAGGATCCCTTGGGCTGTCTTTTAAAATACCCATGATTCGTTAGTTTTTGAAATAGGTAAGAATCGAATCTAATCTAACAACTAAACTAAACTAAAGGGCTAAGCTAACAAGCTGGACTACAGGTAAGGAAACCGCCTAACATCCGAGTCGATACATATACATATTTGTATATATATTAGTCGGTGATCCCGCCTCAATAATATCATATCCGATACCATATCTATAATCAGACATCCCAAGTCAAGAGTGCGGATCAATCATCAAAATATAGCTCGTACGTAAATCCGTCGTACGGCATCCCCAAATCTGGGTACGGGTCAATATCACATTCATCATACTATTCACCTGGTATCCTCTTTATCAAATATCATGATCGGGGTACTGATCTACATCTAGTACAATACTGATACCGTCTAAGTATGCATGCACGTGTGTGAAACACTACGTCAAGGACCCGCTACAACGTCATGTCGTATCTCAAATACGAACCCTGCTATATCACCGATCTCACGGCCTCAAATCAAATCTCATCGACTCATCTTAGATCCCAAGTACTATCCTTATTACCCTATGTTAACACATAGTCCCGTACCCATGTGAACACATAACTATAAAGAATCCCATGAGCACATATAAATAGGAATGTATGCAAGTATGTATGTGTGTATGTGTAGTGCAACACTACCCTAGGGTTCGCAACACTAAAATAATCCAACACACCAAAATCCATCCTAAACATCGTTATTAATCCCAAATAACATATAAAAATTGTTGGTGTGTATACGCATCCGTATACACCACCACGGACTGCGGGGGTGCTATATGCCATCCACCCGACTTCTCCCCGTAGATATAAATCTACTCACCTGGTCCTCACTCGCCGGTGCCGACGTCGCCACACGCTTGCTTGTCGTCTCGAAGTCCACATGGGGTACCTATATATCATAACGCACCATATCGCATTAAAATCCGACTGATGACCAAAACGACACACGAACCCCACATAGGTCAAAACCTATGGTTGCTTCCACAAATCAACCCAAAATCCATCGACGTCGGTGTACAAACGCCAGACCATCGAGAAAAACCCAAATACACTCATTTGCACATTCACGAACACAAATTTTAATATAAAATAGGTTAAAACTCACAAAAACCCCAAATTCACTTTAAAAGCCGTTTTTCCGAAAATCTAACAAGCAAAATTACCCGTTTTAGTACAAAACTCGACGTTTAAACAATTCTAGCGGCCATAATACTTATTAAATAACTTAAATAATCCATACAAACCATTCCCACGATTTAATTTCACCAAACCACATACGTTCAAAAAAACTAGTTTGCAAAAATACCGACTTTAACTCTTTTTAAAGTAAAATTCACAATTTTACAAATAAGCTTGGTTTTGCATGGTCCAAAGGCATTAAACCACTTATTATAATACTAATAATGACACGAAACCATAATTATATTTTAATCTAAGACATTCAATAATTTTCCAAAAATCTAGTAAGTAAAATAGCTTAAATATTACAATTTCAACTTAACAATTTACAACTAACAATTTGATTATGTTTCACATTCCACAAAAAGAAGAATCCCACTTGCAACCATAATCATACAACAAAACCCTAACTATAATCCAAAACCATCCACTTGAATTTCTAAACTTGAATTCAAAACCCCTTTATTTATATTTTTTTAAACACCTAAACAAGTTTGCTTTAAACATACAACTAACAATTAACAAATATGGAAGAATTTTTATACCTCATGATCAAGAGATCATCATGAAGATCATGGCCTCCAAAATGCCAAATTTCTTCCAAGATCCATGCTAGCTTGGGCAAAGAAATAATGGGTAGAGATTGGATTTTGTTTTTGTGGGATTTTTGACTTGGATTTTTGGTGGAATTTTGTGGTTTTGCAATGAAATAGAGAAGAATCAAGAGGGGCTGTTTGAGTGCAGGTTTCGGCCAAAAATTTGTGAGGATTGGGTGAGGGAGGAGAGAGAGTGAGGTGGGGAAAGATAAATCTAGTCAAAGTCCACTCAATTTCTATCATTTTCTATTCTATTCTTTTCTTTTCTTTCTTTTCTTTGAAATTCAAGTGGGGAAAAGTGATGGGGCTGCTGAATTCAATCAAGGAAAGAACTAAATGGGGGTGTGTGAGTGTGGGTATGGGTGTGGGGTGATGAAAAATGATAAATACAATACCCCAAACATCCATTTACTCTAAAAAAAGCCTTTTTTCTTCAATAATTTCTAAACCGTTTTGACAAACGATTTCATTTCAAAAACCACATGATAAAATTTTGTTTAATGTATTATGATGCACAAAATTTGTTTCAACTCATTCCAATTTGTAATTTTTCCTAATTAAATATATTAGTGACGGCTTAAAATAATATTAAAATAATTAATTTCGGAAAATTTTTCTGAAAATTTGAAATTTCACCAGTGGCTCAATAAACACCAAATACTAGCAATTTCATAGCTAGAATATGTATATTTAATTTTATAATAAAGATATTTGTATTTTAACTTTTTACCGAAAACCCCCTTATTTTACCGATTTTTTCGAAATTTCACCGAAACGATTTTCAAAACGTTACAATCTTCCCCCCTTAAAGAAATTCGGTCCCCGAATTTAAATTAAACCCCCCCCCCAATACTAAAATATTTCAGCCAAAACCATCAAATCGCCGGAGCTCCGAAATCATAAATACATAAAACGCATCATAGCGTAATGCATGCGCATGAGTAATGAGGAGATAACTCGAAATCAAAACTCCGTCAAGTATCCCGCAATCATCGGAGTAAAGGTGAATACACAAATGCCAAATCCAAAGAAAGACTAATATGCTATAAATCGGAACTATACATGTAAACATCAGGAGGAAATGCATGCCAAATCTTTTAAGTTGCTATGCAATGCACATAACACTGCACAGTGGCGGACGTCTATCATAGGAAAATAACTATATACATATATACCTTTGTTTGAAATGTACGTTCCGCCGTTTTGGGAAACAATTTAGAAGGGTTTCCCTATTTTAAACGTTTCATGTCATATCAGACACGTAGGTAAATACTGAGACTATAGCTCGCTTTTTGGAATTCCCTTCGATAGCTATCAATGTATGCCAAATACATTCAGGTACTGTCCTATGACTAGTCCTGCTTAGTACGAAAACACATCGCAATTATCATAAAAAAAAATGTACTGCTGTATAAGAAATCAATCCCAAAATACGCGTATGAATACTACATGCGTCTGGTGTGCACGACAATCAAAATCCATATACATGCCATATAAATGCACAGAAACAAGATCTAAGTGCATCGGGTGTGCACGAAACATCTGTCGTAGGTAACATGTGTGCCTGACAGCAAAATCAGGTGCATCTGACATGCATGAAAAATCTCGATTTAGTGCATCTGGTGTGCACCAAAATCACACTTCAAAACATGCGCCCAACATGCGCGAAAATCCAAATCAGGTGCATCCATTGTGCACGAAATCATGAAATCCAATATCAAGTGCCGAATATACGCAAAATACAATCAAGTGCACAAGGTGCACAAAACAAATATCGAACATCACCATCGAAATCGAAGTCCAGGGCATCTAAATGCACAACATACGTAACACTGCACCGCAAGCATATATGAACTATACCGAGTGCAAAAACCAAATCGTGTGCGTATATACGCACAAATCAACTCAACTGTATGAAATCCATATAATCACAAACATGAGAAACCAAAGCACGAAAACGATATCAAGTGCAACACTATGCAAAGATCGTAAATCCTCAATCATCAAAATCAAATCATGCGAATAAATCACCCAAAACATCGAAATCAATAATGGCGGAATAGTACTGCTTAAGTGCATCCTCTAAGAATCTCGGGCCAACTGTCGCGGTCACTAGTGGGATGTCTCGTCGATGATCGTGAAATCTGGCCTGCTGGTGTGCGTAACAATGACTACTCCTGGGTCAAGGTCTTCACTGTGAATTACCAATCTCTCGGTCCATCGGCTCATCGGCCCTATCAGATGTGCTAACGGGGATGATCCAGTTCTGGCACTTCTCTGGTCATCTCTCGGTCAATCATCGCGACCACTCGTAAGACAGCATATCACCGGCGTCGGCCTCTGGCTCTCTGAATGTACATGACACATCTGATCCTGGGTGCAAGTATCATTGAGCAGTGTCCTGGAAGGAATCCTGCTCACGGTCTCTTCCATGTCTCGTCTCTGCCAGCTGTCCGGAAGTCATCGTCCTTTCCTATATCTGCATCTTGCTCTGGAACGACTGCATACTCATCGCGACTCCTTCTGGAAGGTAAATCCAAGTACCATGCCTCGGCATGCGCATCGCATCTCTGATATCGGCGGAGTGGAACGTCATCTCATCTAGATCTGGTACGAACCTCTTACTTCACTTTTCTCTAATGTCGTCTGCTTTGGACTCGTCTCGTCGCGGCTGCATGGACTGAGCTCCAACGGCTATCCTCGTATCGGGAGTCTCCCAAGAAATGCATCTCACCACCTAGCATCCGAATTAAGTCGAACTATCCAATCGATTGTCAAAACCTCATAATCCCCTAAGGGCTCAACATCTTGGGTATAGTTTAATAGTATCGAGTACATACCACAGCATCGGTGGTCCAGCCGTAGAAGGGCAAACCCAAGCCTCACTAATGGCGCCGTAGAACTGCCGCAAACCCGAAGGTTCAAAGGCTTTCACACGGTCATTAAGTCGAGTTAGGGTTTCATTCTTCTAGAGGGTCCATAGAATTGCCTGCATGCCCTTCCGAATACTTTAAACTTGGAATAATAGGTTTTTGACATTCGATCGTCTCTGTCGACTCCCAACGTCTCCGTGTGAAGTCGTCTCTAGCTGGAATCAATCTATCTGATGTCCTCTCATCGGGTAGGCGAACGAACCACATGTCCTAGTCATTCATCCTCGGATGACTAGCGACCTTCTATCATCTCTTAGTACAACCTGTACTGCAATAGCTCCAACATATGGGGCGATATCTCGTCGCTCGCAGCAACAACTGGCTCACTCGTCTGCACGCTGAACAGTGCCTCAATCATCATGAGTAAGCAATACACCAACGGTCATCAAAATCTGGCTGGCCTCTATCATTGGCTCAATCCTCTAGTGTCGATCAGCACATCCGAGTAACCTCATAAAGGCGATCCGCCAAACGCTCATGGTGCGGAAACACAGTAAAAAGACACATCTCCGCAATCGTGTGTCGCCGGAATTTCGCCCTGGTCAGTCATCGTTCGTGACGAGCTCGTGCTGACCGCAACTCTAGCTGTAGCTCTCCCTGCCCGTAATCGTGGCAGCAGAATCATAACTGGTACTGATGAGGCTAGATCGGAATGAATATAATACTGAGCAAAGAAATGTACATCCTAAGGCTTCTTAAGTGGAGTAGCGTATCGTAAATATGCCGCGGAACATACCTACGGTACGTCACTCTACTTTAGTCACCTATTCCATCAACCAAGGGTCATCCTACGCTCCGAAGGTAAAACCTAACGCTCTGATACCAACTTTGTCACGTCCCGAAAGTACGGAATATGACCACCACTTAAACTACGAACGTCTCGAGGCGTACGTAATCTAAGTAAGCCGAAAACCCAGAAATCCAAACCAAGAAAGGTAGTAGAGTAAAGGAAAACCAATTTAAAACAAGTAGATTTAATAGCATAAGCCGAATTATGCGGTTTAAAAAAACATCAAATATTTCCCGAAAATTTCGGCAGAGTCTCCTTTGTAAATACTGTCTCCCAAACGGGATACAACATGAATAGTATACGAAATCAATAAAAAGGCATCTCCAAGCGGGAGCTAGCTCTTCGTCAATCGACGGTCACAACCACACAAGCAATATAATATACAACGCCAACGGCGAGGATCAAAATTCAAAAGGAAACTCAAAACCACAAGAAAACCACAGAAATAAAACGCGCGACTCTAAGGTCGAAGGAATAACATCACTGGTCTCTATCTCAAAAATAAATACATGTTTGGTTGATGGAACTTCTAGATACAACAGAGTAATAATATACAAGTTATATAATGGGGGGTACGATACAAGTAAACCCACCTACTAGCAAATCACCCGAAGGAAACTATGCCCGCAAGCCGTAATGAAACCTGTACGGCAAACCTGCAAGAAACTTTGCCAACTCGTGAATAGAAAAACATCTACGGAAAGAAATCGCATAAATAACGCAACCTAGGTCAATGATCATAATATATCCTCAAATATATGTATAACATGCAGCCTATAACAATGATTAGGGTAAATATCTAACCCGAGTGTGATCTCATGTGCCCGTGTCAGTGCCTCAGGTAGCAATATATCATATGAATGAGGTATAAATGCATGGAACAGAATGCATGTACTGACGAAAACTGCTTTCATAAATCGGTGAGATTTCTGTAATTTAAAAGTGAGGTACCATAAATGAAATCAGCATAAAACAGTGCCCAGCATCGACACAAAACAAGTGTCCAAATATCTCGATATCTCTGTATCACAATCTCTGTATCTCAATATCTCAAAATCTCAATCACAATATCTAGGACGCCGTCAATCCAGACCGGCCCCTACCATCCATCTCAAGACCACGACGGCATCCTCCGGATATCCAACGCGTCGGGTAATATCACCGGTCGGTAGAGCTCCCCTGCCGGGCTCAACGTCAACAACACATTCCTCTTGCCCCGGGGTACCGCACCGGGCCCACCATGTACTCAAAACGGTTCCTCCACTCCTCGAATCGGGTCTCGAAATCCATCAGCAAACTCATGGTGGACGACTTATACATCATGGGAAAACCGCACTTTTTATTTTAAAAGAGAGAAAAGATTTATTTATGTTTTTGCGGTTTTCCTCCAAATCCAGAAAATCTCATGGAAATCCGAATCCAAAACCTCAATAACACGTAAAATAGTGAATATATGCATGAGAATCCATGAATGCGGCATAACAATGAATAACAGTATGCATGAAGTAGCAGGTAATAACTACAATGTCTAAACTAACATATAAGGCAAGTACACTAATATTATGTCAAACTACTAGCTATCAAGCTAAGTTAAGAAATAATATTTTCTAAGGTGTACGTGACATGGCAATTACCGATGAAGATGTGTGTGAGCCGGCAAGTAAGTGTACGTGGTACATACGCATCATCGGTAATGGTGCTGGTGTCCTAACAGCATGATATCAATAATGGAGTATGAAACATAATATAAGCATGCGATGCGAAGCGAACCACAATAATGAGCGGGAGCTGAATACTAGACGCAACTATAACTAATCTGCATTAATCTAATATAAGTCCTACAAATGGTGCCTTTTGAAATAACACGAATAATGGGGTTTTGAAAATAGGGGCTACGGTGTTTTTATGAAAAGATACGTCTTTCGAAATATCCGTAAGATCCCTTGGGCTGTCTTTTAAAATACCCACGATTCGTTAGTTTTTGAAATAGGTAAGAATCGAATCTAATCTAACAACTAAACTAAACTAAAGGGCTAAGCTAACAAGCTGGACTACAGGTAAGGAAACCGCCTAACATCCGAGTTGATACATATACATATCTGTATATATATTAGTCGGTGATCCCGCCTCAATAATATCATATCTGATACCATATCTATAATCAGACATCCCAAGTCAAGAGTGCGGATCAATCATCAAAATATAGCTCGTACGTAAATCCGTCGTACGGCATCCCTAAATCTGGGTACGGGTCAATATCACATTCATCATACTATTCACCTGGTATCCTCTTTATCAAATATCATGATCGGGGTACTGATCTACATCTAGTACAATACTGATACCGTCTAAGTATGCATGCACGTGTGTGAAACACTACGTCAAGGACCCGCTACAACGTCATGTCGTATCTCAAATACGAACCCTGCTATATCACCGATCTCACGGCCTCAAATCAAATCTCATCGACTCATCTTAGATCCCAAGTACTATCCTCATTACCCTATGTGAACACATAGTCCCGTACCCATGTGAACACATAACTATAAAGAATCCCATGAGCATATATAAATAGGAATGTATGCAAGTATGTATGTATGTATGTGTAGTGCAACACTACCCTAGGGTTCGCAACACTAAAATAATCCAACACACCAAAATCCATCCTAAACATCGTTATTAATCCCAAATAACATATAAAAATTGTTGGTGTGTATACGCATCCGTATACACCACCACGGACTGCGGGGGTGCTATACGCCATCCACCCGACTTCTCCCCGTAGATATAAATCTACTCACCTGGTCCTCGCTCGCCGGTGCCGACGTCGCCACGCGCTTGCTTGTCGTCTCGAAGTCCACATGGGGTACCTACATATCATAACGCACCATATCGCATTAAAATCCGACTGATGACCAAAACGACACACGAACCCCACATAGGTCAAAACCTATGGTTGCTTCCACAAATCAACCCAAAAACCCTCGACGTCGGTGTACAAATGCCAGACCATCGAGAAAAACCCAAATACACTCATTTGCACATTCACGAACACAAATTTTAATATAAAATTGGTTAAAACTCACAAAAAACCCCAAATTCACTTTAAAAGCCGTTTTTCCGAAATCTAGCAAGCAAAATTACCCGTTTTAGTACAAAACTCGACGTTTAAACAATTCTAGCGGCCATAATACTTATTAAATAACTTAAATAATCCATACAAACCATTCCCACGATTTAATTTCACCAACCACATACGTTCAAAAAAACTAATTTGCAAAAATACCGACTTTAACTCTTTTTAAAGTAAAATTCACAATTTTACAAATAAGCTTGGTTTTGCATGGTCCAAAGGCATTAAAGCACTTATTATAATACTAATAATGACATGAACCCATAATTATATTTTAATCTAAGACATTCAATAATTTTCCAAAAATCTAGTAAGTAAAATAGCTTAAATATTACAATTTCAACTTAACAATTTACAACTAACAATTTGATTATGTTTCACATTCCACAAAAAGAAGAATCCCACTTGCAACCATAATCATACAACAAAACCCTAACTATAATAAAAAACCATCCACTTGAATTTCTAAACTTGAATTCAAAACCCCTTTATTTATATTTTGACTTTTTACCGAAAACCCCCTTATTTTACCGATTTTTTCGAAATTTCACCGAAACGATTTTCAAAACGTTACAGTTCCATCCAGATCAGTGCCTACCACTCCATATGAGATATGGTATGGGAAGAGACCATATCTTAAACGAGTTAAGATATGGGGTTGTCCGGCCTATGTTGAAAAGCAAAATCCGGACAAGCTCGAGGCAAGGTCAGTTCTGTAAGTTTGTTAGGATATCCCAAACATTTGCGAAGGTATATCTTCTAGCTAACTGTGGAACGAAAGGTGTTTTGTTTCTCAGCATGCCACCTGTTTATATCAGATTTTTGCATTTTTATACCGCCCAATTTTTATCACATTGCTTATCGGTAGAGACTCTTGAGCCGTGTTTGCTAGTTAATTGCAGGATACAGGTTCTCAGCTCTAAACAGTGAAATTCATGGAAAAGCACGACAAACTCCGGATTACTGCCAACCACAGATAAAACACGGGTCTCCGCTCTCTATCCGTATGTTGCCGCACACTAGTTTAAGAGACAAAATGACAAATCGATGTCATTTTCATGCATAATGCACAATGTTAACACAAGATCCAACATGTCTACGCGGAGCTCAAGAAAAATCATGGCAAAAGATCCACATCACATCACCTTTTGATCTGCTGAAATTCTGGAAAAATTGTGAAGAGCTTCTGAGAAACAACATATACCACACTGAAGAGTACTGAAAACCAGGAAAACCCACCAAATTTTATGACCTAATTCTCCTAAATGGCCGCGGATCCGCGGCCAATTTATCTTGACAGAATCTCAAATTTTGGGGGTATTTTGGTAACTCTATTTGGGTTCAGAATGTTGCCCTAGGTTCTCTGTTTCCTGCCTATAAATAGCCCAGAACTTGCCAAGCCAAATGTGCTTAATTCTTGTGTAAAATTTTAGGATATATTTTGTAGTTCTTCTTCCTCTTTTCATCTTCTCTCCATTAAAACTTTGTAGTGAGCTTTTTATGAGTGAAGGATGAATAAAAGAGTTCTTTTCCTTATCATGCTTGTCTTGTTATTTTGTTAATTGTAATTGCTTGTAATTTTCATTTGCTAATCTAGTTGTTGTTATTTGTTGTTTGTTTCTTTCTTGTTCTCTTTTTCTTTATCCTTAACAACAATGATGCTTAAGCTTGATCCTTGCCAAGGTGAGGTCTCAAATAGCTAGTTGTAATCTCCTAACCTCTTTCTTTCAATCTTCCTCCTTTTGATCTATTTTCTTTTTCTTGTAATGGGTGAGTAGTTTTCTTACTTGTTAGGGTAGGATAAGGAAATTTTGAGAGAAGGAAATCTCTCTCACTCTTTCCTTACCCAACATCTTAATTCGGACTCCCGTTAATTCAACCACAATCCGCTCCCTCCGGCACCCTATCCTACATGATAGCGGTGATTCCTTAGTGAGACCGGTTGTGGTTGAATTAACCGGAGGTTAAGGTTAAGAGCCAAGAACGGACGGACAAGCACCAAAAGGATGAACTTAAGCGTTGGAAAGCCTAGCTTATACTCGCAAGTTCCTTCCTAGTCGTGCTAATCCCCGTTGTTGCCGATTACCGTAACACCGATATTAAGAGTGGCAACGAAAGAAATGAGCGACTCCTAACTCAAACTAACCTAATCCTAACCCTAACAAGCTCTCTTTATATAACATTTTAGAACGTAGTTAATCTCAAACAAACCTGGACATTTGGACTTAACTCGTTAAAGCACATAGAAAAAGATTCCCATCTCCTTGCGGACGACCCGTACTCAACCGGCTAGCTACAAGCGAAACCGTCTTGATTGCGGTAATTAACTAAGCACGCAAAAGCACTGCTTCCCACTCCATAACCAGTTGGGACGAGTTTGTGAAAGCGTTTCTCAAGAAATTCTATCCGAATCATAAAACCGCGAGGATCCGTAACGAAATCAACCAATTCTCCCAGCTTCCTACTGAACCCTTTTGGAAGTGTTTTGACCGGTATAAAGACCTTCTTGTTCAGTGCCCTCACCATGGTATTGAGAAATGGCAACTTTGCCAAACCTTATACGAGGGCCTGAACCCAGCAACCAAGCAGTTGTTGGAAACCATTTGTCAGGGCCACTTCCTATCGAAATCTGACGAGGAAGCATGGCAATTCTTCGACGACCTTGCGGAACAAACGCTTCAATGGGAGAGCACCAGACCAACTTCTTCTTCTTCTTCCTCCACTTCTACTGGTCAGTCTAGGGTAGAAATTCACCAACTCGATGTCTCTATTGCAATGAAAGCTGAAATGGCTGCAATAAGGAGAAAACTTGAAGCAATAGAGAGCAAATTTTCATCTCCTGCTCCTGCCCCTGTTCTTCCCCTTCGTACCATTTGTGCTTGTTGTTCCGATCCATCTCACTTAACCGAAGAGTGTCTGTACAATCCACCATCTCAAGGACAGGATCAGGTTAATGCTGCATTTCAGTAAAGACCAAGAAATGATCCATACTCTTCCACCTACAATCCCGGTTGGAGGAACCACCCCAATTTCGTCTGGAATCAGAACCAGCATCAATTCCAAGGCAACAATTTCCAGCGGCCCCCTCCTCCGCAACAACAAGCACAATAACAAACTCAACATCAATTTCACCAGCCTTTCCAACCTTTTCAAAATCATACGAACAACTTTGCACCCAACAATTCTTTCCCCAAAACAACTTTGTTCCATCAAACAACGATAAGGTTTTCTCGCTCGAACGAAGTCTGGAGGCGTTTGTAAAGCAATCAACTCAGTCCACCGCCAACATCCAGTCTTCCATTCAGTCCTTGGTGCAACACACTGCCGCTCATGGGCAAAGCATCAAAACCATCGAAGCCCAGATATCACAACTGAATGCGGCCTTAAGCGAGCAAGAGAAGGGGAAGCTTCCGTCCCAGCCACTCCCAAATCCAGGTCACCCACATAATGTACATGTTGCTCTTGAACAACAGAACCATAATGTGAGTGCCGTGACTACATTGAGATCGGGAAGGATGCTGCAAAACAATATTGGCACACGGATCGACGATGACACCCCGTCCGCTCCTTCTTCTTCTTCTTCTTCGTCGTCGTCGTCTTCTGAGCCTATTCTCCATTCTTCAAAAGGCTCTTCCTCTTCTTCTGATCTAAACGGAGCCATTTCTCACTCCACGAAAACACCAGCTCTGGGATCCGTTCCAACTCCACAATCTCCTCCATAAGCATTGGACTCAACCAATTTTAAAAACGTTCCATTTCCAAACCGGTTGAGGTCCAATAAACAATATCCACAAATGGAGAAGATTCTGGAGTTGTTTAAGCAGGTTAATATCAACATTCCCCTTTTAGATGTTGTCCAACAAGTCCCTTCCTACGCGAAAATCTTAAAGGACTTGTGCACGAAAAAGAGGAAATCTCAGGTACCCAAGAAAGTTTTCTTGGCTAGTGCTGTGAGTGATGCTCTTACCCAATCTTTACCTCAAAAACGGAAGGACCCTGGCTGTCCTACGATTTCTATTACCATTGGGGATAAGAACATCAACCGCGCACTATTAGATCTTGGTGCCAGTGTTAACCTGCTTCCGTACTCAGTATATGAGCAACTAGGTGTAGGAGAGCTGAAACCCATACACTGTACTCTCCAAATGGCCGACCGATCAATCACCCATCCTAGGGGTGAGCTAGAGGATGTGTTAATTAAGGTTGGGGACTTCATATTCCCCGTTGACTCCATTGTTTTAGACACACAGCCTGTAGCTAACCCCTGGAATCAAATTCCGGTGATACTCGGTCGCCCATTCCTTGCAAACTCAAATGCGGTGATCAATTGTCAAAATGGTTCGATGAACCTATCTTTTGGAAACATGACAATTGAACTCAACATTTTTAGGTTGGGGAATCAGCCCTCCGAACCTAATGCTCATATACTAGACGTTTGCTCAATCCAGGAGATCACCCCAGAGGAGTGTGAATTCAAGAAGTTTTTGTTCGATCACGACAATCTTAACGCCACTAGTGCGTTTCTCTTCGATCCTGCTGCTGCTTCTGCGCCCGACAATGACTACGAGTGTTTCACTTTCTCGACCGATCTTGGTATGTCTCCCTATCGGCTTGTTTACGGAAAGGCTTTCCACCTTCCTGTGGAAATAGAGCATCGCGCATTTTGGGCGATAAAGGAGCTAAATCTGTCTCTCGAAGATGCGGGCAGCCATCGGAAGCTGCAGTTGAACGAATTGAGCGAGCTTCGGGATGAGGCTTACGAAAACGCGGTTGTCGTTAAGAACCGAACGAAGGTGTTTCACGATAAACACCTTTTGCGCAAAACTTTCGCACCTGGTCAACAGGTGCTGCTTTACGACACCCGACTACATTTCCATCCAGGTAAGCTCAGATCTCGCTGGAAAGGGCCATATTTTGTGTGGAATGTGTATCCGCATGACGCTGTGGATTTGGAGAATCCAAAGGACGGTTCATTTTTCAAAGTAAACGGACACAGAATAAAACCGTACCTTAGCGCCGAACCATCAGAGGAGCTCCTGGTCTTACAGGAGCCGGTTTACCCTGCATAATCTTCCTCTGCCTACCACCAAACTTCCGTTATCCAGCCAAAACAGTAGAAACTGTTTCAAATAAGTTTGGGGGTATGTATATACCATTTTGTATATATATGTGGATATTCTTGTCCGGTGCATATCCATTTTTATTATAAAAACAAAAAAAAATTGTGTATATCTAACCGACAATTTTGACCCTTCAATGATTTATTCATGCAACGACAGTGAGGACACTGTCCAGTTTTAGTTTGGGGGTACGCTCGGTACGCATTTCTAACCTTCGCATTCATATGTATATTTTGCATCTGCATACTAAAATCCATAAAATCCATAAAAATCAGAAAATTTTCTAAAAACATAAAAACTTTTTCGTCAAGTTAGCTAGTGGGAGAACTCAGATTCAACATTTCAACGGTTTTGTTTGATAAGATAAGAATAACTAAATCTTATTTTTAGATTTTGAAAACCTGAAAGATAACTTTCCTTTGAAGTTAACTATAGCTGATATACGTCTTTACATCACACTACACGTATCGTGAGTTTTGGAAATTAGATGACAAGTCTATTATGTCTAAAAACTTTTAAATGGATAAATGATTTTCTGAGGATCAAATAGGTTTGTTCTGAAATAAGTAATAGCAAGAATAGTTTATGAAGTGAAGTGAATATGAAGGGATGTTATTGATGCCTTAATTGGAACTAATTCTGAAAAATAACCCATCTGAAACTTGATTGGAATGATTACACACCTAACCCACTAAACACGTCTTTTATCCAAAAAATAACTGAATTGCCGGTTATATCTCCGTTCGCATTGAATCATCATGATTTTCACGCTAAATTGTCTTTCGTTTTTGGGCCTAGGTAACTTGAGTAATTAAGTCCGCTGGGGTGTCTCTACACCTAATGCCCTAAAGCCAACTGGTTTAGGTGCATTGGCCGAAAGCTCGTTAAGAAGCCTAGAAAGTCCAGATTAAAACAAAATCAAGCAAGTGTTCGCTACGAGTTAAAATTCCTAACGGCTCTTTGTGTGAGAATAATCTTGACAAAAGACAGGTTTTTATAAATAAAAAAAATATTTCTAGCGGAGATATGAAGGTTTTAATCTATGATAAAGACTATTGCACATTCACAGAGGTGTGTATGAAATGAAAACAAGAAAAAGGTGGAGTGAAAAATAAGACCTAGTTTCCTGTAAAGGAAGATAGAAATTCTGAAATTAAAACCTTACTGGAAAACGAAACTTGAAAAATACTTAACTCTTTATAAAACTTATGCGATCCTTTTAAAATTTTTATCTGGGTTTTATTGTGTGACATGATGACTTTAATCGATCCTTCTGGAACTTAACGACACCATTTGCACTGCACGTAAAGACATATAAAATCTTAAGTTAAATAAGAAGCGAGGTGTGAAAAATAAAGGTTCGATAGTCTAGACTTAGGATCATAAAATTGTTATTTTCTGAAACAAAACCTTAGGGTTTGAATCATAGTTATTTCGCAAAACTAGCTTGACCGGAATGTGTGGGTAGTATCCACTTAAAACCCACAGGAGACAACACTCCTCCTACTAGGGACACCTAGAGGTTTAACGACTTGTTGCACATGCTCAGTGCAATCGCGTTCCCTGCGAAAGTGAGATTAGAAATTTTTGTGAATAAATTGGCTTTGCTCGGGACGAGCAAATGATAAGTTTGGGGGTATTTGTTTATATAAGATTTTTGCATTTTTATACCGCCCAATTTTTATCACATTGCTTATCGGTAGGTACTCTTGAGCCGTGTTTGCTAGTTAATTGCAGGATACAGGTTCTCAGCTTTAAACAGTGAAATTCATGGAAAAGCACGACAAACTCCGGATTACTGCCAACCACAGATAAAACACGGGTCTCCGCTCTCTATCCGTATATTGCCGCACACCAGTTTAAGGGACAAAATTGCAAATCGATGTCATTTTCATGCACAAAGCACAATGTCAACACAAGATCCAACATGTCTACGCGGAGCTCAAGAAAAATTATGGCAAAAGATCCACATCACATCACCTTTTGATCTGCTGAAATTCTGGAAAAATTGTGAAGAGCTTCTGAGAAACAACATATACCACACTGAAGAGTACTGAAAACCAGGAAAACCCACCAAATTTTATGACCTAATTCTCCTAAATGGCCGCGGATCCGCAGCATAAGCGCGCTTAGGCCGCGGATCCGTGGCCAATTTATCTTGACAGAATCTCAAATTTTGGGGGTATTTTGGTAACTCTATTTGGGTTCAGAATGTTGCCCTAGGTTCTCTGTTTCCTGCCTATAAATAGCCCAGAACTTGCCAAGCCAAAGGTGCTTAATTCTTGTGTAAAATTTTAGGATATATTTTGTAGTTCTTCTTCCTCTTTTCATCTTCTCTCCATTAAAACTTTGTAGTGAGCTTTTTATGAGTGAAGGATGAATAAAAGAGTTCTTTTCCTTATCATGCTTGTCTTGTTATTTTGTTAGTTGTAATTGCTTGTACTTTTCATTTGCTAATCTAGTTGTTGTTATTTGTTGTTTGTTTCTTTCTTGTTCTCTTTTTCTTTATCCTTAAAAACAATGATGCTTAAGCTTATCCTTGCCAAGGTGAGGTCTCAAATAGCTAGTTGTAATCTCCTAACCTCTTTCTTTCTATCTTCCTCCTTTTGATGTATTTTCTTTTTCTTGTAATGGGTGAGTAGTTTTCTTACTTGTTAGGGTAGGATAAGGAAAGTTTGAGAGAAGGAAATCTCTCTCACTCTTTCCTTGCCCAACATCTTAATTCGGACTCCCGTTAATTCAACCACAATCCGCTCCCTACGGCACCCTATCCTACATGATAGCGGTGATTCCTTAGTGAGACCGGTTGTGGTTGAATTAACCGGAGGTTAAGGCTAAGAGCCAAGAACGGACGGACAAGCACCAAAAGGAAGAACTTAAGCTTTGGAAAGCCTAGCTTATACTTGCAAGTTCCTTCCTAGTCGTGCTAATCCCCGTTGTTGCCGATTACCGTAACACCGATATTAAGAGTGGCAACGAAAGAAGTGAGCGATTCCTAACTCAAACTAACCTAATCCCAACCCTAACAAGCTCTCTTTATATAACATTTTAGCACGTAGTTAATCTCAAACAAACCTGGACATTTGGACTTAACTCGTTAAAGCATATAGAAAAAGATTCCCATCTCCCTGCGGACAACCCTGTAGGGTTACTAGACACACTAACAAGGCTCTACAAGGCATTGACCATGCCCGTTTAAAAAATTTATATGCCTAAAAACCCAAAGCAAGATCTTGTACTAGAGTTTAGGCGAATCTAAAGGCAAGTAAACAACTTTACTCTAAAGGGAACACGAAATACAACCTTTGTAGATCGGTCCTTCACTTCATATGCTCCTTGATGTAGTCCCTTCGCTGCGATCATCCAACTCCCGGACTCTTGGACGACTCCATAAGAAATTGCAACGGTATTGCTCGAAGTCTTCGAGGCCGAAGATGATTTTGGTTCTCTCTCTTTTTCAAACTCTAGCATGAATATGAAGGAGGAAGAAGATGAGCTCAAAAATGGGAATGGAAAAATGATCAAGAGAGAGAATGAGCTAACCATGGTGAGTGAGTATCATATACTAACTCATATAGAGACATTACCATGGTTTAATTATAGTGGTTAGGTTTATGAATATGCTAAGTAAAAACAAAACTAGTTGACATTGGTCAATGCACTCACGAGCTTCATGAAGCTTCATGCACTTGAACAATTATCCACTAATTTTGTATTTACTTTGTATATTAAAACCCCACCCATATAATTATAATGGTGTATGTCTCATACACCCATGTAGTGTGTATCAACAACCATGATGCAATTTGTACACAAATAAATATATATCACATATATATTAACTTGTGCACAAGTGAGAAAAACAAATGCTTAAAGTGAACCAATATTAGTTAATGTAAATTAGTATATCATATATACAATTATACACTAAATTATCAAATCAACACTTGACTTAATAATCCGGTTATATTTCATACAACCGACTAACATTCAATGTATCGACTTATCGAATTAACCCTTGATCCGATAACTTGGTTATATCGTATATAACCGATCGACACAAGCATCGCGAGAATAGAATACGGTATCACATACTCGCATTATTCTCGGTCCCGCACATATCACATATGCACTCCTATTTCGTTTCGCCTGAGCCAGTAAAACCTCTATGTAGGACTCAAAAGACTCGTCAATACGCCGGCAGTAGGTGATGATCATATCAAGCACCTACAAGCCGTCAGCGGTACTAGCTGGACGTAACGGCTACCCAGGTATTGAGCGATCAGAAGATCAGCAAGCAAGCCCGCTCCAACTCCTGCAAAAAGCCTGACAGTGACACTACCGTACAGTCCGGTCTCCTCGTCTGATATGTCGTATATCAGTTCTAGGGGTGGTAAACGTCAGACCCCAATAACCGATAAGTTATACCGATATGAGGCTCATAACGGGTCGAGAAACTACTGGTAACACTTACCAGTATATCTTTAAACCAGCCCTGGCCAGGGACTTCCCTGTTATGGCCAATCGAGCATAGCGCAACATCAACCCCCAATACCGGGAGAGACGAAACCCCTCCTATCGCTCATTGCCTCCATGTGACTCAGGACTGTACCCAAAAACCACCGTTTTGCATGCCCTCTTGGACGTGGTAAGGTGGAAATCAAAGCACAGTGGGAATCACACAAGACTCTATGACGATCTCGGGTCTACAGACTAACCTGTACCAGTGTCACCAGAGAACTGCCATCTGACGTAAGGTATAATACCATCTGGGAGTTCTCGGTGAGTCTGTCCAGTGTACCCAGTCTCCACTGAGCACCCGTATATCATCTCTAATGTCAAACACCAATGGATATGGGATCATCCATCGCCCATCTATATGGGTCGAGAAGGTATACGCTAGTCTACTCTGGTATATCGATGCCCCGTCTCGATACACCCACGACCAGGGACCTTGAAGGATGTACTTATGGACTACCATGTCCCCACTAGTATGATCCGCATCATAGTCCAGGTAGTCAAGTACTCATCCTAAGGGCTTTACCAACATATGACAGAGAGACAATCAGTATACATGTTAAGGTAAAGGATAACCAGATAGCATACTATCATGTCGAGCAAGAAAGTCCTCCCTATATATGTCTAAGCATCCACTACAATATACATCACATGTATAGTAATGGCCTCTAGGGCATACATATAACTAACAATCTCTTACTTGCACTAGTGCCATCTGACAACAGTGGTTGTAGTATCTCATACTCAACCGTCCCATAATAGTCTCTCTCTGGGAATAGGCCTTTGTGAGTGGATCCGCCGTGTTGTCCTCTGAGTCTACTCTCCTGACCTCGATCCCCTGGAAATCAACCATCTCCATGATCAGGTCACACTGCCTCAGAATATGTCTGGATCACTGATGGGACGGGCGTTCCTAGGCATAAGCCACAACTCCATTGTCTCACAATGGTAGGAATGAAGTTCATCTCATGAACTAATATACACCCAGACTTCCTCTTTGGTAGCATCTTTGGTAGCGATGCATCCAGCCTTTATCGTCTAGTATGCCACGGTCTCTAGCTTGGAACTCTTCCAACATACCGTCCCTTTACTGAGGGTAAAGACAATGCCTGTGACTGACTTTCAGTCGTCCTTTTTACCCTGGAACCTTTCTAGTGATTCTCCCCAGGATCGATTGATACCATCTCACTACATTTAGTGAGTATCCTAACATCCAATTAGATCTATCTCATAAATCCAAAACCTAGGATTTAGTAGGTATCAGTTTGATGAGAATCCTTGTGATAAGCGGAGATTGATCGAGCGTAGAATAGGAAACTCCTTCCCTATCAAGAGTATGTCATCCACGTACTCTACGAGGATTACCGCCATACTCTCTACTACCTTTTTGTGTATACAAGGTCCATCTACCATTTTGATGAAGTCAAACTCTTTGACTACCACATCAAAACAGACGTTCCAACTCCGCGATATCTGCTTTATCACATAAAACATCTTGCACACGTTTCCGCTGCTTCCACTGTCTACGAAGCCCTCTGACTGTGTACTTATAGACTCTCTCTTCTAAATTATCATTTAGAAAAGCAGTCATGACACCCAACCGCCAGATATCGTAGTCATAGTATGTAGCCGTGGCAAGTAGGATCTGGATGGACTTAAGCATAGGTACTTAGGAAAGGTTTCAACATAATCCATACCTGGTCAATGATGCAAACCTTTAACAAGTCTAGCTTTGAAAGTCTCAACTTTTCCATGTACACCAAGTAATCTTCTCAAGATATACTTGCTCCTGATGGGGATTTAACCCTTCAGATAAAGCAACCAAAGTCCATACTTTGTTGGTGTATAAGGATTCCATCTCAGATCACTAAGCATCCAGCCATTCTTACAGAGTCCGACTCCTGATGGCCAGCTCGAAACTAGTTGGGTCATCATCTCATGATGCAATCCTCACTCCCACTGTCATAGAGAAACCAAAGTATCTCTCAGGTGGGTGAAGAACCCTGCTAGATCGGCGGAGAGGCCGAGGTTCGTTGGTTACTATTGAAACCTCCGGTTCTACCAAATCGTCAGCTGTAGTTTGTATAGCTGGAACTCCTTCCAGTTCTACCTTATGACCACTAATTTCTTCTCAAGAAATTCCCTTTCACAAAGGTGGCATGTTGAGAAACAAAACAACTTTTGTTCCTCGGTTTGGTAGAAGATATTCCCTTGCTAATGCTTAGGATATCCAACAAACTTCTACAGAACTGACTTTGCCTCGAGCTTGTCCGGATTATGCTTTTAGACATAGGCCGGACAACCCCAAATCTTAACTGACTTAAGTGATGGGCTCTTCCCTTACCATATCTTATATGGAGTGGTAGGCACCTGATTTGGTTGGAACGCCATTCAATAGGTATGCAGCTTCACAAGTGCATAACTCCCAAAAGGAAACAGGAAACTCAGTAGTACTCATCATAGAGCACACCATATCATATAGGGTGCTGTTGTTCCGCCCCGATATACCATCGTGCTATGGTGTATACGGAAGAGTAATGCTGAGAGAGAATCTCATTCTCCTTTAGAATAATCTAGGAATTCCTTGCTCAAGTATTCTCCTCCCCGATCACATCAAAGTGCATAATACTTATACCCGTTTTGGTTCTCTACTTCTACCTTATATTCTGTGAATATCTCAAAAGCTTCGGACTTGTGTTTCAACAGGAACATATGTTTGAATCTTGAGAGATCATCGGAGAATGTAATGAAGTACAAAGAACCGGTCTTGGTATGTGTAGACAGGGGACCTCCATACATCAACATGTATCATCCCAAAAGTCCACTAACTCTTTCTCTGTTTCCATTAAACAGAGCTATGGTCATCTTATCTTTGTGACATGACCGGCAAGTTTCAGAAGATGTAAATTCAAACAAATTTAAATATGCATCTATATGTAACTTCAGCTAGTCGGGTCGCATTGATATGACCTAGTCTACAATACCTCATGAAGGATTTGTTCATTTCTGAACTCTTCCTCTTGTGTATGTTCTATATACTAAGAACTGTAGTTTGATTTAGAACATCAATGCTTTTAGATAACGTGCCTGAACCGATCAACTTTTGATATAGGAAATGTTCAAAACATTATCCAGCAATACCAAATTATATCCTTCTTTACTAATAAAGAGACTGATATGATGTTGTATATCAGGTTCGGTATCTAACAACATTCGTTCAGAATCAATGTATTCTGACAATACAGGGTGATAGTGACCAACAGACTTGGCTGCAACACTTGCACCGTTTTCTATCTCATGAAACTTATCACCCGTTCTCAGTTCTCTACCTTTCTGTAGCCCATGTAACAAATTACATATATGGGATCCTGATCCGGTATCTCATACCCAGGACGTAAAGGATACTGAGAAACAGTTCTCTGTAATGAACACACCCGAAGAAGATGCATCATCATGTACTGTATTCGTTTGGGCGGTACGGGAATTCTGGTAATCCTCTATTTCCTGCTCTGTCTTATAACAATTATAAGTTGGAGCGGGACCAACGTTTCCCAGCTCAGTATAACAAGCGGGTTCGGTCAATACATCCGAATTATTATCTTGATTAAAACGTGATATGGTCGCTACCTGGAGAGAGAGAGAGAAGAAAACACTCTGCGTGCGCTCTTGCAAGATCAGATTGGTTATCATTTTATCTAATCAGGATGGCTCCCACTGTTTTTTATCAAATCTTCCTTCAAACCCTAAAAGGAAAGACTAGCCGGGATTAATTACACCCTACAACTTCGCCAATGTTTCAGCCAGGCCAGTGTCGGTACTTTGAGGGAGGTTCCCCGTGCTTTCTCACGGACCTAATTAAAGTAAACCTCGTTTTCCCAGAGGCGTAACCCCGTTGACACCTTTCTAGACACCTACTTGATCGGCTAATTATAATGTGTAAAACTCTCCCAGGAGTAACAATTACTCGCAGTGGGTATCGGGATCCAACTATCTCATAGAAGGTATGCAATCTCATTGCAAATTTCAACACTTGAAATTCCTAATAATATTTTGCCCCTAGCGTCCCATGACCTTGACGCAGGCCAACAAACCATAGTGCGCTAGTCAAGTTCAACCCGTCATTTCTTGATTGAATTAAACCCACCCGCACGACCCTTGACGCAGGCCAACAAAGTCGCACGACTACCCTAATCCAATCTGCATCATATGCATAAGCAGATAAATACTAGTTAGCTACCGCACACTACGCCTTGACGCAGGCCAACAAACGTAGCACGAATACTAAGTAGGATTTATCTGAAATGACGGAGGGCTACGACAGATTTTTCTGAAAACCTATTGCGTAATGAACTTGATATCGTTGTAGGAGCAAATGATTTTAAAATGGAGTGTTTTTGAGGCTTTTCTAGTTTTGCTAAAGGGGTCACTCCCGGTGAAGGGATCGTCGGCCCTTTCCTCATCGAATAAGGTGCAGGATATATCATATATACCACTATGCAAAGCAAGAACTATAGAAGCAATCAAAAGACAAACCAAGTGTTGTAGCATCTGCCAGTTATTGCTAAAGGGGTCACTCCCGGTGAAGGGATCTCGGCCCTTTCCTCATCGAATAAGGTGCAGGATGTTCTACAAGGAACACCGCGATGCAAAGCAAGAACTGTAGCTACCTGTTTTTGAAAATTCGATTTCACAACATCTTTTAGGTTTCTTTTTCTTTCATTAATCATATTAATGAAGTCCCATCATTTAAGTACCTAAACATCACAGATAAATACGACGTACACTTATGCCATCCGCATTCGCCTCGATGTCCCCTCGTGCACCGTTAGGTTAGGTAACTAACCGCAGAGTGGGGCAGGGCTAGCGCGGGTGTAAAACATAAGTAACGTCTATATAATATATCATATATACTATATACAGTATTTATCACAACACATCAAATGATCACATCACAGATATCGCAGCAGAAGAAACATATGAAACATTGGATATACTAGGACGTCCGTGTTTTATTTTGAGCCTCTATAAAACACGGATTCCACGGTCGCGATGAATAGCCAAACCCACACCCCTAGACCCCTACGAGAGCGGCAAGCAACCCTTCCAATTCTAGAGTTAGGAGACTCGGACTCGACTCCTCGAGTTGGTCTCCCACTGGACTCTAGAACCCGGTTACTTGTGCTCTCCTCCTTGGGTCTATCCTAGTGCGGAAAAGTAAATAATATACAAATGGTGACATCAATCTCAACCCGGAAGTGTCCCAATAAAAGAATATTACATACATTTAATTTTACATGAATGAAAATAAAAACTCTCATCTCACATAAAAACCCCCGGCTATTCAAAACGCGACGATCCAATATAACATATCCAGCAACACATAACATCACATGTCATCAACGTAAGTAAATATGCCCATCCCAATTGTCGTTGACATATAGCAACGAAACCGGCGATATCACATATTACACTTACGGTCGCAGAAAAAAAAGTGTAAAACTTCAATAGTTGGAATTCGCAACCTGCTTAGACATCGCATGCCTAATCAAATGAATTTCTTAGACATCGCATGCCTAACAATTATAAACCCCGCATTTTAGTCTCATTATCGAAAACACTTTTCAATATCAAGTCGAGCAATTCAACAAGATTCCCGACATCCTGATCGAATGCTCGTCGCAAACTTTAGTAGACGGCCGCACCCCCGGATGCCGTCGACGAAGTGCACTAAGGCGGAACACCGCTGCCGCAAGCACCCGAACGGATGCTTTCGACGACGGGGTTCTCCTACAGTCACTTGGTCGGGGCTATGGGGCATGGCTGTCTATTAAATTTACCCGGCGAGTATCCGCGTACGCTACGTGATTGCGACAAACTTTTGATCACATCAATATTCCGTGGCAACCGATCATTTGAGACTAAACTGCTATGTTTATAACATCCAAATCAGTTATCTCATAACTACTTATTGATTCCAAATATTGTATCACATTCCAGATAAATAGATAATGTTAAACTTTCCGATCGAATAAACAAACACCCAAGTTTTCCCAAAAAGTTCTCAACACTTGAGGGGAGTTTAAAAACATCCATCACATGCCACAGTACCAATGGTCCAGCCGTAGAAGGGTCAAGCCAACGCCTCACATGTGGCACGCCGTACTTCCCCAAACCCTAAGGTTCAAAGGGCAGTTCAAGACGGTCACATAATTGAGTTAAGGTTTGTTGTCTTCTAGAGGGTCCATTGCGTAACTTGCACGATTCAGACGTTCTTAAACTACGGAAAAATCCAACACTTGGAAATTTTCCGGGTCGGGAAAAAGCAAGTTATTGATATCCGCTCGAACCTTTTAACACTTACTAAATTATCCGGAAAAGATAACAAAATTAAATTCTCCGATCGAATCGACGATTACAAAATAAACCCCAGAATACTCAACACTTGAGTCAGATATAAAATACCCAGAAAACAGCAATATTTCCTACGGTCATTACTATGTAAAAACGAAGCAGTTATCTATCTGTACGGCCGCGGATCCGCGGCATGCGTAGGGTATTGCCGTGGTTCCGTGGCCAATTGTACGGATCACTCTTTCGTTTTTCACAGTCTTACTTAGAAAACCCTGCTGAATTTTATAGGAATTTTTAATACAGAAAAATCCCAGATTTCAAAAATTTTCCAGAGAGGGGGTTTACTATGTCATGTCGGGGTTCGATCGGAGTTTTAACATCGTTAACACATCGCCTAATGCTCTAGCTAGGCTCTGATACTACTGTAGGGTTACTAGGCATACTAACAAGGCTCTACAAGGCATCGACCATGCCCGTTTAAAAAATTTATGTGCCTAAAAACCCTAAGCAAGATCTTGTACTAGAGTTTAGGCGAATCTAAAGGCAAGTAAACAACTTTACTCTAAAGGGAACACGAAATACAACCTTTGTAGATCGGTCCTTCACTTCATATGCTCCTTGATGTAGTCCCTTCGCTGCGATCATCCAACTCCCGGACTCTTGGACGGCTCCATGAGAAATTGCAACGGTATTGCTCGAAGTCTTCGAGGCTGAAGATGATTTTGGTTCTCTCTCTTTTTCAAACCCTAGCATGAATATGAAGGAGGAAGAAGATGAGCTCAAAAATGAGAATGGAAAAATGATCAAGAGAGAGAATGAGCTAACCATGGTGAGTGAGTATCATATACTAACTCATGTAGAGATATTACCATGGTTTAATTATAGTGGTTAGGTTTATGAATATGCTAAGTAAAAACAAAACTAGTTGACATTGGTCAATGCACTCACAAGCTTCATGAAGCTTCATGCACTTGAACAATTATCCACTAATTTTGTATTTACTTTGTATATTAAAACCCCACCCATATAATTATAATGGTGTGTGTCTCATACACCCATGTAGTGTGTATCAACAACCATGATACAATTTGTACACAAATAAATATATATCACATATATATTAACTTGTGCACAAGTGAGAAAAACAAATGCTTAAAGTGAACCAATGTTAGTTAATGTAAATTAGTATATCATATATACAATTATACACTAAATTATCAAATCAACACTTGACTTAATAATCCGGTTATATTTCATACAACCGACTAACATTCAATGTATCAACTTATCGAATTAACCCTTGATTCGATAACTTGGTTATATCGCATATAACCGATCGACACAAGCATCGCGAGAATAGAATACGGTATCACATACTCGCATTATTCTCGGTCCCGCACATATCACATATGCACTCCTATTTCGTTTCTCCTGAGCCAGTAAAACCTCTATGTAGGACTCTAAAGACTCGTCAATACGCCGGCAGTAGGTGATGATCATATCAAGCACCTAAAAGCCGTCAGCGGTACTAGCTGGACGTAACGGCTACCCGGGTATTGAGCGATCAGAAGATTAGCAAGCAAGCCCACTCCAACTCCTGCAAAAAGCCTGACAGTGACACTACCGTACAGTCCGGCTCCTCGTCTGATATGTCGCATATCAGTTCTAGGGGTGGTAAACATCAGACCCCAATAACCGATAAGTCATGCCGATATGAGGTTTATAACGGGTCGAGAAACTACTGGTAACACTTACCAGTATATCTCTAAATCATCCATGGCCAGGGACTTCCCTGTTATGGCCAATCGAGTATAGCGCAACATCAACCCCCAATATCGGGAGAGACGAAACCCCTCCTATCGCTCATTACGTCCATGTGACTTGGGACTGTACCCAAAAACCACCATTTTGCACGCCCTCTTGGACGTGGTAAGGTGGAAATCAAAGCACAGTGGGAATCACACAAGACTCTATGACGATCTCGGGTCTACAGACTAACCTGTACCAGTGTTACCAGAGGACTACCATCTGACGTAAAGTATAATACCATCTGGGAGTTCTCGGCAAGTCCGTCCAGTGTACCCAGTCTCCACTGAGCACCCGTATATCATCTTTGATGTTAAACACCAATGGATATGGGATCATCCATCGCCCATCTATGTGGGTCGAGAAGGTATACGCTAGTCTACTTTGGTATATCGATGCCCCGTCTCGATACACCCATGACTAAGGATCTTGAAGGATGTACTTATGGACTACCATGTCCCCACTAGTATGATCCGCATCATAGTCCAGGTAGTCAAGTACTCATCCTAAGGGCTTTACCAACATGTGACAGAGAGACAATCAGTATACACGTTAAAGTAAAGGATAACCAGATAGCATACTATCATGTCGAGCAAGAAAGTCCTCCCTATATATGTCCAAGCATCCACTATAATATACATCACATGTATAGTAATGGCCTCTAGGGCATACATATAACTAACAGACCCGTACTCAACCGGCTAGCTACAAGCAAAACCGTCTTGATTGCGGTAATTAACTAAGCATGCAAAACCACAGCAATCACCACCTTTTTAGAAAGAGAATTTCTTGTGAAGAAATTAGTGGTCATGAGGTAGAACTGGAAGGAGTTCCAGCTAGACAAACTAACAGCTGATGATTTGGTGAAACCAAAGGATTCAATAGTCTGCAACGAACCTCAGCCTCTCCACGAATCTGGTAGGGTTCCTCATCCTCTTGAGAGATACTACGGTCTTCTCGGTGACAGTGGGAGCGAGGATTGCATCATGAGATGATGGCCTAACTAGGTTCAGGCAGGCCATCACGAGTGGCAACTCTGTGAAAAGGCTGGATGGTATGCGATCAAAGATGGAATCCATGTACACCAACATAGTATGACTTTGCATGTTGCACCTGAAGGGGTAAAACCTATTAGGAGCAAATGGATCTTGAGAAGATTATTGGTGTAAATGGAAAAGTTGAGACTTTCAAAGCTATACTTAAGTCCATCAGGATCAATGCAAGCATCGCGGAGTTGGAACATCTGTTTCGATGTGACAGTCAAAGAGTTTGACTTCATCAAAATGGTAGCTGAACCTTGTATATAAAAGAAGGTTGTAGAGAGTAAGGTTGTCTTCCACGTATTGTACGTAGATGACATACTCTTGATAGGAAATGGTTTCCTATGCTACACTCGGTCAAGCTCATCTTATCACGGGGATTCTCAATAGATGATTTAGATGATACCTACTACATCTTGTGGATTATGATCTATGGTGATAGATCTAAGTGGATGTTAGGAGTATCCCAAATCCAGGTACATTAACACCATACTAAAAGGGTTTAGTATGGAAGATTCTAAGCGTGGTGGTTCGCCCACTTACTCATGGATCACTCTCTCCAAAAAGATGTTTCCCAAGACTGATTTGGAGAGAGCTCGCGTGCAAGAGATACCCTATGCTTCAGCAGTAGGCTCTATCAGAGTGTGCGATGTTATGTACCAGATAATATGTAAATGAATCACTAGGTGTAGTGATCAGGAATCAATCAGATCTTGGGAGAATCACTGGACAGCTGTGGAGGACGTTCTTAAGTACTTGAGAAGCACTAAAAGAAAGTTTTTGGTTCCAGCTTCCAGAGTGATAAGTTTGACTGAGAGTCAGTCACAGGAATTGTCTTTACCCTTAGAGGAGGGACGGTATGTTGGAAGAGTTCCAAGCTAGATACCGTGACATACTAGACGATGAAGGCTGAATATATTGCTACCAATGATGCTTCTAAAGTGGCTGTCTGGACATTTCTTGTTCATGAGATGAACAGGGTTCCTACCATTGAGCGTCCAATAACTGTTATTGTGACAACAATGTGTTGGGGTAAAAATTTGCACCCCGGTTGACCAAGTCAAAATCAAGGTCAACCCCAAGCCAAGTGGGCCCTAGCCCAAGCAAGTGGGCCAATGCCCGGGTCGAGCCCGAACACGAAGCGTCCGGCTATCCGCCATACCAAAATAAAAATCATGTAACGAATAATTTTGATGCAATTTTTTGTGCATGAATGTATGCAAAATGGGCATAAAGCCAATTTTTTGTAAGCCCATGGCTTATGTGCAAAAAGAAATGGCACATGAACCATGGGATGCGCAAAATGCCATTTTGTAAAGCCCAAGGGGCTATATGTAAACATGTAAGCCTATATAAGGCAACATGATGATGAATAAAGATATACTTTTCATTCCCAAAAAAATTAGGGCCTGTGCCTCTTTCTCCTTCCTCAAGGTTCTAAAACCCTCTTCTTTCTTTTGAATTAAATCAAGAGTTTTACTCTTCCTTTTTCAAAACTAAATAGTTTTTCACTATAAAACCTACAAAGGGGAACTTGGATCTACCATTAGATCTCAAAAAGAAGAGATTTTTAAAATCTCACATCTCTTGATCTTCAAGATCTTGCCAACAGAGGAGGAAGAAGGAGACCCATTTCCAGAGACCCCACTTTGGGGAAGAACTAGGGCTCAAGGGGAGAAACCTCTTCATCAGCTTCAAAATATCCTAGGAGTTTACCTCCTCTCTCTCTCTCTCTCACACACACACACACAGAATAATAAGTGCTTCTTTCTGGGAGTACAACTCCCATTGCAGGGACCAAGTCCCTTTTAGCGCCGAACGCCCACGTGCTGACACGTGGAGCGCTAGAGCTCTTGTGCTCAGAGCACTAGCGCCCAAAGCGCTAGCGCCCAAGCACCCACGTGCTGGCACGTGGGGCGCTAGCGCTCTTGCGCTCAAAGCGCTAGCACCCAAAGCACTGGCGTTTTTCCCCACGCATCCTCTGGATGCCCTTTCCCGTTCTTTTTTTATATATATGTATACACACACACACACATACTCTACAACACTGTCCCTCTCAAAAAATTTGGGCCGGGGTGCTACCTCGCATCCCGCAAGGGGGCTGCTAGCCCCCTTGACCCCCAGCCCACTATCCGGGTAGCGGGACCCCCGTAAAAACTCTGCGGGGCCCCCGATATATCCAAAACCATTTTAAACACAACACACGCACACTGCACATTGAGTTCGCATGACCAGTTTAACCCGTCAATCGGAGGTTCCCTCGCTCCAAAGGCAAGGGGTAATTAACGGCAGCTTAGTCCGCGGCTGCCGGAGATTCAGATCCCCACAATCAATAAACCCCGGCCTACCCTAGGCAGGGGGAATCTGTAGTACAACTGACAAGCGCGCGCGTATTCCCATCTCAATGGGGTGCCGAAAAACACCCTACATAATGGAGTTGTGGCTTAGGTTTAGGAACGCAGGTCCCATCAGCGTTCTAGACATATTCTGAGGTAAGTATCACCAGATAAGGAAGATGGTTGATCTCAAAGGGATCGAGGTCAGGAGAGTAGATACGAAGGATAACACAGCGGATCCACTCACAAAGGCCTTACCCTTAGAGATACTTCTATGGGATGGTTGAGTATGGGATACTACAACCACTGCTATATTGTTGGGTATTGGATACTACAACAGATGGCCTTAGTACAAGTCGGAGATTGTTGGTTATATGTGTTAGTTATGTATATGCCCTAGAGGCCATTGTTGTACATATGATGTATATTATAATGGATGCTTGGATATATATAGAGAGGACTTTCTTGATCGACATGATAGTATGCTATCTGGTTTTACTTTGTCTAAACATGTTGACTTGTATTAGTTTACTGTCTTGCTCTCACATGTTGACAACGCCCTTAGGATTTGTACTCGACTATTAGGACTATGATGAGATCATACTAGTAGGGCCATGGTAGTCCACGAGTACATCCTATAACTGTTCCTAGTCGAGGGTGTATCGAGATAGGGCATCGATACTCCAGAGTAGACTAGCGTATATGCATCTTAACCCATATGATGGGCGATGGATGATCCCACATCCATTGGTGTGTGACATCAAAGATGGTATACGGGTGCTCAGTGGAGACTGGGTATACTGAACGGACTCGCCGAGAACTCTTAGATGGTATTACACCTATCGTCAGGTAGCAGTTCTCCAGTGACACTGGTACAGGTTAGTCTGTAGACCCAAGATCGTCATAGAGTCTTGTGTGATTCCCACTGTGCATTGATTTCCACCTTACCACGTCCAAGAGGGCGTGCAAAACGGTGGCTTTTGGGTACAGTCCCATATCACATGTAGGAAATGAGCGATAGGAGGGGTTTCGTCTCTCCCGGTATTAGGAGTTGATGTTGCGCTGTATTCGATTGGATATAACTAGAAGTCCCTGGCCAGGGCTGATATGGAGATTTACTGGTAAGAGTTATCAGTAGTTTCTCGACCCGTTATGAGCCTCATATCGACACGACTTATCGGTTACTGGGGTCTGACGTTTACCACCCCTAAACTAGATATGCAACATATCAGACGAAGACACCGGACTGTATGGTAGTGTTACTGACTAGATTCGCAGGAGTATGTACATGCTTGCTTGTTGATCTTCTGGTCGCTCAATACCCGGGTGGATGTTACGTTTAGCGACCACTTGCTGCTTGTTGGTGTTTGATATGATCATCACCTACTGCCGGCGTATTAACGAGTCTTTAGAGTCCCACACAGAGGTTTCCTGGCTCAGACGAAATGGAGTAGGAGCACATATGTGATATGTGCAGGGACCGAGATTAATACGATATGTGATACCGTATTCTATTCTCGCGATATATGATATCGGCCGGTTGTATGTGATATAGCCGGATTATTGGATCAAGTGTTGATTCGATAATATGATATATATATATATATATATATATATATATATATATTATATGCTCACTTAAGTATTTATTATTCTCACTTATGATACATTTAACATATATGTGATATATGTTTGTTGTATTGTTTTCTTTTCTTACATAAATATTATATATGTGATATATAATATTGTAGCATGCTAGGTTATACATGCAACATGTATGTATGAGAATTATACCATGCTATATGTAATGTTTGGGTTTAAATATCTAAGTAATTCAAATTAGGGAAATGAGTTATGGATGAAGCTTCATGAAGCTTGTAGATTACCATTGACCAAGTCCACCCTTTTTGTTTTGCCCTAGATATTTCTAACCCAACCATGACACATAGCCATGGTTAACTCTCTATAATGGTTAAGGATGATATACTTGACCCATGGTTGAATTTCTAACCTCAATCTCATTCATTCTTCTTCTTCTTCTTCCTCATTCTCATTTTGCTTTCTAGCTTTTGAGATCAAGAAGAAAATAGTGAGAAATTAAATAATAAAGTGAGCAAAAATTCCTACTTCATCATCCTCTTCTGTACTAGCCATATAGATTAGTGTGTTAGCTTCACTAATTCATAATTAGTGAAGTCATAGCTTGAGTTCGTGTTTCCTCGAAGTAGATCATCTTGGATTTCGAAGTCTTCAAGCAAGCATGGATCATTCGACTTGTGGAGCCTCTCTAGAGTCCGGGAGTTCATGGATCGCAGCGAAGGGACTACTACTTGGAGCTTATGAAGCGAAGGAACGGACTACAAAGGTTGTAATCCCTCTCTCTTAGATGTAAAGTTGTTTACATGTAAAGTTAACCCTAATTCTCTAGTTCGATTACTTGGTTGGTTTGTTTAGCACCCCAAAAATTTTAATATAGCATGTTTGATGCTTGCCAAAACCTTGCTAAGGTGCTAAGTTAACCCTACAGTGGTATCAGAGCCAAGCTAGAGCGTTAGATGTTGTCTAGGCGAAGTTTAAAGTCCGATCGAACCCCGAAAAACCAAATGAGACCCCCTTTCTGGAATTTTTTTCAAAAGTTGAAATTTTTCATATTAAAAATACTCAGAAAATCATGCAGGGAATTCTATGGACCCACCTGAAGAACGAGTCCCTAACTCGCTATCGTGATCGCGCAACCGCGGCCAAAACCTGGTTTTGGCGGCGGTTCCTTGGCGCCACTGTGGAGGCTTGGGACGGGCCCTTCAACGACGGTCCGTAGGTGTTGAGGCATGCTTCTGGGAATTTTTATTTTCTGCTCAACTGTTGAGCTCACTAGGGTATTTTGGGAATTCGTTGAATTGATCGAATTGTGCAACTTCTCCTAGATAGCTACGTTGTGATACAATATGTGGAATTCATTCAGTTAGGCATGAAATCCATAATATGTGATATTTCGGGTTTACGATGTCTAAAGAGATTGTGGATTCCAAATATTATAGTTTTACATTTTCTTTTCTGCGACCGTAAGTGTAATATGTGGTATATCGCCGTTTTCGTCGCTATAGATCGACGACAATTGTGATAGGCATATTTACTTACGTTGATGACATGTGTTGTTATGTGTTGCTATGATATGTTATATTGGATCGGCGTGTTTTGAATAGCCGAAGATTTTATGTGAGATGAGAGTTTTCTTTTTCATTCATGTAAAATTCTTTGTATGTAATATTCTTTTATTGGGGCACTTCCGGGTTGAGGATGATGTCACCATTGTATATTATTTACTTTTCCGCATTAGGATAGACCCAAGACGGAGAGCACAAGTAACCGAGTTCTAGCGTCCAGTGGGAAGCCATCTCGAGGAGTCGAGACCGGGTTTCCTAACCCTAGAATTGGCAGGGTTACTTGCCGCTCTCGTAGGGGTCTAGGGATGTGGGTTTTGCTATTCATCGCGACTGTGGAATCCGTGTTTTATACAGGCCCAAAATAAAGCACGGACGTCCTAGCATATCCAATATTTCATATGATGACTTCTGCTGCAATGTTCTGTGATGAGATCATATTACTGTCTGAGGCGAATGCTTACAGTATATATATAATATATAAATATTACAATTTTCGTTTCTTCTGTGATGCTTAGGAAGCTTTAATGATGGGATTTCATTAATGAGATTAATGGAAAGAAAAGAAACATAAAAGATGTTGTAGAATCAAATTTTATAAAAAAAGGGTAGCTATAGTTCTTGCTTTGCATAACGACATTCCTTGTAGAATATCCAGCACCTTATTCGATAAGGAAAGAGCCGAGATCCCTTCACCGGGAGTGACCTCTTTAGCGAAACTAGCAGATACTACAACTCACTTGGTTTTGTTTTTGACTGTTTCTATAGTTCTTGCTTTGTATAGCGGTATTCCTTATAGAATATCCAGCACCTTATTCGATAAGGAAAGAGCCGAGATCCCTTCACCGGGAGTGACTCTTTTGCGGAGCTAGTAAAAGCCTAAAAAACACTCCTTTTCAAAATCACTTGTTTCTACAACGATGTCGAGTTCATTACGCAAAAGGTTTTCATAAAAGCCTGTCGTAGCCCTCCGTCATTTCAGATAAGTACTACTTGGTATTCGTGCTGCGTTTGTTGACATTATCAAGGCGTAGTGTACGGTAGCTAATTAGTATTTATCAGCTATAGCGTGAGATGCGATTGGATTAGGGTAGTCGTATGGCCTTGTTGACCTTGTCAAGGGTCGTGCGGGTGGGTTTTATTCAATCGGGAAATGACGGGTTGAACTTGACTTGCGATTTATGGTTTGTTGACCTTGTCAAGGTCATAGATCGCTAGGGGCAAGAATAATTATCGGGAATTTCAAGTGTTGAAATTTGCAATGAGATTGCATACCTTCTATGAGATAGATGGATCCCGATACCCACTGCGAGTAAGAGTTACTTCTGGGAGAGTTTTACACATGACAATTAGCCGATCAAGTAGGTGTCTAGAAAGGTGTTAACAGGGTTATACCTCTGGGAAAATGAGGTTTATTCTAATTAGGTCCGTGCGAAAGAACGGGGAACCTCCTTCAAAGTACCAACACTGATATGGCTGAAAGATTGACGAACTTGTAAGGTGTAATTAATCCCGGCTAATCTTACCTTTTAGTGTTTGAAGGAAGATTTGATTAAAACAGTGTGAGCCATCCTGATCAGATAAGATAATAACCAATCTAATCTTGCAAGAGCGCATGATAAAGTGTTTTTTCTTCTCTCTCTCTCCAGGTAGCGACCATGTCAGGCCTTAATCAAGATAATAATATGGATGTATTGACCGAACCCGCTTATTATACTGAGCAGAGGAACGTTGGTCCCGTTCTTTCTTATAAATGTTATAAGACTGAGCAAGGAATAGAGACATATCCGGATACTCACGCCGCCTAAACGAAGAACAAGCATTCTGATGCATCTTCTTCGGGTGTGTTAGTTATCGAGAACTGTTTCTCAGTTCACTCTACGTCCTGGGTATTAGATACCGGATCAGGATCCCACATATATAATATGTTACATGGGCTACGGAAAGGTAGGGAACTGGGAATGGATGATCATTCCGTAAGAGTAGGGAATGGTGTAGATGTTGCAGCTAAAGCAGTTGGCGAATATCACCTTGTATTACCAAATGGCAATACATTGATTCTGAACGAATGCTATTACATACCGACCCTGATATGCAATATTATATCAGTTTCTTTATTAAGCAAAGAAGGATATAATTTTGTAGTACAGGAACATGTTATGAACATCTTCCTGAATCAAAAGTTGATTGGACCAGGCTCGTTACATAATGGCATATACGTTCTAAATCAAAACACAGTTCTTAATATACAAAACACTCACAAGAGGAAGAGTTCAGAAATGAATGAATCCTTCTTGTGGCATTGTAGACTAGGTCATATCAATGCGACACGACTAGCTAAGTTGCATGAGGAGGGATATTTGAATCCGTTCGAATTTTCATCTTATGAAACTTGCCATTCATGTCTCAAAGGCAAAATGACCAAAACTCCGTTTAGTGGACACGGAGAAAGAGTTACGGAACTCTTAGGACTGATACATAGTGATGTATGTGGTCTCATGTCTACACATACCAGGAATGGTTCCTTGTACTTCATTACATTCACTGACGATCTCTCAAGATACGGACATGTGTTCTTGCTGAAAAGAAGTCTGAAGCTTTTGAGAAATTGAAAGAATATAAACATGAAGTAGAGAACCAAACGGGTAAAAGTATTAAGATCCTTCGATCAGATCGAGGAGGAGAATACTTGAGCAATGAGTTCCTGGACTATTTAAAAGAGAATGGGATTTTCTCTCAGCTTACTCCACCCTATACACCACAGCACAACGGTGTATCGGAACAGAGGAATTGCACCCTATTAGATATGGTGTGCTCTATGATTGGCTCCGCTGAGTTGCCTATTTCCTTTTGGGGTTATGCGCTTGAGACAACAGCATACCTATTGAATCAAGTTCCATCAAAATCTGTACCCACCACACCATATGAGATATGGAGTGGTAAGAGACCATATCTTAAACGAGTTAAGATATGGAGTTGTCTGGCCTATGTCAAAAGACAAAATCCGGACAAACTCGAGGCACGTTCAGTTCTCTGCAAGTTTGTGGGATATCCAAAGAATTCATATGGATATTTTTTCTACCACAGTGAGGAGCAAAAAGTGTTTGTTGCTCAGCATGCCACCTTTTTAGAAAAGGAATTTCTTGTTAAAGAAATTAGTGGCAAAGAGATAGAGCTGGAAGAACTTCTAACAACACAAACTGCAACTGAAAATTTAGTGGAACCAGAAGATTCAGTAGTTCCCGAAAAACCTCAGCCGCTCCGCCGATCTAGTAGGGTTCCTCATCCACCTGAGAGATACTATGGTTTTCTCATTGATGGTGGGAGCGAGGATTGCATCATGGAAGATGATGACCCGACTAGCTTCGAGCAGGCCATCACAAATGGGGACTCTGTGAAATGGCTGGATGCAATGCGATCTGAGATGGAATCCATGTACACCAACAAAGTATGGACTTTGGAAGTTGCTCCTGAAGGGGTAAACCCATTGGAAGAAAATGGATCTTTAAGAAGAAACTTGGTGTAGATGGAAAAGTTGAGACTTACAAAGTTAGACTTGTTGCAAAAGGTTTTCGTCAACGACCAGGTGTGGATTATGACGAAACCTTTTCTCCAGCGGCTATGCTTAAGTCCATCCGGATCTTACTTGCCATTGCTACATACCATGACTACAAAATATGGCAAATGGATGTTAAGACCGCTTTTCAAAATAGTGATTTGGAAGAGTGCGTGTACATGACTCAGCCAGAGGGCTTCATAGACAGTGGGAGAAGCGGAAAGGTGTGCAAGCTGCTCAAATCCATCTATGGGTTAAAGCAGGTACCACGGAGTTGGAACATATGTTTTGATGTGGTAGTTAAAGAGTTTGTGTTGGGTTGCTAGGCACACGCACAAGGGTTTACGAAGCATCAACCATGCCCGATTTAAAATTTAGCCGTGCCGAACAACCCAAAGCCGGATGTTTAAACTAGAGATTAGGCAAAAACAAGCATGTTAAACTCTTTAACACTAAGTGAGAGGGATTACAACCTTTGTAGATCCAGTCCTTCACTTCTTAAGCTCCGTGTTGAGGTCCCTTCGCTGCAATCATCGTGTTCCGGACTCTCGAGAGGCTCCACGAAGAGAATAATGCAAACTTGCTTCCGATTTTCGATAACAAAGATGATCTACCTTGAAGTTTCATTAACACAAGCTAACACTCACTAAATGAAGTGAACACTCTCATCTAAAGGGAAAGGGTAGATGAGAATGATGAAGTAGGGTTTTTGCTCTCATTTATAATCTTTTTCTCACTCATTTTCATTACTTGGAAAAAAGCTAGAAAGCTTTTTCCATGAAAGAAAGAAGAAGGAAGAAGATGAATAATGAATTGGAATCCTTTTGTGATGAATAATGAAAAGATAAACATGATGAATAATGCAACCATGGTTGACTAAACCTTTGTAGAGATTTAACTAGGGCTAGGGTTTGGGTTGGGTTAAGAATGAGTCATAACAAAATATCTTAACACAAAACAAAAAGAAACCTTCTATAAGGTTCATGAATGCACTAACCCAAATCAAACCCTAATCTTGTTTAATCTCCACTAAACAAATTTCATTAGTAATCATATCATGTTACAATATTATATATCACATATATAATATTTATTGTAACAAAATAAAATAATACAATTAACATATATCGCATATATATCAATGTATTACCCGAGTGAGAAAAAGAATCTTTTAGTGAGCTAATATTAGTTAATTTAATTTAATATATCATATATATTATTATACATTAAATTATCGAATCAACACTTGATCCGACAATCCGGCTATATCGCATATAACCGACTAATATCTCATTTACCGATTCATCGAATCAACACTTGATCCGATGACCCGGCTGATATCAAATATCGCGAGAATAGAATACGGTATCACATATCACATTATCCTCAGTCCTGCACATATCACATATGTTCCCCTACTCCGTTTTGCCTGAGTCAAGAAACCTCTGTGTAGGACTCTAAAGAATCGTCAATACGCCGGCAGTAGGTGATGATCATATCAAACACCCACAAGTTGCAAGCGGTCAGCTAAACGTAACAGCCACCCAGGTATTGAGCGCTCAGAAGATCAACAAGCAAACCTGTACATTCTCCTGTGAATCCAATCAGTAACACTCCCGTACAGTCCGGTCTCGTCGTCTGATATGTCGCATATCTCGCCTAGGGGTGGTAAAATGTCAGACCCCAGTAGCTCGATAAGTCGTGTCGATATGAGGTCTATAACAGTTCGAGAAACTACTGATAACACTTACCAGTCAATCTCAGCAATCCTGGCCAGGGATTTCCAGTTATAGCCAATGGAACACAGCGCAACATAAACTCCCTATACCAGGAGAGACGAATCCCCTCCTATCGCTCATTGCCTCCATGTGATTCGGGACTGTACCCAAAAGCCACCTTTTTGCACGCCCTCTTGGACGTGGTATGATGGAAATAAAGCACAGTGGGAATCACATAATACTCTATGACGATCTCAGGTCAACAGACTACTCTGTACCAGTGTTACCGGAGAACTGCCATCTGACGTGAGCTATAATACCATCTGGAAGTTCTCGGCGAGTCCGTCCAGTGTACCCAGTCTCCACTGAGCACCCATACACCATCCTTGATGTTAAACACCGATGGATATGGGATCATCCATCGCCCGTCATATGGGTCAAGATGCGTATACGCTAGTTTACTCTAGTGCATCGATGCCCTGTCTCGATACACCCTCGACTAGGAACAGTTACAGGATGTACTCGTCGACTACCGTGGCCCCACTAGTATGATCTCATCATAGTCCTAGTAGTCGAGTACATATCCTAAGGGCTTTATCAACATGTAACATAGAGACAATCAGAGTACATGTTAAAATAAAGTACAACCAGATAGCATACTATCATGTCGAGCAAGAAAGTCCTCCCTATATATGTCCAAGCATCCATTACAATATACATCGTATGTACAGTAATGGCCTCTAGGGCATACATATAACTAACAATCTCCCACTTGCACTAGGGCCATCTGTTGTGGTATCACATACCCAACAATTAGCTGTGGTTGAAGTATCTCATACTCAACTATCCCATAAAAGTCTCTACTGGGAAAAAGGCCTTTGTGAGTGGATCCGCGCTGTCGTCCTCTGTGTCTACTCTCCTAACCTCGATCTACCTGGAGATCAACTATCTCCATGATCAGGTGATACTGCCTAAGAATTATATCTGGATTTCTGATGGGACGGAGGGTTCCTCGGCATAAGCCACAACTCCATTATCACACAATGGTAGGAACGAAGTTCATCTCATGAACTTATATATATCCAGACTGCCTCTTTGGTAGCATCCTTGGTAACGATGTATCTTGCCTTTAATCGTCTAGTATGTCACGGTATCTAGCTTGGAACTCTTCCAACATACCTTCCCTCCACTGAGGGTAAAGACAACGCCTGCGACTGACATTCAGTCGTCCTTATCACCCTGGAACCTTTCCAGTGATTCTCCCCAGGATCGATTGATACCATCTCACTACAACTAGTGAGTATCCTAACATCCAATTAGATCTATCTCATAGATCCAAAACCCAGGATTTAGGAGGTATCACTTTGATCCTATATGGAGAATCCTTGTGATAAGCGGAGATTAACCGAGCGTAGCATAGGAAACTCCTTCCCTATCAAGAGTCTGTCATCCACGTACTCTATGAGGATCACCAACATACTCCCTACTACCTTTTTGCATATACAAGGTTCATCTACCATTTTGATGAAGTCAAACTCTTTGACTACCACATCAAAATAGACATTCCAACTCCGCGATACTTGCTTTATCACATAAAACATCTTGCACACATTTCCGCTGCTCCCACTGTCTACGAAGCCCTCTGGCTGTGTACTTATAGACGCTCTCTTCTAAAATATAATTTAGAAAAGCAGTCATGACACCCAACCACCAGATATCGTAGTCATGGTATATAGCCGTGGCAAGTAGGATCTAGATGGACTTAAGCATAGCTTTGAAAGTCTCAAATTTTCCATGTACACCAAGTAATCTTCTCAAGATATACTTGCTACTGATGGGGATTTAACCCTTCAGATAAAGCAACCAAAGTCCATACTTTGTTGGTGTATAAGGATTCCATCTCAGATCGCTAAGCATCCAGCCATTCTTACAGAGTCCCACTCCTGATGGCCAGCTTGAAACTAGTTGGGTCATCATCTCATGATGTAATCCTCGCTCCCACTGTCATAGAGAAACCGAAGTATCTCTCAGGTGGGTGAGGAACCCTACTAGATCGGCGGAGAAGCTGAGGTTTGTTGGTTACTATTGAATCCTTTGGTTCTATCAAATCATCTGCTGTAGTTTGTATAGATGGAACTCCTTCCAGTTCTACCTCATGACCACTAATTTCTTCATAAGAAATTCCCTTTCACAAAGGTGGCATGTTGAGAAACAAAACATTTTTGTTCCTCGGTTAGGTAGAAGGTATTCCCTTGCATATGCTTGGGATATCCAACAAACTTCTACAGATCTGACTTTGCCTCGAGCTTGTCCAGATTTTACTTTTTAAACATAGTCCGGACAACCCCAAATCTTAACAGACTTAAGATATGGGCTCTTCCCTTTCCATATCGCATATGAAATGGTAGGCAACTGATTTGATTTGAACCCTATTCAATAGGTTTGCAGCTTCTCAAGTGCATAACTCCTAAAAGGAAATAGTAAACTCAGTAGTACTCATCATAGAGCACACCATATCACATAGGGTGCTATTGCTCCTCCCCGATATACCATCGTGCTGTGGTATATACGGAGGAGTAATGCTGAGAGAGAATCTCATTCTCCTTTAGAATAGTCCAGGAATTCCGTGCTCAAGTATTCTCCTCCTTGATCTCATCAAAGGACATAATACTTATACCCGTTTTTGGTTCTCTACTTTTAACTTATATTCTGCGAATATCTCAAAAGCTTCGGAATTGTGTTTCAACAGGAACATATGTCTGAATCTTGAGAGATCATCAGAGAATGTAATGAAGTACAAAGAACCGATCTTGGCATGTGTAGACAGGGGACCTTCATACATCAGCATGTATCAATCCCAAGAGTTCACTAACTCTTTCTCTGTTTCCAATAAACAGAGCTGTGGTCATCTTATCTTTGTGACATGACTGGCAAGTTTCACAAGATATAAATTCAAACTAATTTAAATATGCATCTATATGTAACTTCGCTAGTCGGGTCCCATTGATATGACCTAGTCTACAATGCCTCAAGAAGGATTCGTTCATTTCTGAACTCTTCCTCTTGTGTGTGTTCTGTATACTAAGAACTGTAGTTTGATTTAGAACGTCAATGCTTTTAGATAACGTGCCTGAACCGATCAACTCTTGATATAGGAAATGTTCAAAACATTATCCAACAATACAAAATTATATCCTTTCTTTATTAATAAAGAGACTTATATGATGTTGTACATCAGGTTCGGTATCTAATAACATTCGTTCAGAATCAATGTATTCTAGTAATACAGGGTGATAGTGACCAACAGACTTGGCTGCAACACTTGCACCGTTTCTATCTCATGAAACTTATCACCCGTTCTCAGTTCTCTACCTATCTGTAGCCCATATAACAAATTACATTTGTGGGATCCTGATCCGGTATCAAATACCCAGGACGTAAAGGACATTGAGAAACAGTTCTGTTTAATGAACACACCCGAAGAAAATGCATCAACATGTACTTTCTTCGTTTGGGCGGCACGGGAATTCTGGTAATCCCCAATTTCCTGCTCTGTCTTATAACAATTATAAGTTAGAGCGGGATCAACGTTCCCCAGCTCAGTATAATAAGCGGGTTCGGTCAATATATCCGTATTATTATATTGATTAAGGCGTGATATGGTCGCTACCAGGAGAGAGAGAGAAGAAAACACTCAGCGTATGCTCTTGCAAGATTAGATTGGTTATCAATTTATCTAATCAGGATCTCTCCCACTGTTTTAGTCAAATCTTCCTTCAAACCCTAAAAGGAAAGACTAGCCGGGATTAATTACACGCTACAAGTTCGCCAATCTTTCAGCCAGGCCAGTGCCGGTACTTTGAGGGAGGTTCCCCGTGCTTTCGCACGGACCTAATTAAAGTAAACCTCGTTTTCCCATGGGCGTAACCCCGTTAACACCTTTCTAGACACCTACTTGATCGGCTAATTGTAATGTGTAAAACTCTCCCAGGAGTACCTCTCACTCGCAGCGGGTATCGGGATCCAACTATCTCATAGAATGTATGCAATCTCATTGTAAATTTCAACACTTGAAATTCCCAATAATATTTTACCCCTAACGTCCTATGACCTTGACGGAGATCAACAAACCATAGGCTGCTAGTCAAGTTTTACCCGTCATTTCCTGATTGAATTAAACCCACCTGCACGTCCCTTGACGGAGGTCAACAAGGCCGCACGACTACCCTAATCCAATCTGCATCATATGCATAAGCAGATAAATACTAGTCAGCTACCGCACACTACGCCTTGACGGAGGTCAACAAACGTAGCACGAATACTAAGAAGGACTTATCTGAAATGACGGAGGGCTACGACAGGTTTTTAAGAAAACCTTTTGCGTAATGAACTTGATATCGTTGTAGAATCGAGTGATTTTAAATGGAGTGTTTATAAGGCCTTTCTAGTTTTGCTAAAGGGGTCACTCCCGGTGAAGGGATCGTCGGCCCTTTCCTCATCGAATAAGGTGCAGGATATTTCACAAATATCACTATGCAAAACAAGAACTATAGAATCAATCAAAAGACAAACCGAGTTTGTAGCATCTGCTAGTTTCACTAAAGAGGTCACTCCCGGTGAAGGGATCTCGGCTCTTTCCTTATCCAATAAGGTGCTGGATGTTCTACAAGGAACACCGCTAGGCAAAGCAAGAACTAGAGCTACCGGTTTTTAAATAAGTTTCTACAACATCTTTAGGTTTCTTTTATTTCATTAATCTCATTAATGAAGTCCCATTTTATTATGCTTCACAAGCATCACATTTGAAACGAAATCTGCAATATAACATATATCTCATATATATAATATAAACATTCGTCTCAGGCAGTAATATGATCTCATCACAGAACATTGCAGCAGAAGAAACATATATGAAATATTGAATATACTAGGATGTCCGTGTTTTAATACGAGCCTGTATAAAACACGGATTCCACGGTCGCGATGAATAGCCAAACCCACATCCCTAGACCCCTACGAGAGCGGCAAGCAACACTGCCAATTCTAGGGTTAGGAGACCCGGTCTCGACTCCTCGAGATGGTCTCCCACTGGACCCTAGAACCCGGTTACTTGTGCTCCCCACCTTGGGTCTACCTAATACGGAAAAGTAAATAATATACAATGGTGACATCATCCTCAGCCCGGAAGTGCCCCAATAAAAGAATATTATATACAAATGAATTTTACATGAATGAAAATGAAAAACTCTTATCTCACATAAAACCCCCGGCTATTCAAAACGCGACGATCCAATATAACATATCACAGCAACACATAATATCTCATATCATCAACGTAAGCAAGTATGCGTATCCCGATTGTCGTTGATGTATAGCAACGAAGCCGGCGATACACCACATACTATGCTTACGGTTACAGAAAAGAAAGTGTAAAAATACAGCAGTTGGAATCTGCAACCACCTTAGACATCGTATGCCTAACCAAATGAATTCCTTAGAGATCGCATGCCTAACAATTATAAACCCCGCATTTTAGTCTCATTATCGAAAACTCTTTCCAATATCAAGTCGGGCAATTCAACAAGATTCCCGATAATCTGATCGAATACTCATCGCAAACTTTAGTAGACGGCCGCACTCCCGGATGCCGTCGACGAAGTGGACTAAGGCGGAACACCGCTGCCGCGAGCACCCGAACGGATGCTTTTGGCGACGGGGTTCTCCTACAGTCACTTGGTCGGGGCTATGGGGCATGGCTGTCTATTAAGTTTACCCGGCGAGTATCCGCGTATGCTACGTGATTGCGACGGACTTTTGATCGCATCAAAATTCCGTGGCAACCGATCAATTGAGACTAAACTGCCAGATTTATATCATTCAAATTAGTTATCTCATAACTACTTGTGGATTCCAAATATTGTATCACATTCCATATAAAAAGACAGTGTTAAACTTTCCGATCAAATAATCAAACACCCAAGATTTCCCAAATAGTTCTCAACACTTGAAATTAGTTTAAAAAACATCCATCACATGCCACAGTACCAATGGTCCAGTCGTAGAAGGGTCAAGCCAACGCCTCACATGTGGCACGCCGTACTGCCCCAAACCCTAAGGTTTAGAGATAGTTCAAGACGGTCACATAATCGAGTTAAGGTTTGCTATCTTCTAGAGGGTCCACCACGTTACTTGCACGACTTAGAATGTTCTTAAACTACGGAAAAATCCAACGCTTGGAAATTTTCCGGCAGGGGAAAAAGTGAGTTATTGATATCCGTTCGAACTTTTTAACAGTTTCTAAAATTATCCGGAAAAATTTAAACGAAGTTAAAATATCCGATCGAATCAATGAGTCCCCAATACAACTTAGAAAACTCAACACTTGAGTATAATTAAAAATACCCAGAAAACTCAGGAAATTCGTACGGAAGTTACTGTGTAAAAAGCGCACCATAAACTCACTGTAGCGCCGTGGAACCGCCGCGGAAGGCATGTTCCGGCCGCGGTTCCGCGGCGCTTTAAGCGTATTACTGGATCCATTTTCACCAAGGCCTTAGAATTCCCTGCTGATTTTTTTGAGCATTTTTAATTCATAAAAAATCACATTTTTGAAAAATATCCAGAGAAGGGTATTCGTCGGGGTTTCCGGGTTCGATCGGACTTTAAATTTCGTCTAGACTTCGCCTAAAGCTCTAGCTTGGCTCTGATACCACTATTGGGTTGCTAGGCACACGCACAAGGGTCTACGAGGCATCAACCATGCCCGATTTAAAATTTAGCCGTGCCGAACAACCCAAAGACGGATCTTTAAACTAGAGATTAGGCGAAAACAAGCATGTTAAACTCTTTAACACTAAGTGAGAGGGATTACAACCTTTGTAGATCCTGTCCTTCACTTCTTAAGCTCCATGTTGAGGTCCCTTTGCTGCGATCATCGTGTTCCAGACTCTCGAGAGGCTCCATGAAGAGAATGATGCAAACTTGCTTCCGATCTTCGATAACAAAGATGATCTACCTTGAAGTTTCATTAACATAAGCTAACACTCACTAAATGAAGTGAACACTCTCATCTAAAGGGCAAGGGTAGATGAGAATGATGAAGTAGGATTTTTGCTCTCATTTATAATCTTTTTCTCACTCATTTTCATCACTTGGAAAAAAACTAGAAAGCTTTTTCCATGAAAGAAAGAAGAAGGAAGAAGATGAATAATGAATTGGAATCCTTTTGCCATGAATAATGAAAAGATAAACATGATGAATAATGCAACCATGGTTGACTAAACCTTTGTAGAGATTTAACTAGGGCTAGGGTTTGGGTTGGGTTAAGAATGAGTCATAGCAAAATATCTTAACACAAAACAAAAAGAAACCTTCTAGAAGGTTCATGAATGCACTAACCCGAATCAAACCCTAATCTTGTTTAATCTCCACTAAACATGTTGCATTAGTAATCATATCATATTACAATATTGTATATCACATATATAATATTTATTGTAACAAAATAAAATAATACAATTAACATATATCGCATATAATCAATGTATTACCCGAGTGAGAAAAAGAATCTTTTAGTGAGCTAATATTAGTTAATGTAATTTAATATATCATATATATTATTATACATTAAATTATCGAATCAACACTTAATCCGACAATCCGGCTATATCGCATATAATCGACTAATATCTCATTTACCGATTCATCGAATGAACACTTGATTCGATGACCCGGCTGATATCAAATATCGCGAGAATAGAATACGGTATCACATATCGCATTATCCTCGATCCTGCACATATCACATATGTTCCCCTACTCCGTTTTGCCTGAGTCAAAAAACCTCTGTGTAGGACTCTAAAGAATCGTCAATACGCCGGCAGTAGGTGATGATCATATCAAACACCCACAAGTTACAAGCGGTCAGCTAAACGTAACAGCCACCCAGGTATTGAGCGCTCAGAAGATCAACAAGCAAGCCTGTACATTCTCCTGTGAATCCAATCAGTAACACTCCCATACAGTCCGGTCTCGTCGTCTGATATGTCGCATATCTCGCCTAGGGATGGTAAAACGTCAGACCCCAGTAGCTCGATAAGTCGTGTTGATATGAGGTCTATAACAGTTCGAGAAAATACTGATAACACTTACCAGTCAATCTCAGTAACCCTGGCCAGGGATTTCTAGTTATAGCCAATCGAACACAGCGCAACATCAACTCCCTATACCGGGAGAGACGAATCCCGTCCTATCGCTCATTGCCTCTATGTGATTCGGGACTGTACCCAAAAGCTACCTTTTTGCACACCTTCTTGGACGTAGTATGATGGAAATTAAAGCACAGTGGGAATCACACAAGACTCTATGACGATCTCGGGTCAACAGACTACTCTGTACCAGTGTCACCGGAGAACTACCATCTGACGTGAGGTATAATACCATCTGGGAGTTATCGGCGAGTCTGTCCAGTGTACCCAGTCTCTACTGAGCACCCATACACCATCCTTGATGTCAAACACCGATGGATATGGGATCATCCATCGCTCGTCATATGGGTCAAGTTGCGTATACGCCAGTCTACTCTGGTGCATCGATGCCCTGTCTCGATACACCCTCGACTAGGAACAGTTATAGGATGTACTCGTCGACTACCGTGGCCCAACTAGTATGATCTCATCATAGTCCCAGTAGTCGAGTACATATCCTAAGGGCTTTATCAACATGTAACATAGAGACAATCAGAGTACATGTTAAGATAAAGTACAACCAGATATCATACTATCATGTCGAGCAAGAAAGTCCTCCCTATATATGTCCAAGCATTCATTACAATATACATCGTATGTACAGTAATGGCCTCTAGGGCATACATATAACTAACAGTTTGACTTCATCAAAAACATAGATGAACCTTGTATATACAAGAAGGTGGCAGAGAGTAAGGTTGTCTTCCTCGTATTGTACGTGGATAACATACTCTTGATTGGAAATGATGTTACTATGCTGCACTCGGTCAAGCTCTTCTTATCACATAGATTCTCAATGAAAGATCTAGGTGATGCCTCCTGCATTTTGGGGATTAACATCTATAGAGATAGATCTAGACGGATACTGGGATTGTCCCAATCTAGGTACATTGACACCATACTAAAGAGGTTTAGTATGGAAGAATCCAAGCGTGGGAATTTACCCACGATCTCTGGACTCACTCTCTCCAAAGAGATGTCTCCTATGACCAATTTGGAGAGAGCTCGCATGCAAGAGATACCCTATACTTCGGCAATAGGCTCTATCATCTACACGATGCTATGTACCAGACCTGATGTAGCATACTCACTAAGTGTAGTGAGTAGGTATCAAGCAGATTCTGGAGAGACTCACTGGACAGCTGTGAAGAACATTTTCAAGTACTTGAGAAGGACTAAAGAGATGTTCTTGGTGTATGGTAACGGAGAACTCCAGGTGGAGTCCCTTACCGATTCGAGCTTCCAAAGTGATAAGGACGACTCTAAGTCGCACCCGGGATTTGCCTTTACCCTAAATGGAGGGGCGGTTTGTTGGAAGAGTTCAAAACAGGAAACCGTGGCAGACTCGACGATGGAGGCTGAATACATCGCTGCCAACGATGCTGCCAAAGAGGCTGGTTCCGTCCATTGAGCATCCAATACCTCTGTATTGTGATAACAATGGAGCTGTGTCTTTAGCCAAGGAACCCAGGTCCCATCAGAAGTCCAGACATATTCTGAGGCGGTATCACCTGATCCGGGAGATAGTTGATCGCCGGGAGATTGAGGTCAGGAGAGTTGATATGAAGGACAACACTGCGGATCCAATCACGAAGGCCATACCCCAGATATATTTTGAGAGACTCTTCGGGTTGTTGGATATGAGATACTATAATAGCTGTCTTTAGTACAAGTGGGAGATTGTTAGTTATGTATATGCCCTAAAGTCCATTGTTGTACATATGATGTATATTATAATGGATGCTTGGATATATATAGAGACGACTTTCTTGCTCGACATGATAGTATGCTATCTGGTTTCACTTTGTCTAAATATGTTGACTTGTATTAGTTTACTGTCTTGCTCTCACATGTTGATAAAGCCCTTAGGATCTGTACTCGACTACTAGGACTATGATGAGATCATACTAGTGGGGCCATGGTAGTCCACGAGTACATCCTATAACTGTTTCTAGTCGAGGGTGTATCGAGATAGGGCATCGATACTCCAGAGTAGACTAGCGTATACACATCTTGACCCATATGATGGGCGATGGATGATCCCACATCCATTGGTGTGTGACATCAAAGATGGTATACGGGTGCTCAGTGGAGACTGGGTACATTGAACGGACTCGCCGAGAACTCCAAGATGGTATTATACCTATCGTCAGGTAGCAGTTCTCCAGTGACACTGGTATCTGTAGACCCGAGATCGTCATAGAGTCTTGTGTGATTCCCACTGTGCTTTGATTTCTACCTTACCACGTCCAAGAGGGCGTGCAAAACGATGGCTTTTGGGTACAGTCTCGAATCACATGGAGGCAATGAGTGATAGGAGGGGTTTCGTCTCTTCTGGTATTGGGAGTTGATGTTGCCCTGTGTTCGATTGGCTATAACTGGAAGTACTTGGCCAGGGATGATATGGAGGTTTACTGGTAAGAGTTATCAGTAGTTTCTCGACCCGTTATGAGCCTCACATCGACACGACTTATCGGTTACTGGGGTTTGATGTTTACCATCCCTAGACTAGATATGCAACATATCAGTTGAAGAGACCGGACTGTATTGTAGTGTTACTGACTGTATTCGCAGGAGTATGTACAGGCTTGATTTTTGATCTTCTGGTCGCTCAATACCCGAGTGGCTGTTACGTTAGCTGACCGCTTGCAGCTTGTAGGTGTTTGATATGATCATCACCTACTGCCGGCGTATTGACGAGTCTTTAGAGTCCTACGCAGAGCTTTCCTGGCTCAGGCGAAACGGAGTAGGAGCACATATGTGATATGTGCGGGGACCGAGATTAATACGATATGTGATACCGTATTCTATTCTCGCGATATATGATATCGGCCAGTTATATGTGATATAGCCGGGTTATTGGATCAAGTGTCGATTCGATAAAATGATATATATATATATATTTATATATTTATATATATTATATGCTCTCTTAAGTATTTATTATTCTCACTTATGATACATTTAACATATATGTGATATATGTTTATTGTATTGTTTTCTTTTGTTACATAAATATTATATATGTGATATATAATATTATATCATGCTAGGTTATACATGCAATATGTATGTATAAGAATTATACCATGCTATATTTAATGTTTGGGTTTAAATATCTAAGTAATTCAAATTGTGGAAATGAGTCATGAATGAAGTTTCATGAAACTTGTAGATTACCATTGACCAAGTCCACCCTTTTTGTTTTGCCCTAAATATTTCTAACCCAACCATGACACATGGCCATGGTTAACTCTCTATAATGGTTAAGGATGATATACTTGACCCATGGTTGCATTTCTAACCTCATTCTCATTCAATCTTCTTCTTCTTCCTCATTCTCATTTTGCTCTCTAGCTTTTGAGATCAAGAAGAAAATAGTGAGAAATTAAATAATAAAGTGAGAAAAAATTCCTACTTCATCATCCTCTTCTATACTAGCAATATAGATTAGTGTGTTAGCTTCACTAATTCATAATTAGTGAAGTCATAGCTTGAGTTCGTGTTTCCTCGAAGTAGATCATCTTGGATTTCGAAGTCTTCAAGCAAGCATGGATCATTCGACTTGTGGAGCCTCTCTATAGTCCTGGAGTTCATAGATCGCGGCGAAGGGACTACTACTAGGAGCTTATGAAGCGTAGGAACGGACTAAAAAGGTTGTAATCACTCTTCCTTAGATGTAAAGTTGTTTACATGCAAAGTTAACCCTAATTCTCTAGTTCGATTACTTGGTTGATTTGTTTAGCACCCTAAAAATTTTAATATAGCATGTTTGATGCTTGCCAAAACCTTGCTAAGGTGCTAAGCTAACCCTACAATATGTATGCCCTAGAGGCCATTACAGTACATGCGATGTATATTGTAGTGGATGCTTGGACACATATAGGGAGGACTTTTTGCTCGACATGATAGTATGCTATCTGGTTGCACTTTATCTTAACATGTACAGTTATTGTCTCTCTATTACATGTTGATAAAGCCCTTAGGATGAGTACTTGACTAGCAGGATTATGATGCAGATCATACTAGTTGGGCAGAGGTAGTCGGTAAGTACAACCTTAGATTGTTCCTATTTGTGGGAGTATCGAGACAGGGCATCGATACTCCAGAGTAGACTAGCGTATACGCTTCTCAACCTATATGATGGGCTATGGATGATCCCATATCTATTGGTGTTTGACATCAGAGAAGGTATACGGATGATCAGTGGAGACTGGATACACTGGAAGGACTCGCCGAGAACTCCTAGATGGTATTATACCTATCGTCGGATAGCAGTTCTCTGGTGACAATGGTACATGTTAGTCTGTAGACCCGAGATCGTCATAGAGTCTTGTGTGATTCCTACTGTGCTTTGATTTCCACCATACCACGGTCAAGAGATCGTGCAAAAAGGTGGTTTTTAGGTACAGTCCCGAGTCACATGGAGGCAATGAGCGATAGGAGGGGTTTCGTCTCTCCCGGTACTGGGAGTTGATGTTGCGCTATGCTCGATTGGACATAACAAGAAATCCCTGGCCAGGCTTGCTGAGATCTACTGGTAAGTGTTATCAGTAGTTTCTCGAACCGTTATGGACCTTGCATCGGCATGACTTATCAAGCTATTAGGGTCTGACGTTATACCACCCCTCGGCTGTGATATGCGACATATTAGACGAAGAGACCAGACTGTACGGTAGTGTTACTGATTGGATTCGCAGGAGTACGAGCAGGCTTGCTTGTTGATCTTCTTATCGCTCAATACCTGGGTGGCCGTCACGTTTAGCAGACCGCTTGCGGCTTTTGGGTGTTTGATATGATCATCACCTACTGCCGGCGTATTGACGAGTCTTTAGAGTCCTACACAGAGGTTTCCTGGCTCAAGCGAAACAGAGTAGGAGCATATATGTGATATGTGCGGGACCGAGATTAATATGAGTATGTGATACCGTATTCTATTCTCGCGACTTGTGACATTGGTCGGTTATATGTGATATAGCCAAGTTATCGGATCAAGTGTTGATTCGATAAGTTGTTACATTTGATATTAGTCGGTTGTATGTAATATAGCTGGATATTAAATCAAGAGTTGATTTAATAATTTAATGTATAATTATATATTTGATATATTACATTAAATTAACTAATATTAACCCACTTAAGCTTTTCTTTTTCTCACATTTGATACACTTAACATATATGTGATATATGTTAATTGTTTTCTTTGCACACAAAATATATATATGATATATATTGTTGTGTCATGCTAGGTTACACATGAAACATGTTAGTATGAGACTCACACCATGCTAGGTTAAAGTTAGGGTTTTATTTGTTTTAAGTAATTCAAACATTTGGATAATGAGTCATGGTTCAAAGCTTGTAGAAGCTTGTAGGTTTTATTGACTAAGTCCACTTGTTTGTCTAGCTTAAGATATTTGCTAACCCAAATCTTAACCCTTAGCCATGGTTTAGTCTCTACAATGGTTAGTGCATGGCATACACTCACCATGGTTGCATTTCTAACCTCACTTGATTTTTCTTTCATCACTTGCTTCATCTTCTTCTTCCAAAAAGAAAAGAGTTTTCTAGGGTTTGAAAAAGTGATGAAAAATTGTGAGAAAATTAAATCTAAACTGAGCAAAATTCCTACTTCATCATCCTCTTCTACTTTCCATTTAGTATAGGGTGTTTGCTTCACTAATTCTACAATTAGTGAAGTGATATCTTAGGTTAGTGTCTCCTCGACATAGATCATCTTCGGCCTCGAAGATTTTGATGCAAGCTTGTTCGTTTCTTCAAGGGAGCCTCTCTATAGTCCGGGAGTTCGTGGTCACAGCGAAGGGACTACTACATGGAGCTATTGAAGTGAAGGACCGGTCTACAAAGGTTGTATTCCTTGTTCACTTTAGATGTAAAGTGTTTACATTATGTTTCATCGGGTTTTCTAGTTTCGATTCTAGGGTTAGGGTTAGCTAGAACGGCAAAATTTTAAATATAGCATGGATGATGCCTCCCGAAAACTTGCTACCGCGCTAGACAACCCAACACAAACGTCTTACGCCTAAGGCATTATCCTTGAAGGCTCAATTGGTCGCATGGATCGAGCAAAGTGCAGCTTCCGTTTAATACTTCGAGCAGAAGCTGATCCTGAAGCAGAAGGAGCATGAGACGACTTTTAGCGAATAAAGCCAATTACGTACCCAGGTAAAAACAAATGATCCGCGGCTCTGAGTTATCTTCGAAAATCTTCAACGATGCGTTTCCAAAGGAGTAGCGCTGAGATGGGACCTTGACTCTGCTGAGCGAGGAATGCATGACTCTGACGCTGCTAAGCAGGAGATTTCTAAGAAGCTTTCTTCGTGCTTGCAACAACGAGCTCAAGTCGAAGCAATGCTAGCCGCAATAGTGGATCGTGAAAAGGAGCCGCGGCAAGAGAATGAACGGGTCGCTACTTTACTGAAAGCCCCACCCTCTTAGAGGCTAGAATTGTCTCTTTTTTATATAAATTGTATCTTTCAAAGATTTTGATTCATGAATAAAGAATATGCATTTTTTATTTACACGTACTCTTGATGTCTTAATCCGGCGTGAAGTAGTTTATGCACTTATTTTGGATTTTGTAGTTTATTCACTCGTTTCGGAGTCTCTAGTTTATTTACTCATTTCGGAGTTTATAGTTTATTTACTTGTTTCAGAGTCTCTAGTTTATGTACTCATTTCGTAGTGTTTTTAGTTTACCTTGCTTGGTTTTACAGGAAAACTTGTCATAACGTTGTTTGTAGATAACCCCCATTCTTTACGACAAAGGTCCGTTAGGTTTGTGGTACTAGGGTTTTAGTCCGTAGTACCGTCGTGTTGGCTGATATATTCCTCAATATGCAGTCTTTAAGCCGCCGTTCGAGTAGCCCCGTGACTGTCGTGTCTTTGATCCCTTCGAGGGCTGGACAAGACGTGCTCAAGTAATCTCCTTAGGTCATATTACCGTCGGAAGAGTAAGCCTTAGGAATTTGCCATGATACTTTTTACCTGAGGTTAGGCTCAATTTGTAGCCCCGATGAGTCATAACCGCACCCTTTTGGGGTGGGTTGATCTCCAATTGTCTTTTAGGCTTTATATGAGTTGCCGTTAAGACCCGAAGCTGGGAATATGCCGTCACTTCGTTTTTTGCTTTGATGATGTCGCGTCGATTCTTTGCTGAAGTAGGGTAGAGATCTGTAGGACCTCTATGCTGCGCGTATTGCAATTGAAGTCCGGAGCTAGGAATATACCATTGCTCCAATTTCATTTGATAGCTGCGTTCGCATCCTGCTGAAATGAGGTGGAACCCCGGGATAGTCTCTAGGTTGTATATGTACCGTCAAGAGTTGGAGCTAGGATTCTGCCATGGCTCTATTTTTGTTTTAACCCTTGGGTCTTTTGTTGACATTGCATCTACATCCTACTGGAATGAGAAGAACGTCGTGGTGATCTCTAGGCTTACCGTCAAGACTTGAAGTTAGGATTTTTCCAATACTCTATTTTTTTCGACCGTTGGGTATTTCTCGTTTGATGGTGAAGTTGCGACTGCATTCTGCCTGAATGTGAAGGAACGTATAGATAGTCTCTAGGTTGTATATGAACCGTCAGGACTTGGTTCTCCTTTTTGTTGGGTTATGCAAGAGCCTCGGCCATCAAACCGTGGCCATTGCGGAACAAAAATTTTCAAAAACCGGCGCTAGAACAGCACAATAACCCGGATCGACCCATAAGCCCTAGATAACAAAAACATGCATAGGATCTAAACTAAGGGGTTAGAGTGATTAGACTGAATTGATCAATGTCCTTCGATCTTCAACCACCTTCCCAAGCTCCTCGAGGCCTCCTTGATCAAGCTTGAACTTCGGTCTCCCTCCATCGAAGATGATCCACCCGAGAGTCTATGAATCGAGCTCCAACCTCATATCCGAGGTAACTAGGGTACCTAGATTGCTACACAAGATACTGCAGAAGAAGTAGAGAGTGATGAAGGATTAATTTGTCTCAAGACACCTAAGGTTTCTTATCACGTGAGAGAGTTTGGGTTAAGGAAAAAGAAGATGCCATGAGGATGAGAGTGTTGTAGGAGAGAGAATGAACAATGGCTTTTTTGTTTTGTGTGTTATGAGATTAGTAATAAATAATGGAGCCATCCATTAAAATATCTCAAGACTCAAAAAATATCTTAAGTCAACCAAAAAATCTCAAGTTAACAATAATCTCACAACAAACAAAACCTAAGCATGCTTAGAATAGTAACCATGGGTTACTACTAAGCCATGCCATAAAATATGCAATAAACACCTCATCCTCCACCTTAATAACCTTTTAATCCAAAAAGGTTTAAACCATAATGAGGTGTAATCTTCTAAAAGTAATCTTGTAAGAAATTACAAGAATACCCCTCATCCGTATATACATACACGCATCCATACTCCGAAGAATACGAATATAATAAAATAAAAATAATCCAACAATATAATACTAGGATCCGGCTTAAAAGTATTATCTGTCTGAATCATGATACGCGCACAAGTGCACGTATATGATCGAACCCTGTTGTAAAACCATACGGCCACTACATCGTTTTGCCTGAAGCAGGAAAACCCTCTGTGTGAGACTCTAAAGACTCGTCAATATGCGGGCAATGGGTTTAACCATAAGCACATCAGCGGCATTAGCTGTACGTAACGGCTACCCAGGTATTGAGTGAAAGGGAGGCCGATGAGCAAACTCATCCTGAAACCCTTACTGAGCCTGACAGTGACAATATCCATACAGTCCTGTCTGTTCGTCTTATGAGTATCGCATATCGAGTCTAGGGGGGTTGATAAAGTCAGACCCCTAAAAACACGACATTTAGTGTCGGTATGAAGCCCATCACCACATGAGAAACTACCGATCCTAGATCAGTAATTCTCGACTACCTTGGCCAAGTATTTCTGGTGATGGCCACCCGTGCACAACGCGACATCAACCCCCAATACCGGGAGAGACGAATCCCCTGACGATCTGCTCACTGCCTTCATGTGTCTTGGGACTGTACCCAACTAAAACCTGTTTGCACGCCTCCTTTGAGCCGTGGTAGGGTAGTAATCAAAGCACAGTGGGAACTCACATGAGACAAATGACGATCTCAGGTCAATAGACTAACCTGTACACATGTCACCTGGGAACTGCTATCTGACAATAGGTATAATACTAACTAGCATGTTCCCGGCGAGTCCGTCCGGTGTACTCATAACCCAATGAGCACCTGTATACATCTTAGGTGAACAAACTGACACCAATGGCTTGTGAGACCGGCCACCGCCCCTCGTCGGGGTCTCGATCAGTATACACTAGTCTACTCTGGAGTATCGATGCCCAGTCTCGAAACTCTCACGACTAGGGACATTTAAGGATGTGCTTATAGACCATCCAGCTCCCACATATATGATCGCCATCATAATGCTAGTAATCAAGTAAGAATCCTATGGACTCTATCAACATACAATAGTGATCTATAATGCCACCTGAAACATGTACATGATGATAAAGACAAACCAGATAGCATACTATCATCTCGAGTAAGACTGTTCTACCCGTATAGGTTCTCCATCAATCATCGCAATCGCGAGGCTGTGATCCAATAATTGACTTGAGGGCACTATCGCCAACAATCTCCCACTTGAACTTAAGGCTAATTATTGCAGTGTCACATACTCACAGCCCTTGTGATACCGAATACCCAACTTCTCTACTAATCAGTTTCACAAAGCCTGTTTGTGAAACTATTGTGTTCGAGAAAAAGCCTCAGTGAGTGGATCCGCCCCAATGTTTCTTTCTGCATCTCTCTATCTCAATTTCGTGGAGAAAGCTATCTCCCAAAATGAGCAATACCTGTCTTACAATATGTCTGGATATCTGATGGGACCCAGTTCACAAATGAACTCCAAATCCAGCAAACTTCTTATACTGTATCATCCACTGAATTTAATCAGTATCCTGCGCCATGCCTTCCTCAGTATCCCCTTGGACCACCTGTCCAAACTACTGCCCCTCATATGAGGGAAAACTATAACTCTGATAGTCGCTCTGTCATGCAGGTCACCTTGGAAGCCTGGAATGATAACCGTGTCCAGATGGAGGCTGCCGTTACTAAATCCCTAGAACATCCAACTTATGTTCATAAACTGCTTTCCAATGTTTCTCCAGGATTGGATTAATATATAAACTTATTGCAGCTAGTGCAAAAACAATATCTGGTGTGGTATTTGACATCACATGATTGGCTCAGTTGCCTAAGCAAGTGATATGTCAATCATGCAAATCTCTCTCCCCTTTAGTCTGTAAGACATCCTTTAGAGAGGGTGACTCCATCACTTGCAGGTACACCACCATGCCAGGAGTCGTCCATTCTAAAACACCTTTAGAATAGTGTCAAAGTACCCAAATTGGGAAACTTGCCAAATCTAGATCTAAAACCATAGATCTGGTAACCAGAATGCCTGATATTATATCCATGGAGAAATAACTATGTGACAACCACAGTATAACCGATCGTAGTATAGGAATTTCACTTCTTATAAAGTGCATGTCATCCTAAATACCAGGACATCACACCCTACTGTTAGTTATATGTATGCCCTAGAGGCCATTACTATACATAGGATGTATATTGTAGTGGATGCTTGGACATATATAAGGAGGACTTTCTTGCTCGACATGATAGTGTGCTATCTGGTTACTCTTTACCTTAACGTGTATACTGATTGTCTCTCTGTTACATGTTGGTAAAGCCCCTAGGATGTGTACTTGACTACCTGGACTATAATGCGGATCATACTAGTGGGGACATGGTAGTCCATAAGTACATCCTTCAAGATCCCTAGTCGTGGGTGTATCGATATACCAGAGTAGACTAGCGTATACCTTCTCGACCCATACAGATGGGCGATGGATGATCCCATATCCATTGGTGTTTGACATCAGAGATGATATACGGGTGCTCAGTAGAGACTGGGTACACTGGACGGACTCGCCGAGAACTCCCAGATGGTATTATACCTTACGTCAGATGGCAGTTCTCTGGTGACACTGGTACAGAGTAGTCTGTTGACCCGAGATCGTCATAGAGTCTTGTGTGGTTCCCACTGTGCTTTGATTTCCATCTTGCCACGTCCAAGAGGGCGTGCAAAACGGTGGTTTTTGGGTACAGTCCCGAATCACATGGAGGCAATGAGCGATAGGAGGGGATTCGTCTCTCCCGGTATAGGGAGTTGATGTTGTGCTGTGTTCGATTGGCTATAACCGGAAATCCCTGGCCAGGGTTGCTGAGATTTACTTGTAAGTGTTACCAGTAGTTTCTCGAACTGTTATAGACCTCATATCGACACGAATTATCGAGCTATTGGGGTCTGACGTTTACCACCCCTAGGCTAGATATGCGACATATCAGACGACGAGACCGGACTGTACGGTAAGTGTTACTGGTTGGATTCACAGGAGTGTGAGCGGGCTTGCTCGTCGATCTTCTGATCGCTCAATACCCGGGTGGCCGTTACGTTTAGCAGACCGCTTGCGGCTTATGGGTGTTTGATATGATCATCATCTGCTACCGGCGTATTGACGAGTCTTTAGAGTCCTACACAGAGGTTTCCTGGCTCAAGCGAAACGAAATAGGAGCACATATGAGATATGTGCGGGACCGAGAATAATGCGTGCATGTGATACCGTGTTTCATTCTCGCGATGAATGTATCGAATGGTTGTAGGCGATATAACCTAGTTATCGAATCAAGGATTGATTCGATAAGCTGATACATTTGATATTAGTCGGTTATATGTGATATGACCGGATCGTTAAATCAAGATTTGATTTAATGATTTAATGCATAATTATATATTTGATATATTATTTTGCATTAACTAGTATTGGTTTATTTTAAATGGATTTTCTCACTTGCATTGCACAAGTTGTATATGTGATATACTTTTGTGCACTTGTTTGTATCATGTTTGATGATACATGTTTACTTGGGTTTGTGTAAAGATTAAACCATGGTTATATGAATGGTTAGGGTTTTCTTTTCTTATTCATTTATTTTTTCATTTATTTTATTTTGGAAAAGAGAAAAGAAAAATGGTGGCTTAATTTGGATGCATGTTGAAGCTTCATGAAGTTTTGACTAAGTGACCATTTTGTCTCATACTTAACCCTAACCATTCCACTTAACCCTAGTTCATTCTCTACACTTGACCATGGTTTGATTATGATAAGTATTCATTTTATTTTCTTTTTGGATAATACTCATCATAATATACTTCATCTTCTTCTTCTTCTTCTTCAAGAAGAAGCTTGCCTCCATCAATGGCAACTTGAGAAAATGAGTGAGAAATCCAATTCTAAAGTGAACCCACCTCCTATTTCTTCATCCTCTACCTCTTGCCAAGTAGTATAGGGTGTTTTCTTCACAAGTTTCATGACTTGGTGAAGTGGGAGCTTGATCTTGTGATGCCTCGACGTAGATCATCTTCGGCATCGTAGTCGATGACCTAGCCCGCCCATTTCTCCGATGAAGCCGACGCTAGAGCCCGGGATTCGATTTGGACAGCGAGGAGACTTCATTGCGGAGCTATGGAGGTAGAGGACCGGATCTACAAAGGTTGTATTTCCGTTCTTGTAGTTAAGTTGTTAACTAGTTTCATTTGTCGCCTAAAATTCTAGTTAACGATCTGTATTAGAGTTTCTCGGCACTTGTAAAATTTGAAATTAGCATGGTTGATGCCTTGTGAGACCTCATTAGAGTGCCTAGGAACCCTACAGTGGTATCAAAGCCTAGCTAGAGCCTTAGGCGATGCGTAGACGGAATTTCAAATCCGAACAAACCCCGAAACCCTAATCCGACCCGCTCTCTGGACTTTTTTCAAAAACTGGGTTTTTTCCAGATTAAAAATGCTTAAAAAAATTCAGCAGGGAATTATAAGAATTACGGTGCAAAAATTACCCCATGAAGTGTAAATTGTGCGGCGGAACCGCGGCAGAAGCATGGCTTCTGCGGCGGTTCCGCGGCAACATGATGACGTCAGCCATTAAAATTTGCACTGTAATTCATGTTTTCAGTTGCTGAGTTTTTTGGGAATTTTTAATATTTACTCAAGAGTTAAGTATTTTGGGTTGTATTGGGAGTTCGTAGATTCGATCGGATTTTTGGTTTTGTCTCTGTGTTTTTCCGGATATTTAGAATATGTTAGAAAGTTCGACCGGATATAAATACCCAACTTTTCCCCTGTCGGGAAATTTCCAAGTGTTGGATCTTTCCATGGTTTAACGACGTTCTAAGTAGTGCAAGTAACGTGATGGTCCCTCTAGAAGACAACAAACCTTAACTCGATTATGTGACCGTCTTGAACTGCCCTTTGAACCCTCGGATTTGGGGCAGTACGGCGTGCCACATGTGAGGTGTTGGCTTGACCCTTCTACGGCTGGACCGTTGGTACTGAGGCATGAAGTGAATGTCTTTGAACTTATTTCATGAGTTGATCTGTATCGGGAAAACTTGGGTGTTTGAATGTTCGATCGGAAAGTTTAACATTTTCTATTTATCTGGAATGGGATACAATAATTGGAATTCACAAGTAGTTATGAGATAACTGAATGAATGTTATAAACATAGCACTTTAGTCTCACTTGATCGGTTGCCACGGAATTTTGATGCGATCAAAAGTCCGTCGCAATCACGTAGCGTACGCAGATACTCGCCGGGTAGACTTTATAGACAGCCTCGCTCCATAGCCCCGACCAAGTGACTGAAGGAGAACCCCGTCGCCGAAAGCATCCGTTCGGGTGCTCGCGGCAGCGGTGTTCCGCCTTGGTGCACTTCGTCGACGGTATCGGGGGTGCGGCCGCCTACTAAAGTTTGCGACGAGCATTCGATCAGGATGTCGGGAATCCTGTTGAATTGCCCGACTTGATATTGAAAAGTGTTTTCGATTTTGAGACTAAAATGCGGGGTTTATAATTGTTAGGCATGTGATGTCTAAGGTATTCATTTGATTAGGCATGTGATGTCTATGTAGGTTGCGAATTCCAACTGTTGTAGTTTTACACTTTCTTTTCTGTGACCGTAAGTGTAATATGTGATATCGTCGGTTTCGTTGCTATATGTCAACGACAATTGGGATGCGTATATTTACTTACGTTGATGACATGTGATGTTATGTGTTGCTGGATATGTTATATTGGATCGTCGTGTTTAAATAGCCGGGGGGTTTTATGTGAGATGAGTGTTTTTCATTTTCATTCATGTAAAAACTTGTATGTAATATTCTTTTATTGGGGCACTTCCAGGTTGCGGAAGATGTCACCTTTTGTATATTATTTACTTTTCCGCACTAGGATAGACCCAAGGAGGGGAGCACAAGTAATCGGGTTCTGGAGTCCAGTGGGAGACCAACTCGAGGAGTCGAGTCCGGGTCTCCTAACCCTAGAATTGGTAGTGTTGCTTGCCGCTCTCGTAGGGGTCTAGGGGTGTGGGTTTGGCTATTCATCACGACCGTGGAATCCGTGTTTTATACTGGCTCATATTCAAAACACGGACGTCCTAGTATATCCAATATTTCATATGTTTCTTCTGCTGCGATATCTGTGATGTGATCATGTGATATGTTCTGTGATGGATACTGTATATAGTATATATGATATATTATATAGACGTTACTTATGTTTAACACCCGTGCTAGCCCTGCCCAGCTCTGCCGTTAGTTACCTAACCTAACGGTGCACGAGGGGACATCGAGGCGAATGCGGATGGCATAAGTGTACGTCGTATTTATCTGTGATGTTTAGGTACTTAAATGATGGGACTTCATTAATGTGATTAATGAAATAAAAGAAACCTAAGATGTTGTAGAATCGAATTTCAAAATAAAACAGGTAGCTACAGTTCTTGCTTTGCACAGCGGTATATATGATATATCCTGCACCTTATTCGATGAGGAAAGGACCGAGATCCCTTCACCGGGAGTGACTCCTTTAGCAATAACTGGCAGATGCTACACACTCGGTTTGTCTTTTGATTGCTTTTAAGAGTTTTTGCTTTGCACAGTGATATATATGATATATCCCGCACCTCATTCGACGAGGAAAGGGCCGACGATCCCTTCACCGGGAGTGACCCCTTTAGCAAAACTAGAAAAGCATAAAAAACACTCCATTTCAAAATTCATTCGATCCTACAACGATATCAAGTTCATTACGCAATAGGTTTTCAGAAGAACCTGTCGTAGCCCTCCGTCATTTCAGATAAGTCCTACTTAGTATTCGTGCTACGTTTGTTGACCTCCGTCAAGGCGTAGTGTACGGTAGCTAACTAGTATTTATCTACTTATGCATATGATGCAGATTGGATTAGGGTAGTCGTGCGGGTGGGTTTAATTCGATCAAGAAATGACGAGTTGAACTTGACTAGTAGCCTATGGTTTGTTGACCTCCGTCAAGGTCATAGGACGTTAGGGGCAAAATATTATCGGGAATTTCAATTGTTGAAATTTGCAATGAGATTGCATACCTTCTATGAGATAGTTGGATCCCGATACCCGCTGTGAGTAAGAGTTACTCCTGGGAGAGTTTTACACATTACAATTAGACGATCAAGTAGGTGTCTAGAAAAGTGTTAACGAGGTTACGCCTCTAGGAAAACGAGGTTTACATTAATTAGGTTCGTGCGAAAGCACGGGGGACCTCCCTCAAAGTACCGACACTGGCCTGGCTGAAAGATTGGCGAACTTGTAGTGTGTAATTAATCCTGGCTAGTCTTTCCTTTTAGGGTTTGAAGGAAGATTTGATAAAAAACAGTGGGAGCCATCCTGATTAGATAAAATAATAACCAATCTATTCTTGCAAGAGCGCACGCTGAGTGTTTTCTTCTCTCTCTCTCCAGGTAGCAACCATATCACGCCTTAATCAAGATAATAAAACGGAATATTGACCGAACTCGCTTGTTAAACTGAGCTGGGGAACGTTGGTCCCGCTCCAACTTATAATTGTTATAAGACAGAGCAGGAAATAGGGGATTACCAGAATTCCCGTGCCACCCAAACGAAGAGAGTGCATGCTGATGCATCATCTTCGGGTGTGTTCATTACAGAGAACTGTTTCTCAGTATCCTTTACGTCCTGGGTATGTGATACCAGATCAGGATCCCAGATATGTAATCTGTTACATAGGGCTACAGAAAGGTAGAGAACTGAGAACGGGTGATAAGTTTCATGAGGCAGAAAATAGGGAAAGTGTTGCAGCCAAGTCTGTTGGTCACTGTCACCTTATATTCCAAATACATTGATTCTGAACAAATGCTATTAGATACCGAACCTGATATACAAAATCATATCAGTCTCTTTATTAGTAAAGAAAGGATATAATTTTGTATTGTTGGATTATGTTTTGAACATTTCCTATATCAAAAGTTGATCGGTTCAGGCACGTTATCTAAAAGCATTGATGTTCTAAATCAAAATACAGTTCTTAGTATACGGAACACACACAAGAGGAAGAGTTCAGAAATGAACAAATCCTTCTTGAGGTATTGTAGACTAGGTCATATCAATGTGACCCGACTAGCTTAAGTTACATGTAGATGCATATTTAAATTAGTTTGAATTTACATCTTGTGAAACTTGGCAGTCATGTCACAGAGATAAGATGACCATAGCTCCGTTTACTGGAAACAGAGAAAGAGTTAGTGAACTCTTGGGATGATACATGTTGATGTATGTAGGTCCCCTGTCTATACTCGCCAAGACCGGTTCTTTTTACTTCATTACATTCTCTGATGATCTTTCGAGATTCAGACCTATGTTCCTGTTGAAACACAAGTCCGAACCTTTTGAGATATTCACAGAATATAAGTTTGAAGTAGAGAACCAATAAGGGTATAAGTATTATGTCCTTTGATGAGATCAAGGAGGAGAGTACTTGAGCACGGAATTCCTGAACTATTCTAATGGAGAATGAGATTCTCTCACAGCATTACTCCTCCGTATACACCATAGCACGATGGTATATCGGGGCGGAGCAATCACACCCTATGTGATAAGGTGTGCTCTATGATGAGTAATACTGAGATACCTATTTCCTTTTGGGAGTTATGCACTTGAGAAGCTGCATACCTATTGAATAGGGTTCGAATCAAATCAGTTGCCTACCACTTCATATGTGATATGGAAAGGGAAGAGCCCATATCTTAAGTTAGTTAAGATTTGGGGTTGTCCGGGCTATGTCTAAAAGCAAAATCCGGACAAGCTCGAGGCAAGGTCTGTAATGTAGAACTGGAAAGGTTCCAGCTATACAAACTACAGCAGATGATTTGATAAAACCAAAGGATTCAATAGTTACCAATGAACCTCAGCCTCTCCGCCGATCTAGTAGGGTTCCTCACCCACCTAAGAGATACTACGGTTACTCTATGACAGTGGGAGCGAGGATTGCATCATGAGATGATGACCCAACTAGTTTCGAGCTGGCCATCAGGAGTGGGACTCTGTAAGAATGGCTGGATGCTTAGCGATCTGAGATGGAATCCATGTACACCAACAAAGTATGGACTTTAGTTGCTATATCTGAAGGGTTAAATCCCCATCAGGAGCAAGTATATCTTAAGAAGATTACTTGGTGTAGATGGAAAAGTTGAGACTTTCAAAGCTAGACTTGTTAAAGCTTTTCGTCATCGACCAGGCATGGATAATGATGAAACCTTTTCAAGTGGCTATGCTTAAGTCCATCCAGATCCTACTTGCCACGGCTACATACCATGACTACGATATCTGGCGGTTGGGTGCCATGACTGATTTTCTAAATGATGTTTTAGAAGAGAACGTCTATAAGTACACAGCCAGAAGGCTTCGTAGACAGTGGGAGCAGCGGAAACGTGTGCAAGATGCTTTATAGGATAAAGCAGGCATCGCGGAGTTGGAACATCTGTTTTGATGATTTAGTCAAAGAGTTTGACATCATCAAAATGGTAGATGAACCTTGTATAAACAAAAAGGTAGTAGGAAGTATGGTGACGATCCTCGTAGAGTACGTGGATGACATACTCTTGATAGGGAAGGAGTTTCCTATGCTACGCTCAGTCAATCTCCGCTTATCACAAGGATTCTCCACATAGGATCAAAGTGATACCTCCTAAATCCTGGGTTTTGGATCTATAAGATAGATCTAATTGGATGATAGGATTCTCACTAGTTGTAGTGAGATGGTATCAATCGATCCTGAGGAGAATCACTGGAAGGGTTCCAGGGTGATAAAGACGACTGAATGTCAGTCACAGGCATTGTCTTTACCCTTAGTAAAGGGACGGTATGTTGGAAGAGTTCCAAGCTAGATACCGTGGCATACTAGACGATAAAGGCAGGATACATCGCTACTTAAGATGCTACCAAAGAGGCAGTCTGGATGCATATTGGTTCATGAGATGAACTTTGTTCCTCCCATTGTGTGACAATGGAGTTGTGGCTTATGCCAAGGAACACCGGTCCCATCAGTGACCCAGACATATTCTAAGGCAGTGTTACCTGATCATGGAGATGGTTGATCTCCAGGGGATCAAGGTTAGGAGAGTAAACTCAGAGGACAACACGGCGGATCCACTCACGACGGCCTATTCCCAGAGAGAGACTTTTATGGGATGGTTGAGTATGAGATACTACAACCACTGCTACAGATGGCCCTAGTGCAAGTGGGAGATTGTTAGTTATATGTATGCCCTAGAGGCCATTACTATACATAGGATGTATATTGTAGTGGATGCTTGGACATATATAGGGAGGACTTTCTTGCTCGACATGACAGTGTGCTATCTGGTTACTCTTTACCTTAATGTGTATACTGATTGTCTCTCTGTTACATGTTGGTAAAACCCCTAGGATGTGTACTTGACTACCTGGACTATGATGCGGATCATACTAGTGGGGACATGGTAGTCCATAAGTACATCCTTCAAGGTCCCTAGTCGTGGGTGTATCGAGACGGGGCATCGATATACCAGAGTAGACTAGCGTATACCTTCTCGACCCATACAGATGGGCGATGGATGATCCCATATCCATTGGTATTTGACAGCAGAGATGATATACGGGTGCTCAGTGGAGACTGGGTACACTGGACGGACTCGCCGAGAACTCCCAGATGGTATTATACTTTACGTCAGATGGCAGTTCTCTGGTGACACTGGTACAGAGTAGTCTGTTGACCCGAGATCGTCATAGAGTCTTGTGTGGTTCCCACTGTGCTTTAATTTCCACCTTACCACGTCCAAGAGGGCGTGCAAAACGGTGGTTTTTAGGTACAGTCCCGAATCACATGGAGGCAATGAGCGATAGGAGGGGATTCATCTCTCCCGGTATAGGGAGTTGATGTTGCGCTGTGTTCGATTGGCTATAACCAAAAATCCCTGGCCAGGGTTGCTGAGATTTACTTGTAAGTGTTACCAGTAGTTTTTCGAACTGTTATAGACCTCATATCGACACGACTTATCGAGCTATTGGGGTCTGACGTTTACCACCCCTAGGCTAGATATGCGACATATTAGACGACGAGACCGGACTGTACGGTAAGTGTTATTGGTTGGATTCACAGGAGTGTGAGCGGGCTTGCTCGTCGATCTTCTGATCGCTCAATACCCGGGTGGCCGTTACGTTTAGCAGACCGCTTGCGGCTTGTGGGTGTTTGATATGATCATCATCTGCTACCGGCATATTGACGAGTGTTTAGAGTCCTACACAGAGGTTTCCTGGCTCAAGCGAAACGAAATAGGAGCGCATATGAGATATGTGCGGGACCGAAAATAATGCGTGTATGTGATACCGTGTTTCATTCTCGCGATGAATGTATCGAATGGTTGTATGCGATATAACCTAGTTATCGAATCAAGGATTGATTCGATAAGCCGATACATTTGATATTAGTCGGTTATATGTGATATGACCGGATCGTTAAATCAAGATTTGATTTAATGATTTAATGCATAATTATATATTTGATATATTACTTTGCATTAACTAGTATTGGTTCACTTTAAATGGATTTTCTCACTTGCATTGCACAAGTTGTATATGTGATATACTTTTGTGCACTTGTTTGTATCATGTTTGATGATACATGTTTACTTGGGTTGTGTAAATATTAAACCATGGTTAGGGTTTTCTTTTCTTATTCATTTATTTTTTCATTTATTTTATTTTGGAAAAGAGAAAAGAAAAATGGTAGCTTTCTTTGGATGCATGTTGAAACTTCATGAAGCTTTGACTAAGTGACCATTTTGTCTCATACTTAACCCTAACCATTCCACTTAACCCTAGTTCATTCTCTACACTTGACCATGGTTTGATTATGATAAGTATTCATTTTATTTTCTTTTTGGATAATACTCATCATAATATACTTCATCATCTTCTTCTTCTTCAAGAAGAAGCTTGCCTCCATCAATGGCAACTTGAGAAAATGAGTGAGAAATCCAATTCTAAAGTGAACCCACCTCCTATTTCTTCATCCTCTACCTCTTGCCAAGTAGTATAGGGTGTTTTCTTCACAAGTTTCATGACTTGGTGAAGTGGGAGCTTGATCTTGTGATGCCTCGACGTAGATCATCTTCGGCATCGTAGTCGATGACCTAGCCCGCCCATTTCTCCGATGAAGCCGACGCTAGAGCCCGGGATTCGATTTGGACAGCGAGGAGACTTCATTGCGGAGCTATGGAGGTGGAGGACCGGATCTACAAAGGTTGTATTTCCGTTCTTGTAGTTAAGTTGTTAACTAGTTTCATTTGTCGCCTAAAATTCTAGTTAACGATCCGTATTAGAGTTTCTCGGCACTTGTAAAATTTGAAATTGGCATGGTTGATGCCTTGTGAGACCTCATTAGAGTGCCTAGGAACCCTACACCAACTAACTTCTTACCAGATCCATTACCTATTCTGATGAAGTCAAAGCCTATGATTGTCACATCAAAAATAGATGATCTGTTTCCACTATACTTGTTTTAGTCTATAAATAGACACAAGCTACTTGTCCACTATGCTTCCGCTGCTCCCACCGACTACAGCATCCCTCTGGCAAAGTCATATATATATGCACTTCTAAAGCTAGTTTAGAATGACGTTATACTCATCCTCCTGCCGGGCCTCATAGTCTAGAATAGTAGCAATGGCAAGTCTGGGTAAACAAAAACCACCTTGTCACCGTTTCTGAGAAGATCAAAGTACCTCTCGGGTGCCTGAGGTTACCCACCATATCTGCGGAGTGGCTAATGGAATGTCAAAACTTGTTGAATGTTTAGGTTCTATTAAATTTTCAGTAATCGTTTGTGGTTCTGGACTCACTTCCAGTTCTACCATACTCCCACTTATGTTTTCTGAAAAGAATCCATTTTAATAAAACTGTGGCGAGTCAAGAAAAATATAACTATTGATCTTCCAGATGGTAGAAAGTTAACCTTCGTCATAGCCTGGGATAACCCGCAAACTGCCATTACTGAAACGTGCCTTGAGTTTGTCCAGCGTTTAGTTTTAAGCATAAGAAGGACAACTCCATATACCTTAACATCGTTAAAATACGAACCATTCTATATACAATATAGAAACAGAGGCACTAATTTAATTGGAACCAGATTCAAATCATGCAGTTGTCTCCAGTGCATGTCAACTAGGTGGAATGAGGCCAAGCAGCATTACTCATCTAGGAGTGCATCCACATATGAGTAACCTGAAAAAGAAGCAAGTTCTCAAAACCATTACAATCAATGGAATACCAAACACAAGTATCTACATCTTCGATCAACTTGAAGAATCTTGATACTTGCAACATATGGTTCTCTACTTTATTCTTATACCTATAACTTCTCAAAACATGGAGCTTGTATTTCAACGAAATACTTGTCTAAAATTGGAGAAGTCACAAGTAAACAGAATATAGTACGAATACCAACCCCTTTGTCCTAATGGACACTGGACAACATACAATCCTTTGTATAAGTCCCCTGAGTTTGATAACTCAAACTCTGTGCATCGTAGGTTGAAAACTGTAATATGGTTAAGAAGAATTACACCGCTGTTGAATGCACCTTACACAACCATCAACTGATATAGGTAAATGTCATAGAAATAGTTATAAAAAGTTATATCTCACTTTATTAGATAAACGTACAGTTATATCAGTTTGAAACTGGTGCATAACTATGGATATTCGAAACCAAATATTTCCCAACAGGCAAAAACCCAGGTGATTTCCCCAAATATCACCAATTACAAAGAATTCCGATACAACGAGAATATAATCACCTAATTCCCAATATCTTACTCTTACCATCATCTGTAATACCATACAGATGTGAGAATCAAATCTGGAAAATACCTACTCTGGAGTAAGGATCTAATTGGAAAATCAGTTTTCTATTAACAACTCATGGTGAAACTGAATCATGAAAATGTTTCGAAGGGGTATCCGGGTATTTCTAGTAATGCCTCTTCCATTATCCAGATTCATGACTGTAACCGTATATTTCTTTTCCATCTCTCCAATCCCTTTATTTGTCTTTACATATTACCTTCTGTACACCACCCTTAGGCTAAATGGTTTTCTTCCATCCCTACCGTTCGACACCAGCCTATGGTTTGGAAGAAGACTATCCAATAAGCGTAATAAGTGTACCCTCCTAATCCTGGGAGCCCTCGCAACTTAAGAGAAGGTAAGGATAAAAGGCAACTGAATAATCCTCATTCTATTTCTCCTGAACCGGACAAATGCAAAGGTGAAATAGGAGTGACGATGATATATGAGGCTTTGTCATGAATGATAGCAGTCGCAATTTATTTTTCCCTCTTTCTAATCCCTTTATTTGTCTTTAGTTATTACCTTCTGTACATCACATTTAGGCTAATTGGTTTTCTTCTTTCCCTACCTTTCAGCACCTGCCTATGGTTTGGAAGAAGACTATCCAATAAGCGTAATAGGGTGTACTCTCCTAATACCAGGAGCACTCGTAACTTGAGAGAAGGTAAAGGAAAAAGACAACCGAATAATCCTATTCAATTTCTCCAGAACCGAAAACCATCCTCAAATCTGAAACAAGTTTCTTCGAGTTCGTATGTAACTATATGATGGTCATATCCAATAAAAGGGGATCTTTATAGTAATAAGGAGTGTTCTGGAGAAATGCAAAGGGTAATATAGAAGTGGCAATGATTTATGCGACTATGACAATCCAATAGTCAAAGTGTTTTAAGAAGGTTCCGTTAACTTGGTTCATGAGTAATAGTCTAGGGTCGGGCCATGGTCGCTGCCAGAGAGAGAGAGAGAGAGAAAAGAAACACTTAGCGTGCACTCTAACCTAGATCAGAATGGTTAATCAGTTTATCTAATCAGGATGTCTCTCACTGTTTCCTCGAATTCTTCTCCAAACCCAAAAGAAGAATTAGTCGGGAAAAATCACCCGAGGAGTAAACCAACTCATCAGTGGGAATCAGGATCTAACTATCATAGCATGATAACTTGATAGAATTCACTTAAGTCACCACACTCCAGAAGGTATGCACATGCCTGGCAAGTTTCCTGTATGTTTGAAACTCCCGATGTGAATTTTACCCCTAGGACCCAAGTGACCTTGACGAATAATCAACAAATCAAAAGGTCCTAGTCAAGTTCAACCCGTTATTATCTTGATTGCGTTAAACCCACCCGCATGACCCTTGACGAATAATCAACAAAGTCGTACGACCATCCTAACCAATCCACATGTCCATGCGACAGAAAAGCATTACAGAGCTACCGCACACTACGCTTCGGCGAATAGCAACGACAAACATAGCGTGAATACTAAGCAATACTAATATGAAATGACGAAGGGCTACGGGTGGTTTTTGGCGAAAAACCTTTAACGTAATGAACTTGATATCATTGAAAGAACTGAGTGGTTTTACAAATGTATGGTGGCGAAAACTTTTGCTAAAAGGTCACTCCTACTGAAGGGATCTCGGCTCTTTCCCCGTCGAATGAGCTGCGGGATATTCTAAACTAAATACCATAATGCAAAGAAAAAATAATCGACTACAGTGAAGTTATTACGTTGACGAAAACTTTTGCTCAAGGGGTCACTCCCGATGAAGGGATCTCGGCCCTTACTTCGTGGAATGAGGTGCTGGATATTCATAACCGAATACCACTGTGCAAAACAAAAGCAAACGTCTGTAATGTCAGTTTTCAAAAAACTTGGTTCCAAAAACATCAAATAGGTTTGTTTTATCCTTGCATTGATTAGAATTAACACAGTCCCATGAATTAATCACACTAGAAAAGAAAGAAAAATATAATGTACGTATATGCCATCCGCACTCGCCACTGGGGCCCGTCATCACCCGTTAGGTTACTTAACAGAGCAGAGGCTGGACTAGCGCGGTGCAAAACATATACAACATCTACTAGTATATATATAAATATATATAACAATCATCCCAGGAATGATATATAGCAACATCACAGAATCTCAGCCAAGAAACACAGAGTGGTGGATAATCCTGGAGCCTCGAGTTTCATTTGATCCGCAAATGAGACCCGACGTTCCCCTATCATGTGGATAGCCTGTGCAATGAAAACCTAAACCCCTACGAGTGAGGCAAGTTACCTGCCAATCCCAGAAGCGAGGCAACCCCAATCAACAACGTGAATGGGTCACCAAGAACTCCGCGGAATCCGGAAACTTAAGCACCCCTCCTAGGGTCAATCTATACCCCCTACGAGTGCGGCGAATAGCCCACCAATTCTAGAGTGAGGTCCCCTCCATCTCAACACCATGAGATGCGGACCCATTGCCCTCTATAACCCGGCTATTCGTGCACCCCGTCTTGGGGTAATCCTAGTACAGAAAAGAAAATAATATGTATAAGGGTGACATCGACCTCAACCCAGTTGTGCCCAAACAAATAATATACAAACATGCAGTGATGACAGTCCACATATCGGACGATCTCCCCACAATATCAAATGCACAAATGAAACTAAACTGTACTACCATTGCACCACTGGCTATCCACCACGACGATCCAACCACAACCACAGCACAGCACAGAATATCAACTTGAATGTCGCGTTTGCAAACTCATCTAAAAGAACATATAGCAATTAGACGAGTTGTACCGTTCTAATGACATTCATAGTCACAGATAGTAATGTATGTACTAAAAACTACGACATTAGAATTCCGCAAGCAATTAGCAAACTAAACCAATTTCCAAAACCATGAAAAAAATAGTGAGCTAAAGTTCCAAAAACCGACCGTTTTAATCCAATTCGGAAGTCCGAATCAAAAAGAAACGCGTCTGAACCTTCACAGGGAGTTACAAAATGAAATTAACTTCGAGTTGGGGGGCCAAGATAGGGTACCCCACCCCTGAGGCCACCATGAGGTGGCCAGGGGGTGAGGCAGACCCGAAACTCCCTAAGGTGGGGCAGTTTCGGGTCCCCACCGCCAAGACCACCTTGTGGTGGTCTTGGGGAGTGGGACCAGCCATTCGGTCCCCCCGGGGGTTTCCCCGAAGTTCCCATGCACCACCCTGTGTCTTCTTAGTTCAAACCGTGAGCCCGCGGGGTGTGCAAACTTCTCAAACTTTCAGTTTTTGGAACTGTTTTTATCGGCAGTTTTTGCACGATAAAAACAGCTGATTTCTAACGTCTCAAAGAGTTAACTAAGGCTTATGGAGTGGCTCTGATACCATATTGGGTTATGCAAGCTCCCCGACCATCAAACCGTAGTCATTGCAGAACAAAAGTTTTCAAAAATCGGTGCTAGAACAACCCGATAACCCAGATCGACCCATAAGCCCTAGATAACAAAAACATGCATAGGAGCTAAACTAAGAGGTTAGAGTGATTATACCGAATTGATCCATGTCCTTCGGTCTTCAACCACCTTCCCAAGCTCCCAGAGGTCTTCTTGATCAAGCTTGATCTCCGGTCCTCCTCCATCGAAGATGATCCACCTGAGAGTCTATGAATCGAGCTCCAACCTCATATACAAGGTAACCAGGGTACCTAAATCACTACACTAGGTACCGCAAAAGAAGTAGAGAGTGATGAAGGATTAATTTTTCTCAAGACACTCAAGGTTTCTCAGCACATGAGAGGGTTTGGGTTGAGGAAGAAGAAGATGCCATAAGGATGAGAGTGTTGTAGGAGAGAGAATGAATAATGGCTTTTTTTTGTTTTGTGTGTTGTGAGATTAGTAATAAATAATGGAGCCGTCCATAAAAATATCTCAAGACTCCAAAATTATCTTAAGTCAACCAAAAAGTCTCAAGTCAACAATAATATCACAACAAACAAAACCTAAGCATGCTTAGAATAGTAACCATGTGTCACTACTAAGCCATGCCACAAAATATGCAATAAACACCTCATCCTCCACCTCAATAACCTTTTAATCCAAAAAGGTTTAAATCATAATGAGGTGTAATCTTCTAAACGTAATCTTGTAAGAAATTACAAGAATACCCCTCATCCGTATATACATACCCGCATCCGTATTCCAAAGAATATGAATACAATGAGACGAAAATAATCCAACAAAATAATACTCGGATCCGACTTAAACCAAAGCCCACTAGTATTATCTGTCCGAATCATGATACGTGCATAAGTGCACGTATATGATCGAACCCTTTTGTAAAACCATACGGCCTCTACATCGTTTTGCCCGAAGCAGGGAAACTCTCTGTGTGGGACTCTAAAGACTCGTCCATACGTTGGCAGTGAGTTTAACCACAAGCACATCAGCGGCACTAGCTGTGCGTAACAGCTACCCAGGTATTGAGCGAAAGGGAGGACGACGAGCAAACTCATCCAGAAACCCTACTGAGCCTAACAGTGACAATATCTGTACAGTCTGGTCCGTTCGTCTTATGAGTATCGCATATTGAGTCTAGGGGTAGATAAAGTCAGATCCCTAATAACGCGACATTTAGTGTCGGTATGAAGCCCATCACCAACTGAGAAACTACCGATCCTAGATCAGTAATTCACGACTACCTTAGCCAAGGATTTCTGGTGATGGCTACCCGTGCACAACACGACATCAACCCCCAATACCGGGAGAGATGAATCCCCTTACGATCTGCTCAGTGCCTCCATGTGGCTCCGGACTGTACCCAACTAAAATCTGTTTGCACGACTCCTTTGAGCCGTGGTAGAGTAGTAATCAAAGCACAGTGGGAACTCACACGAGACAAATGGCGATCTCAGGTTGATAGACTAACCTGTACACATGTCACCTAGGAACTGCTATCTGACAATTGGTATAATACCAACTAGCATGTTCCCGGCGAGTCCGTTCGGTGCACTCATAACCAAATGAGCACCTGTATACATCTTAGGTGAAAAAACTGACACCAATGGCTTGTGAGACCGGCCACCGTCCCTCGTCGGGGTCTCGATCAGTATACACTAGTCTACTATGGAGTATCGATACCCAGTCTCGAAACTCCCACGAGTAGGGACATTTAAGGATGTGCTTATAGAGCACCCAACTCTCATGTATATGATCGCCATCATAATGCCGGTAGTCAAGTAAGAATCCTATGGGCTCTATCAACATGTAATAGTGATCTTTAATGGCACTTTAAGCATGTACATGATGATAAAGACAAACCAGATAGCATACTATGAACTCGAGTAAGACTGTTCTATCCGTATAGGTCCTCCTTCGATCATCGCAATCGCGAGCCTGCGATCCAATAATTGACTTGAGGGCACTATAGCCAACACTTTTGACAAAGCATGGTGGATGAGTATGGTCCCTTTTCCTTTATTTGTGCCCATGGATCATGTACAAGAGTCAATATGGACATTCTTGCAGGGCAGAAAAGTTTCATTTTCATTTCATCATTTTTTATTTCATTTTTATATTTCTTTCCGGGTTGCTTTATATTTTCAGCTTTTTTATGTCGCGAAAGTCGCGATTGCCCAATCATTTCGGCTTTTTATCCGCGGTGCCCAATCATTTTGTCTATATTTTTTTATATTTTTACTCGTTGCTTTTATTGCGAGTTGCCCAAACATTTCGGCAGTTTTTATATGCATATTTCCTGCTCGCTGATTTTTATCGCGAGTTGGGGACTTGGTCCTGATACCCATTATGGCATCAGTATCGATACAACTGGAATATTGTCAGGAGTGAATCATTATTTTCCGTTGTCAATTTGAACAAAGATGGCTTAGTAGACAGGGCTAGGATCCTGTCGACTAAGGCTTTTGACTTCATGAGCCGTAAGGGTCTTATAAAGGTATTTCTCCCTCTGAGTTATGAGGATCTCGTAGATGTATTTTCTCCTTAGGAATCATGGGGATTCCTAAGTGCGTTTTCTTTTGTAAGTCGTAAGGATCTTCCAAGAGTGTTTTCTCCTTATAAGTCGAGAGGACTTACAAGTGGCGTTTACCATATAGGGACATTTCTCGTCATTGGTGGAACTTGGTAGGAGAATATTTATTTATGCCCGTGGATTGTATACAAGAGTCAATATCCGATTACTTGTAGGGCAACGATGGCTTAGGAAATAGTTTTAGATCTGTCGCCTAAGCCTTTTGAATTCTATGAGCCGTGGGGGTCTCATAGGGGGAATTCTCCTTACAAGTCGTGGGGATCTTGTAAGTGTGTAACTCCTTTGTGAGTCGTAAGGATCCCACGCAGATATTTTCTCCTCAGAAGATCGAAAGGACCTTGCAAGTGTATTTTATTTTTTTTATTTTTATTTTTTTACGAGATTACGCCCTTCCGGGTTTTCACAAGCTTACCGGTAGTCCTGCTGTTTTTGCTCACGGCGCCCTTTCGGATCTTTATCCGTGCCCATTTCGCTTGTGGGCATACCTTTTTTTATTTTTTTTTATTTTTTTATGTTTCGTTTTTATATTTTTATTTTTAACGAGTTTGCGTCCTTCCAGGTTTTCACAAACTCGCCGGTAGCCCTGCTGTTTTTACTCACGGCGCCCTTTCGGCTTTTCATCCGTATCCATTTCTCTTGTGGACGTACCATTTTTTTGCGAATGGTGAAACTCTCGAAAGTAGTTTCGTCGCAGGTGACCCATCTGTTTGTCGGTGGGATTTGGGGGTGGCTTCATCGCTGGAGTAGCTGTGTAGCCAGTGGGACTTGAGTTGCAACCTTCGCCGGTAGGACTTCGATTGCAATATAGATCTCAAGAGAGCATATCACCGTATTTGGGGAAATGCACTAGTTTAGGGACGTTCCGGTCCATTACCACCATTTTTGAGGCGACGCGCCGAGTTTTAGGCGACACACTAGTTTAGGGACGTTTCAGTCTGTAATCGCCATATTTGGGGCGACGCGCCGTGTTTGAGGCGACGCACTAGTTTAGGGACATTTCGGTCCGGTATTAGTTTAGGGACTTCTCGGTCCAACATTAGTTTAAGGACGTTTCGGTCAATTTTTAGTTTAGGGACATTTCGGTCCAATGTTCCCATTTTGGGGACGAATGTTAG